>JAFBJS010003647.1:14055-61360 GCA_016785265.1 Paraplagusia blochii | reverse complement strand
CTGACATTGGTTGAAAAAAATTGAAAAAAGCCAGGAAAAAATATTCTTTTTGTTATGCAAACCTTGGATCGCAATAATAAATTAAACCAAAAAAATCCCCCAAAAGTTAAGAAATTAAAAAAGATTTTTAAAAATGTCTAGAAATACAGTTTGACAGTTACAGATTTGGCTACAAATTCATAGCTATAATCTTTTCGTTATTCAAATTCAGAAAAAAAAGAAAAGATTAAGTTGTGCTTTGGAATTGACTGCAAGACTCGAAAGTCAACTTCAAGCAAATGAAATGCCATTCGACGAGGATGGGATTCGAACCCACGCGTGCAGAGCACAATGGATTAGCAGTCCATCGCCTTAACCACTCGGCCACCTCGTCCTGCGATGTCTGACCTTGGTTGAAAAAATTTGAAAAAAGCCAGGAAAAAATATTCTTTTTGTTATGCAAACTTTTGATCACAATAATAAATCAAACCAAAAAAATCCCCCAAAAATTTAGAAATTAAAAAAGATTTTCAAAAATAACTAGAAATACAGTTATTTGGTTAGAAATTCATAGCTATGATCTTTTCGTTGTTGAATTCCAGAAAAGAGAAAGTTGTTCTTTGGAATTGACCGCAAGACAACCTCAAGGAAATGCAATTCGACGAGGATGGGATTCGAACCCACGCGTGCAGAGCACAATGGATTAGCAGTCCATCGCCTTAACCACTCGGCCACCTCGTCCTGCGATGTCTGACCTTGGTTGATAAAAAATTTAAAAAAGCCAGGAAAAAGTATTCGTTTTGTTATGCAAACCTTGGATCACAATAATAAATCAAACCAAAAAAAATCCCCCAAAAGCTTAGAAATTAAAAAAGATTTTCAAAAATGACTAGAAATACAGTTTGGCAGTTACAGATTTGGCTACAAATTCATAGCTATAATCTTTTCGTTATTCAAATTCAGAAAAAAAAAGTTACTTTTTGGAATTTACTGCAAAATTCGAAAATCAACTTCAAGCAAATGAAAAGCCATTCGACGAGGATGGGATTCGAACCCACGCGTGCAGAGCACAATGGATTAGCAGTCCATCGCCTTAACCACTCGGCCACCTCGTCCTGCGATGTCTGACCTTGGTTGATAAAAAATTGAAAAAAGCCATGAAAAAATATTCTTTTTGTTATGCAAACCTTGGATCACAATAATAAATCAAACCAAAAAAATCCCCCAAAAGTTTAGAAATTAAAAAAGATTTTTTAAAAATAACTTGAAATACAGTTATTTGGTTAGAAATTCATAGCTATGATCTTTTCGTTGTTGAATTCCAGAAAAGAAAAAGTTGTTCTTTGGAATTGACCGCAAGACACGACGATAATGAAGAAAAAAATTCTCACTCGACGAGGATGGGATTCGAACCCACGCGTGCAGAGCACAATGGATTAGCAGTCCATCGCCTTAACCACTCGGCCACCTCGTCCTGCGATGTCTGACCTTGGTTGATAAAAAATTGAAAAAAGCCATGAAAAAATATTCTTTTTGTTATGCAAACCTTGGATCACAATAATAAATCAAACCAAAAAAAATCCCCCAAAAGCTTAGAAATTAAAAAAGATTTTCAAAAATGACTAGAAATACAGTTTGGCAGTTACAGATTTGGCTACAAATTCATAGCTATAATCTTTTCGTTATTCAAATTCAGAAAAAAGAAGTTACTTTTTGGAATTTACTGCAAAACTCGAAAATCAACTTCAAGCAAATGAAAAGCCATTCGACGAGGATGGGATTCGAACCCACGCGTGCAGAGCACAATGGATTAGCAGTCCATCGCCTTAACCACTCGGCCACCTCGTCCTGCGATGTCTGACCTTGGTTGATAAAAAATTGAAAAAAGCCAAGAAAAAATATTCTTTTTGTTATGCAAACCTTGGATCACAATAATAAATTAAACCAAAAAAATCCCCCAAAAGTTAAGAAATTAAAAAAGATTTTCAAAAATGACTAGAAATACAGTTTGGCAGTTACAGATTTGGCTACAAATTCATAGCTATAATCTTTTCGTTATTCAAATTCAGAAAAAAAAAGTTACTTTTTGGAATTTACTGCAAAACTCGAAAATCAACTTCAAGCAAATGAAAAGCCATTCGACAAGGATGGGATTTGAACACACGCGTGCAGAGCACAAAGGATTAGCAGTCCATCGCCTTAACCACTCGGCCACCTCGTCCTGCGATGTCTGACCTTGGTTGATAAAAAATTGAAAAAAGCCAGAAAAAAATATTCTTTTTGTTATGCAAACCTTGGATCACAATAATAAATCAAACCAAAAAAATCCCCCAAAAGTTTAGAAATTAAAAAAGATTTTCAAAAATGACTAGAAATACAGTTTGGCAGTTACAGATTTGGCTACAAATTCATAGCTATAATCTTTTCGTTATTCAAATTCAGAAAAAAAAAGTTACTTTTTGGAATTTACTGCAAAACTCGAAAATCAACTTCAAGCAAATGAAAAGCCATTCGACAAGGATGGGATTTGAACACACGCGTGCAGAGCACAAAGGATTAGCAGTCCATCGCCTTAACCACTCGGCCACCTCGTCCTGCGATGTCTGACCTTGGTTGATAAAAAATTGAAAAAAGCCAGAAAAGAAACTGATGAAAAGAAATTTATTTAGAAAAACAAAATAAACAAACCATTAATTCGACGAGGATGGGATTCGAACCCACGCGTGCAGAGCACAATGGATTAGCAGTCCATCGCCTTAACCACTCGGCCACCTCGTCCTGCGATGTCTGACATTGGTTGAAAAAAATTGAAAAAAGCCAGGAAAAAATATTCTTTTTGTTACGCAAACTTTTGATCACAATAATAAATCAAACCAAAAAAATACCCCAAAAGTTTAGAAATTAAAAAAGATTTTCAAAAATGACTAGAAATACAGTTATTTGGCTACGAATTCATAGCTATAATCTTTTCGTTGTTGAAATTCAGAAAAGATTAAGTTGTTCTTTGGAATTGACTGCAAGACTCGAAAGTCAACTTCAAGCAAATGAAATGCCATTCGACAAGGATGGGATTCGAACCCACGCGTGCAGAGCACAATGGATTAGCAGTCCATCGCCTTAACCACTCGGCCACCTCGTCCTGCAGCGTCTGACCTTGGTTGAAAAAAATTGAAAAAAGCCAGGAAAAAATATTCTTTTTGTTATGCAAACCTTTGATCACAATAATAAATCAAACCAAAAAAATCCCCCAAAAGTTTAGAAATTAAAAAAGATTTTCAAAAATGACTAGAAATACAGTTATTTGGCTACAAATTCATTAAAAAACCGCAAGACTCGAAAGTCAACTTCAAGCAAATGAAACGCCATTCAACGAGGATGGGATTCAAACCCACGCGTGCAGAGCACAATGGATTAGCAGTGTATCACCTTATCCACTCGGCCACCTTGTATAAATTGTACAAATACACTCTTTCGAAACTGTTCGCTGGACTGTAGAATTGTAAAGTGAAGTCTGCGGTGACAATACACTTTCACAATTTGGAAATACAAATCTCTACCAGGTTACGCACCATTTTACACATTAGAGTTCGCATCAACACAGATAGTCGTCCAATGTTTTCTCATTTAATGTTTACATTTTTACATTTTTACACTAGCCTAGTAACAATACCAACTTTGTGTGTGCTACTGTCCTACGAATTATTTTCTCTCTCTGGGATTTATTGCTGCCACCACTTAACAAACAACTACGGCACTGGCTCGTCCATGTCACTTGCATGTTTTTCATCTTTACATATTGATGATTAGATACTCACACTTGAAGTCTGATGAAGTTTCCTCCTGGTTGATAAAGATAGCATGACGGAAACTCTGTCACTCCCAGTTGAGTCACTAAGCTCTGCTCTGTGCTCAGTACCCTCCGTACGCTAATGTTCTCAAACTGTAACAGGTCCAACGTCAGCTGAAAAAAAAAAACACAAACACACATGCAGTTTCTGGTGTTTTGCACAGGGATATTTGTATGGATGACGTGTAGAAAACACTGTATTACCTCTCGCCCGACGTAGGAGTTTGGCTTTTCAAAGACCAGGGCCAGATATTGAGAGGTGTTTGTTTCGAAGAAGCTGCTAACCTCAGCTTGGCTGGTGAGAAGGACGAAGGAACGACATATGAACAAAAATACTAAACAAATCCACATATAGTTATAATTCCACACTCGGCTAGGCATTGTCAACTACCTATTACCTTTTGTCAACTATCCTTATGGAAAGTTTGCAACTTAACACCACAGAATTTTGCAACCCAATTTTGCAATTGGGCTTCAGCAAAAAGTTAATATCAGACATCTCTTATGTAGAACTTCTCATTAAAGTCTTTCAAATAAATGTGAATAAATGTACAATAATGTTTATATTTTCTTTGGGGTTTAGTCCCAGAAACATCAAACACATTAAAAAAAATTACACATTCACTTAGGAAAACCTATTGTTTAAAAAGGGAAACCCTTTTTACCATTTTTTTTTTTATTTAAAAAAAAATAACACACTTTTTTTCTTCATTTTATTTTCTTCATAAGATAATTTGCTCACAGTCCTGCACAATAATAACATAAATATTTTAAAAATTAAGGTTTGTCTAGGATAACTAAATATAATGCTGCCAAATCACAACCTACAGTTGGATAAATACATAAAGAACCCAGTGTGTAAAGATTCAGTCAACAACATCTTCACCTGGTGGGCTCCAAAGGTGGGCAGGCAGGGGGCCAGGGATCTTTGTGGGTCTCCAGTTTGTCTATAATTCTCCAACGGAGACCCTGGACATCACGGGGGAAACCTGCAGGTCAGATGACACAACACTTCAGTGTTTGTTTTTATTCCCCCAAACACACCAGTGACTGTCTGACGGAGTTCAAGAACCACCTCCATGTGTAACTGGAATATTTGATCTAGGAGATGAATGAGATACAGTAAGGTACAGTATGTAGTACAGATGAAAAAAAAAAACCAAAATTATGTTTTGTAAAGTCAGGAAAAAAGATACTTTTTGGTATGTCAACCTTTCATCACAGTAAAATATCATATCAATAAAATAATAAAGTGAAAAAGTCTCAAAAATTTCGTTTCCCAAAAAAGACTAATCATGCACCGTTTTGGACTTAAATTATTCACTATTTCCATATGTGTGATTAAATCCAGAAAGAAATACACTTTTCTGGTCCAAAAAAAACATTTCATAACAATAGAATATCATTTCCAAAAAAAGTCTCACAAAATAAATAAACTAAAAATTACTAGAAATACACAGTTTTGAAAAAAAATACTAAAAATACTTTGCTTCGTCAATTTTTGTGGTTAGAATTTGGGTTAAAATCTAGTTTTTGGTGCACTAAACTTTGGTCACAGCAAATTGTCATACCAAAAATGTTCCCAAAAACATCTGAAAATAATAAAATGTTTCTCCACAGATGACACAACACTTCAGTGTTTGTTTTTATTCCCCCAAACACACCAGTGACTGTCTGAGAAGGATCAAGAACCACCTCCATGTGTAACTGGAATATTTGATCTAGGAGATGAATGACGTGCAGTAAGGTAGAGTATGTAGTACAGATGTAGGTGGACATGACCCTGATGTGAACTGATGCCTGTGGAAACTACATGTTCTCTGTGAAAGTGAAGTCTGTGAGTGAGTGCGTGAGTGAGTGAACATTGAGGTTCGTTGATTTGTTGAGTTGTGTTGTGTTCACCTCTGAAGGCCACTCCTGACGCTCCAGGCCCGGAGAAGGCATGGAAGAACTGAGAAGGAAAAATAAAACAGTAAGGTCTGTTAGAAAGGGAATAAAAATATAGAATTTTAACAATAACACAGAGGAGCGTTTTTACTGCCTTGAAAAAAAAAGCAAAGCCATGTGTGTTGTAAAGCTACAGCTTTCCCTTCTGCCTGACTTGACCTCCACATCCTTCCTGGTCTAAATGAGTTGCAGATGTGCACACGTTCTAACAGAAGGCCATCTTTGTTTCATTGAGTCACTGAATGTCAAAAAAGAGAAGCAGAACTGACAGGGGAGACCTGGACTCATCTGCTGAGCAATCAGAAAACCAACCAGACCGGTTTGAAACTGTAGCTTAAAAGCTGCACGGACAACATCAGACAAATCCCAGCACGATCCACTGGAACCAACCAAGAGTTAAATAAAAAAACCGCACACACACAAACACACACTCAAAAAGTTTGTAAATTCCCAAAGCTAAAAAAAAACAAAAAAAACTTTATATATCTGACTGTTTCTCTCAATGTTTCTTTGCCAAAAGTGATTACATTGGCAGAAACCTTTGACGTGCTGCTAAACAAGAGTTGTATCCAGCCAAAAACTTTCTCTTTCTGATAGATTCACAATCTTCCATTTACAGGTCACAGCTGCACTTATGTTTATACTGGAGCAATAAAGTCTTTAGACCGGCTGAGAGATAGAGGGTGAGGTTAAAAACAAACAAACTGTTGTTTGAAAAAAAAAACAATTACAACCTGCAGGAAGACGACAAGTATTTCATCTGGTCCTGATCAAGTCAGAAGAAAGGTAGAATTTTAAAACTCTCTTTTACTTTCAGAGTAAAATACTATTAATTTCCCCAAGGAAACAAGTTTTTTTCATAATGCAGAGAAAAATATATGACAAAAATGTACACAAGTAGTGAAAATGTTTGTAATTTTTTTTGGTTCATTTAATTTGTTATAGGGGAGAATGTACATTAAAGATAATTCAATAACAAATGTAAATTAACCCAATGGTAGACATTTAGGCTCATTTCCATTGGTGGAAATGAGCCTAAATGACTGGTGACTGTCTAGTCCTAAAGACATGGATAAAAAAGCTTAGGACATACAATAGTTTAACATAATGTAGTCGACAATATCAAGAGGGTCCCCTGATTTTATGGACCCTCTGATCAGTGGAGGAAAAACTTCCCAAAACCCTAATGGGGAGGAAAAAGAAAAAATCTCAGGTAGATAAACAGAGGAGGGGATCCTCACCCAGGACAGACGGACAGGATTGATCAGAGATACATGTTAACAGTTATGAAAAACTAGTTTACAGTAAAGTTTACAGACAAGAAAGTTTACAAATTACAGGACAATTGCAGACTGTAAAACAATTTACAAGTAGAATTCCGAAGGAATCTGTCCGTTTGTCAATATCTTTGGCACCGATCACCAATAAAATGTAAATAATATCCATCTTTCCTCTGCGGTCATCAGGTAACCCCTGACTGGACACAGGTTTAGCACCTTTGCTTATTCTAAATGAGAAACCGTAAATCTTAAAAAAGGAAATTAAGAGAGACCCCTAAACGGCTGGTTTTAAACCATTGTGGTTCATTTTTTTGTTTCTGTGCGTAAATAAAAATAGTCTACGTTTCCTGTGTCCAGGTTTAAATAACTTTTACCTTAATAGTTGGAAAACCTGTGACGTTGTAGGAGGCGCAGACTTTTACGTTCTCTTCTCCTACACAGTCGAACGCTGCCAAGTCAACAGCCGGCTTCCACTCTGGGAGGAGACAAATAAAAAGATACAAAATCAAGAAATGACAGGTTAAAGTCTTATCCATGTCTGGACAACAGGTAACAATAAGTAAACAGATAATCTGACAGATATATTTCTGTTTCCCTGCATCACGATGACTGCAGAGGTGAGAAAAGGTCAAGTTTGTAGATCGGGTTCACGGTCCACAGAGGCCGTTGTTTGCACATCGCAGTCTCACCAATATGTCAGGTGAGCTATGTGCACCACAGATAGAGAATCAAACTATGGTACATTGTCATCAGTGGCACCGTACTCTGAAACAATCATTATTGTGCCACAGTGACAAATGAATAGAACTGTGTCCTTGTTCTTTTTCTTTCAAGATGTCCCCTCAGTTTGTCTGCACCTGCAACAAAGAGTTAAAAAAGCAAGTGGATTTTCCATTTCTGGTCAGAATGGTTTAAAGCAGGGGTCTCAAACTCAAATAAGTTGAGGGTCACCAACCACACTATCATTTCACCGAAGGGCTGTGTCATCTTTCAGTGTTCAAAACAGAAGAAAAATGTTTAATAAAAAAATCAGTTTCTCATAGATTCTGTGTAATACAACACTGAACCAGAAGGAGGCTGTAGATCATGGTTTTGAGAACTACAGGATTGACAATAAATTGTGAAGAACAAATCTATAAAATATTATTATAAATTCAACTTCTACATCAAGGTGGGGGCCACTAAATATCATTCCACGGTCCGCAAATGGTCCACGGGCCTTGAGTTTGAGACCCCTTATTGAAAGGGCAGAATCATCTGTGTATACTATGGATTGATGCATTCAGATAAATGCCAAAAAAAGTACTTTTAACAGCCATTCCAGACAAAAATGGCTAAAAATAGAAGCAACCATTCTGAAAAGAATGCTTACAATTTAGTTTTAAAGTAAAAAGAAGTTCATTTCCCCGCCAATTTAGTTTTTATTTATTATTATTGGTGAAATAAACTCCAAGTGTTGATTTTTTCTACCTCTGTATGTAAACTAAGATCATTATTAATAACAAGACCAGAAGTTTAAAATCGTACATATTGATTTAACAAATATATAAGAAAAACCAGTGTCTTTATTTAGTGTTTGACTGGAACCTGGATACGTGCACGGAGCAACTGTTGTTTCTCTGATAAGCTCTCCATTTCTCACTCTGCTCCCTCCTAGGAAAGGTATTTGATACTGAGCCAAGCTGTCAGTCCCTATTGTTGACTTAGTGTTAGACTGAAATACCCCATGACTGTGTCAGACCATCATCAGAACCTCAGTCCAATGACCAAACGTCCTAATTATACCAGTTCTCCATGCGCTGTTAAGTTACTTCCATTCATTAGTGACAGTGACAAAAGTCAGACCATGTGGCACGAGATGACGTGACATCAAACTAACAACTGATCCCACGGGGTCTGAGCTTCACATCTGTCAATAGTCTAGTAAACAACATGTCTTTGATGCTCGGTCCCAAAGTTCTGCTATTATTTAGAAGTTGACTGATCTTAGCAACTAAAATGTTTTCGTGCAAGGATATAACGACAAGCGCCGACGCAAGAAAAATTTTCAAATGTATTTGATGTAACATTTAGTAACACTTGAGAAACTCTACTTTCAGAGTTGATGTAGTAAGTTCTGGGAATAAAAACTTTTTTAATATTATTTGTCCCAGATCAGGCCTGTGACGCAGGGAAAACAGGCCCACGACCCACTGTTTTAGAGCAAACATAAAATTCGGATCAGATTTTTTTTGCTATTAACAAGCAAGGTGAAATTTTGGGAAATCTTGGATTTTACTGTCAATTTATAGCCCATTGTTTTCTGTTATTTATTGTCCTTTTGGACCACTGCAAGAAGACATTGGAAAGAGGTAGCAGACCCCACTGCCCAGGGCCGGATTAACACTTTCTTAGGCCTGGGGCCAATAACCAGGATGAGTCCCTTCATATCGTGTCCAGACCACGGCAGGTTCGTACAGTTTATAGTGAATTGTCCATACATACAGCCTGTAGATACTGTGGACCAGTGTTTCCTTTTTTTGTGGCCGCCCACATTTTAATATCCAGAAACCTTTGTTACCAAAGTCAATAGAGGTCATAGGTAAATAACAAAATAAAAGTGTTATTGTCACTTTTTTGGTTTATGGCTAGTATTTTTTTTTGTCCTTCTTGTGTTTCCTTTGACCTGACATATTACTGCTAGTACAAATAATCTCCCACTAATTGAAGTCACTTCATCAGTAGCCTGAGGCCCCCTGGTGGTGACGCCTGAGGCGGCAGATCCTTTAGCCAATTCTGTTAATCCAGCCTAAAACTTGCCTTAGACCATTTGTGGGCAAACTTTATAACACAACTGGTCCCAAGATCGGACAATGGGTCCAGATCAGGAGCAGATAGGAACGTTCACGTTAAATATGATAAATGACATATAAAAGTCCTGCGGCTAAAATGCTTTTCGTCTTCACTACGTCATTTACGGGATAAACTACAGTGACAGAGCAGAAGTTTATTCATAATATCTACCAATTGCCAAATATGGAGAAGTTTGGTGGGCCAGGATGCAAAGCCGAGCGGGCTGCATCCAGCCCCCAAGCCTTAGTTTGCCCTTGTCTACCTTAGACCAGTGGTTCTCAACTGGTTTCGCTCTGGGACCCACATTTTCCCAAATTGCGACCCACTCTCATAGAATTCTAACCAAGCAAATACATATAAGAAAAAACTTTGAAAAAGTACTTCAAACATACTCATTTTATTCATCAGAGTCTGCCTAGTTTTCGAAAATAAATAAAATGCTCAACGGTGGATTCACATTATTTTGATTAGGGACCAATTCAGAATGGCTCTGCGGCTCACTATTGGGTTGGAACCCACCAGTTGAGAACCACTGCCTTAGACCAAGCACAGAGGCAGGTTGTGTGTGTGCCCTGGTGTAAAAGATCCTTCAGAATTCCAGAGAAAGATAATTCTCTGATGAAAAGAAAGCTTTGAGAAGCCTTTAGACTCAGTTGGTGAAGAAACAGCATCAAGTGCATTCACTAAACTGTCTCCAAACTTTTTGACAGACTTTTACATGTTGCACAACATTTAATGCGCACATAAAGACTAACGGTTTCTCCTGTGCATGAGAAAGAAACTCGACAAAACAAAGCACTAACGTGAGTGAGGAGAAACCACCGTCCTGAGCGCGAATACTTCGAACAAATGATGGGTCTCGAACCAACCTTTGAGGTCTCGGGCCAGACTTTTGTAGATGGGAGAAAAGTTGATACAGTGTCCGCACCACGAAGCGTAAAACTCCACCACAGTGGCGGCGGAAGAGTTCACCAGAACCGACTTCACATTCTCCGGCGTTAGCACTGTGACCTGGTCAGAGTCGGTGTACAGTCCCGCCTCGGCAGCCGCGCCAAACAAGACAAACGCACAAAATAAACGAAACCCATAACTTGGTGTTGAATTTTCACAGAAATAAAACGTAAACCGAGACGTGGCACGGCCGCAGCGACGAGCCATCTTCTCCTGTCACCGCTCTCGTTGCCACTGCTGCTGCTACGACTGCTGCTGCTACCGGAGGTGGAGGTGGAGGTGGAGGCGGGCGGTGGGTTGAACGCTGTAAGTTTGCACTTCTCTGATACAGAAGTTGACACAACTCTGGGCCCCGCCCACTGCTGAGCCGGGGTCACTGACGTCCAAACAATAAAAAAAGCTGCGCCTTCAAGTTAAGACAACACATTAAAAATTTACTTTAAAATATCGTAACTGTCAGTCGGCAGTGGTGGTCTAGTGGTGAAGGATACGGTTTTGTGTCCGCAAGGGCAAAGGTTCGAATTCTCCGGCTGCCAGGTCGACACTGAGGTGCTCTGATGTGATGCAATGTGATACGGGGGGCACCAGTTGCCCCAGCGACCTGGCAGCAGACGAATGTGAATGAATTGTATTTCTTCATTAAAGTTTCATTTTTCTGTGATAGAAAAGAGTCAGCTAAGGTGAAGGGAAAGGTTTACAGGACAGTTGTCAGACCAGCCATGATGGATGGATTAGAGACACAAGGAATAGGTAGAAGACAGGAGACAGACCTGGAGGTGGAGGAGTTAAAGATGCTGGGGTTCTCTTTAGGAGAGACAAGGTGATTAGAGGGACAACACAGACAGGAAGGTTTGGAGAAAAAGCTAGAGAAGACAAATTGAGATGGTTTGGACATGTTCAGAGGAGGGTTTTCTTGCTCTTGACCACTTCTTAGTATTCATGGTGGTCCACAAGTCAAAATATTTGCCCACACCTGGTCTGGAGGGTGACTGAATTCTAAAAAATTAAAAATATAATACTGACATTATTCTCAGCTTCTTGAAAAGTAATACTTCCCACATTCATACAATTAAAAAAAAAGAGTCAGAGTGCAGGAAAAGTACTTATTTTAGAAACAGCAGAAAACTTTATTTACAATTTCAACGTTTGTTTTGTTAACAAATATATACTATGTACATACTTGCAAATTAAACAATGTTTATATTTTACAATGTTCATAATATTACAGTCATAGCAAGTCGGAGCAATCAGACAAAAATATTTACAACCTCATAGGAATTGTTCTCATCTTCAAGTGCGTGTTGCACATTCACAACACGCCTTTATAAATAATCGCAGAAGTTTTAAAAGATGAAGCAGAAAACTTAGCCGGACCATCTACAGAATTAAAATGGACAAAAATTTTTATTCAAGGGTGAGTTGCTATATTTCTCCTTTTTAGGAAAAGCCTCTATTGTGCGACAAACAGCTTAAAGCTTCTTGAGATCTGTGTTGTCCAGACTAGCAGCAGAAGACTAAGCTGTTTGATGCTTAAGTTAAAAATGCGTAAGAACATTTAATGCATAGTTACAGAGAAGGATCGATGTGTCCTCTCTGATACAATCAGTTCAGGGTTTGCAGACAATGTGTTCAAGGATCTGCAGTCAGTGTTACAGTAATGAGTGGCCACAGACTGACAGTCATACAGTGAGGACAAATTTGTACTGAATATTTTGGTGTATTTGCACATTATACAATTTACAGTTTGAATTTACATATCAGCCACTACAAAGTCACTGAAAGGAGTTTAAAAAATGTACAAAATTTAAGGACACTTTTACTTCTGCACAGACTCTATCACACATGTTGCAATTATTTTGCCAAGTTAGTTGGATCAGGACAGAAGGCCTAATATAAACCACAGCACAGGCCTACGTGTTGGACTCAGACAGTCTATTGCCTCACTTTATACAGTCTCTGGGTTGCAATGTCAATAAGCCAGTTCTCAATACAGTAGAATCAATAGGATAACTCAGCAGTAACCAAATGAGTAAACAGATGTGAGGGAGACAGAAAAGAAGCAAATGACCTTTGGAGTAGGTAAATGATTTACAATAGTCTTTTTAAGCACAGAAATGAGAAAACATAAAAACTTTGTCCCGGCTAATTCACTTTGCTCTGACACACGGAGGCTGCTATTGGCAGAGACAGTTGCAATGATAAAGACTGTGCAGTCATCTAAAGAACATGGTAAGAGTGTTGTCTACAGCAGTTGTAAGGAGACATTCAGGGTGAAAGGTCCAATGGGAGCTAAAGCCCAAACTCAAAGATCTCATTAAGTGTCCTTTGCTGTCTCTCTATGTTGTGATTGAAGTTTACTGATCACGGAAAAAAGCCAAAAGAACATGGGACCATGTGGCAACAAGGCTTAGCAGAACCAGATGTTTTTTTAAGGGCATTTTCAGCTGATGATGAAACAACACATGTGTCTTCTGAGGTCAGAGAGAGTAAAGTATGAAGACAACGGCTCAAATCCAGCATTTTTTTTTAAAGCAAACTCCCTGTCAATGTGACATTGTGATCCACATCACTGCACACAACAAAATGTCATCTCTGCAGTTGGTGGATTCGAACCTCAGTCTGGTTCCTTGACCACTAGGCCACTGATGCCCAGGCCTACTGGGAGACATACGTCCTGTAGAGGTATTGAAACAACTGCCTATTCATTTTTGTCTTTTCTATATTAAAGAAAATTGTGAGTTTGAAGAATTCAAATGAAAAAAAAAATGATGAATACAAATTCTTAGTTTTAAATATAAATCAATTTGCCTTTTTTTTCTGAAGTTTCTTGACATTGACACATTTACATTTCTCTTTGTGCTTTCTTTACAATTGTCTTTACACAATTGTCAAACATATTGTTACACATATCAAACAAGTATAAATTTTACACAACAAATATGATTAACTGGACATAATGTTTCACATATTATGTTTGACTCCGATAATGTGCCTACATGAAGGAGCCAGGAAGTATTTAAAAGTGACACATTTTCCTTTTTTGCTCTAAAGTGCACATTAATCAGTTAAAGTGCGGATTTAAAAAAAAATGGACTTAAGAGACTTGAGGGAAAGGAGTTCAGATTCAGAATTGTATTAATGAACGGTGTTAGTTCATTTCTCCGAAATACGCTAAATTGTACATTAAGAATTAGTAACTGATTCGCTGACAGAAGTTGGATTACAATGTCAGAAAAATGTGTCACAATCAAAATACCAACAAATCATAAAATGTTTTGCTAATCTGATCCTGTGTCTTTACCCTTACCTTTACTTGAAATTCAGAAGCTTTTGTGTCCCTCTGAAATAATGACTGTAGCAGCATTAGGTGAAACAGTTCATTCAGAAATAAGCATCTCCGTATTTTTCACCTGCCTCTACACAAGGGTGAGATCAGGAGAAGGTGATGACCAAGATTCCATTCAATCTAGAAGATTCCTATAGGAGCGTTTCGTGCATAAATCAAACTCTATAAACTGACCATTTCGCCTGAAAGTTATTCAGCACGTGAATGTCACAGAAATAAGCTATAGAGCCAAGAGGTAAAAGCCAGGATAGAAGGCATCTAAGGGTTGCTGTTGGCACATCAGCTGGTGGACGACTTAGCAGCGGAAGGTTGTGTGAAATTTCAAAAGGAAGGTCGTCAGGACAGGGCATCTCTTTTTGTCCTCTTGTCATAGATTAGTGTCAGCACGTTTGCGGTGTCTTTGAGCAAGGAATCCATGATGCTGTCGGCAAGCTGCATCTTGACTGACAGCTCATCTTCATCGTAATTAACCCACTGTGCCTCCTCCTCATGGAGTTCTTGAACCTGAGCAAAACAATGTTCCTTTTATTAGTGTCTGTGATCATGAGCGCAAGTCAAAAGGTGCAGATTTCTTATGACCAATTATATGAGTTGAGTTATGTGTTTCTGTTTATTTGATCAGGTTTGAATTCTATGTCACAACATTCAAAATCACAGTAATCACTAAACTAGTCACATCAAAGAGAACAAACAAACAAACAATATGTTGAATTTTAAGACTTTTCCTCCTTCATTTAAAGTGTTTTAACCTGACATCCTCACTGCAGAGACAGTCCATTAGGTTAAGAGCTGTCCTGTTGTCTTATCAGCATTGTACTTTAAATTTCAGAATCCCATTCAGGGACCATGAAAGGGAGTTGGAGTCGGTATAGATCAGGGATTCTTAACCTTTTTGGCACTGAGGCCCAATTTTATCAGTGTCGAGTAACCTGGGGCCCTTAGTATTTTCACGGCCCTCGAGGGGGTGCTTGCGGCCCAACTTTGGGCCGGGGCCCAATGGTTCAGAATCCCTGGTATAGATCATAGGTGTCAAACTTTGCAATTTTGTCTGGCCCGCAAGATTTAACCAAATGTGTATTAGAGTTGGCCTACCAGCATGTAGACCTTAAATACTGTCAGAATTTGTTTTATTAAGAATGCATGCTTTAGTTATAGCGCATACATTTGGTTCTATAAGGAAAGATTTACATTAAAAACAATATGGAAAGACTTTAAAGAGAAAGAAACAAATACCACCATGTGTAAATTATTTCTCATGTAATTTCTTATGTGTTGATAACATTAAGCTTTGGCTTAATGTTTCCTTGACAAAATACTGTACTTAATATTTGGAGAGAAGGGAAAACATGCATGTTTACAGTTAATTTCTCACAATGAAACTGAGTTTGACACCCCTGGTAGAGGAGATACATAAAACAGGGTGAGATGAAAAACCTTGAAACACTTGAACAAGAAACAAGAAGAAGAAACTCTAGGAAGAGTCAAATTTAAAGTAATAATTCATTTGATAACAATAATATATAACTTTTTTCTCAATGACTCCCTGGTCTGTTGTGAATAATCTTTTGGCCAAGGTTAGTATCGATGTACAGTATGTAGCCAATATCAGTGATTTTGAATGCATTTTTTTACAACATCTTTACTGTAGTGAATACTTGATAATACTACTGTTAATTCATTATTTCGGACTCACCAATATATGGTCGACCCTGTCTCGTTTCTTTCTGCCAAATTTTAGCATCTTCTGCCAGTCTGTTTTCTGGTTCTGATCCTTTGAAAGACCGTAAAGTTTGAGAACTTCTGCTGTGACATATGCCTGTAAAATGAAGGACATTTGTTTTTAAATGCAATCTTAAAAAAATAAATCTTACAGTATTCTGAAGCAAATAAATTACAAAAGCTTTAAGGCTTGTAATCCTGTACCTGTACAGTGGCAATGTCTCCTGAGTTTTTTATCCTGAGGAAGGATGCCTTGACCCGCTGAGGTTTGACCCACAAAGGTTGGTTAACATTGGGGTCTTCAGCGTAGATTTCCTGAAGAATCTCCAACGTCAGGTCATAAACACCCTGGAAACAACAAGTTATTAAAAGACAATTTTACTAAACAGAGACAACTCTCTCACAGTTTATGACAGCATTTCCTAGATCCAACGTGTCTGAAAATCAATTGTTACTCTGAAGTAATGGAGCAAAGTGATGTTAAAAGCAGCAACAAAGCTACCGGTACTAGGAATTGTCCAAGAGACAAATAGGTGGCCTATAAACTTAAAGCAGTAGATGCACATACTGTATGTAGCTTGTCTGTCCATGTATATATGTAAGAGGATATTTGTAACCAGGTTTGTACAAACAATCCTGTCCTAAGAACTGGATGACGTACACATCACGACTTTAAATCAGTGGTACCCAACCACTGGGCCGGGGACTGGTGCCGGCCTGTGGGTGAATTGGTGCCAGGTCACAGAGAAATAATGTTTCCTTTTGGCCTTAGCTGTCCATTACTCACATTTTATCCATAGCCATAATCTTAACAATAGATAGCTAGGATTCCATCATCAATAATGCAAATATATTTGATTAGGAAATATTTTCTCAATGAAGAGAACAACAATAAATTTAAAATGACGCAGAGTCATTGATTCAATATTCTAACTTTTTATACCAGTCTGGTAGCAGATAATTATAGGCTGTGTGCGCTTGAGAAATCCTTGTTGTGCCCATGCACAGTTAATTCAGGTAGGAAGATTTTATAGGTAGGAAAATATTTCAGAACTCCGTTGGTTTGTTTTTTATCATTGGGCCCTGGATTCACCTTTTTGTAGCTGCGAATGAAGAGAGAATCCTGGTCTTCACTGCTGGCCTCTTTACCCAGGTACTCTTGGGAGGGTTCCGGAGTTGTTATTTGTGCAAGAGTCACTGCTCCCTCTTTTGCCAGGCCACAGCGCTCCCAGATCTCCAGAGTTGCGGCATGTACCATTTTCTCCACCTCTGTGGCAGAGTGTGGCACCACCAGGGCAGGCTGCTCAGGCAGTTTGGGAGGCAGAGGAAGGGGTAGCTCTGGTCTTGGTGGAGACTTTGTATGTTGTTCTCCACCAGGTGATGAGACCAACCCCCCCATAGCAGCTGATGAAATAGAACTTCCTCCACCAAATCCCCCTAGCCTTAGTTCTTCCTCTTCTTCTCGCTGTTTCTGTTTAAGTCTCTGTTGTTCTCTATGGGAGCTGAGACCAAAGTCCTCATCAAACCAGTCCTGATCGTCGCATATGTCATCAAGCAGCTCACGGCTATGTTCCAGCTCAGCAAGTCGCTTAGCTAGTTCCTCTTGGCCACTAGCCCCCAACACTGGGCTCTCCTGAAATAAAAACAAAGATTAGTTTTATGGTCAGTTAGAAATGAAATACAACAACAATGTAGATAAAACTGCCGCACTGGGATTGTGGTTTAAAAATGATTAATTTTAAAAAGATGAAAAAAGATGTTTTTTTTGTCAACTACCTTTTGGAAAAGCTACAAATCCAAAGGTCTGTCAATAGAAAGAGATGGACTTTGGCCCAGGACATCACAAAAACAAGGATAAAAAAATCCAGGTCGGGCCAACAAACACTGTTTGTTATTTACCCAATTATCAAAGTTCTGCTTATCAATCAGTTACAATCCAGTGTTAGCTGGTTCAAGGATTCAAGTGAAATTAGCACCATGACAAACCAGAAAATGTTGATTTTCTTGTTAATTTTTGTATTCGATCATAAACATACACTCACCGGTTGGTTACACAACTCTGGAGAAGACAGCTCCTCTTTTTCAAGGGGTGGGAAGAAAGGAAGACCATCTTTTTGTTCAACTGAAGTGATCCACTCCTCTTCTAAGTCTTCACGGAACAGTTCCCTCTGGTTGGAAGCTTCTATTTTCTCCACTTTAGCCTTTCTGATTTCTGCAAACTTCTCCAAAGTGTCGGAAATAAAGCTTTTCAAAAGGTTGTCTGTAAATGTGTCCAATTTATCCTCTGTCCCTTTTTCCTCAATATCCTTGATTGCTGATGGTTCAGTGGGAGTGAATTCAGGTTTAGTGTCTACTTCCTCAAAGTGTTCTGTAATCTGACTTTTTTTATGCAGTCCCAGGCCAATCTCTGTAGTTTCCAAATCTAACATTATGTCCTGACTACTGCCATTTGACAGCGCCTTTGGTTCTTCGTGATTGTGTGAATGGACATCGGAAGTAATTTCATGGTCCAACTTAAAATGGTCCGTGTGAGAAACATCACTTAAAGACTCGGAGTTGTTTAGTGGACTGTGGTTGTTGTTACTCTCAAGGTTTTCCTGATTTAGCTTTTTCTCCTCATCTGCTTGACATTCGTCTTTCACTTTGTCTGACAGATTGTCAATGACCGAGTCCTCGTCCTCTGTGGTGTCTGTATAGACCTCAAACTTTTCTGGCAGTTGTGTTATTTTTTCTGGGGGAGCAAAGATGCCATGTCTGTCATTACACTTGAAATAAATAACTCCATCATAAGTACCATTGTTGCTCCCTTCAGACTTGTCCAACTCCACACCAGCCCAAAAACCGTTGGCGAAGCTGGTGTATCCTTTAAATCTCAGGGTGCCGGGCTGAACGCTTCCAACCAGAACCCTGTCACCGATGTTAAAATCGGCCATTTCAGGAGACCAGTGCACGGAGTGAATGTTTTTGTTGTCATGTTTGACGTCTGTCTCAGAGAGATCTACTAATCCATCAGACTGGTTGCTTGATTCACTTACGACAGACTGTTGACCAAACTCTTTTGCTTCTTTTAAATGTTCACTCAGGCTGTTATCCTGCTGCCAAAATTCCTGGTTCAAGTCCTCGACTTTCAGCTTTTCTTTAGAAGTAAAAGAATGGTGAGTTGGTGGTACATCAACTGATGCTTTCAAATCACCATAACAGTCATCTGTCAGAGTAAAGACATTTTCGTTGTCTTTCATTGGTGCCCCATTCTTCAAAGAGTTAGCCACTGAGCCGGGATCACCAGAGGAAGTACTGGAGGAAGAGGCGGTGGTGGGGCGATTTGAGGGTATATTATCTATTAAAACTGAAGACGACTTCAGGGGACTTGAAGGTGACAACATTTCTATTTTATTTGTGGGTGTAGCGTTCTTGACATCAAAGTCAGATCCATTTTGACCATCTTGTTTCAGCAGACCATCTGAATTGTGATCATCTAACCTAGAGCTCAATTCTCGCTCCAGGTCTTCTTGAATTTCAGATGTTTGATCAGACACAATGTTGTCATCCTCAGGTACAATAACCTTGTTGCTGACGGGTGATGGTCTCACAAGCTCTTCACTGGTATGATTCCTCCTTTGCCCTGAGATGAGGCAGTCCGGACTGGCATTTACTGGGGTTTGAGTGACAGTTGGTGGATCTTCATCAGACAAGTCAGGAAGTGAAGCAGAGTCACTGTGATAATTTTCAGGCTGGAATTCTAGTAGATAAACAGATGTGCATGTTCAGAAACATAAAGACAATTTAAAACATATAAAGTCCAAGAAAATACACAAAAAACGGCCTTGACATTGTTTATAAATATGTTGCAAAAGAAAATGAGCAAAAATGTTTACTTATACATGAACAGTTTAAAATGGCAAAGCCCTGTGTTCTGACATCCCATCATAAATTAATTCCATGATTGTCTTGGTATAGAGGAAGAGAAATACCATAACCAACTAAGAACCTTTAGTCTTACAACTTGTAGTCTTAGTGTTAACTTATGGTTCATAATTTAGTGTAATTATCACTTACTGTGATCTGATAAAACTTCAACATTTGACTCCTCAGATTCAGAGACCTGTCTCTTTTCAGACCTGTAAAAAAAGAAAACATTTTTTTAAGGTTATAAAAGACATTGGAATAAAAACACAAGAACAAAATTTGTGTGGTGAATCAGATTTTTGTACCTGTGATCAAGAGATTTACTCCTGGTATGTTGTGTGTCAGATGTGGGGTCCGATGTTTCAATCATTAAATCAGGCATTTGATCCGTTCCCTTGTTGAGCTCTGCCTTTGTTTTCTCAATAAAACTGTTACAATTCTGAAACAAAATATGAGTATTAATTGTCAAAATATATCCGTGTATGTAAAGACACCATTGGAGCTTATCGCAGCTTTTACCTCGAGCTCCCTCAGCAGACTGGCCTCCTTTGCCTTGAGGCGTTCCTTGTTCCTTTTCTTCTGTTCTTTCTTTAACTGATAAGCCAAACATTTTCGTTTCCTGAGCTCTTCCTTCAGGGCACTGATTCGACTCTCTATATCACTCTGGTCGGAAATGGATTCTGTAGAATGAAATAATTAAAACATTAAGCCAACTCTAACCGCGATCATAACAAATATTTTTCATGTGTCGTTGATTCACTTACAATAAAATGTCTTTAAATCTTTTCTCTTTGAATTATCCATTTAAATACGCAAAAAGATATGACTAGCTAACATGCAATGTAAAGTGTGGGCTTTCCTATAACACAGCTAAGCAGGTCTGAGGAGCTAGGGAAGTGCTGCTGTAATGCATTCCTGGAAGCATCTACATAATGTCTGACTTCACAGTGCCAGCAGTAGCAGAGCTGTACAATAATCATTCTCACTCAGCTTCCAAAACAAAAACAACCGTCATTTGGACTTAAGTCATGAATTTGTTTCATTAGTTCCTCACCTTTTTGAATCGACTGGGGAAAATCCTGTGGCCGAATGCGAGTCTGGACTGCAGTTCGGGAGGAGGAGTGAATATGCATCTTGGTTTTGCTGCTGCCATCGGAGGGAGAGGCATCAGGGCTGCCGCTGCCTTTTAATATTGAAGACTGGGCAAGTGAAAGGAGAAGGGAATTTTATTTTGGGACACAAACAACAGTTGTGGCAGATGGAAATGACACAGTTGCACATTAAAAATACAATTTTGAGTAATAAAAACTTCTAAAGACATTAGTTATGGGCCAACCACATTTATACATACGTGTCTGCTTGGTGGCGGGGAAACTGAAGTGAAATCCTGGCTATAATTTTCCATGCTGCTCTTGACAGAGGCCACAGGCGTCTCAGTCACAGAAACAGGTTTCAACGAAGAAGCACTTCCATGTTGCTGTGATCCAAATTCTTCTGTGTGTATGCTGGACTCAGTTGCAGAAGACATTTCACCTTCACTTTCGAACTCTAAAAAAATGTAATAAGTAATAAAAATGTCAATAATAGTTTCAACAATACACCTGAAGGTAAAGCATGTGCTCGCAAAGCATCACCTTTTTCACTGTGTTTCTGAAGCCCAGAGCTTTGCACAAAAGTGACATCAGAAAGTTTCGTGTCACGAAGTTTCTCACTTTGTGACTCATTACAAGCGATATCCTGAGGAGTCCTTTTGTTCCACACGGCCAGAGCTTCTTTCTCCATCCTACGAACCTCTGCCTCCTCCTGATCAAGTCGTTGCTTCCACTGCAGCAGCTCCTCAGCATGGTGACGCCTCTGCATGAGCTGCTGCTCTCGCTTAGTGAGAAACCTAAAGAAGAGGGACAGAGTAGATGAAAGGGAAAAATAGAGTAAAGGGATAGAAAATGTAGATGAAGAAACACAAGAGAATAATGAGTAAAGAGCACCGTTACGTTACACAATGTAACATCTATCTTTCACAGCAAAGACACCGCCAATATTTAAACACTCAAGTTGCACAAACTTAAATTTTCCCTTAACATGCTGAGAAAAACCATCAAAATATTAAATTGTCATTCAGTAGGATAGAAGGAAAGTGTCAGTAAGGCATCACTCTTTAAGCTAAACTTTGACAATGTTTAGTGTTTACTTTGTATGACTTTCAAACACAGTTTTATACTCTATATTTTAAAGGCTAAAAACTTAACGTGCGTTGTTTTGTCTTGCACAGACATTAGACTTTGTAATTCTAGTAACTTGCACTATGACACCGGACGGCACTTTCCTGTCAAGCTAAAGTGCTGTCAGGTATAGCTGTTGTGTAATGGGGTCTCCCACAGCTGTGGGTGCCATTACAGGGCAGTATTATTTAGCTCCAATCTAATAAGTGAAGCTTTTTCCTGACCTAATGTAAACTGATGACAGGCCTGATTCTGGAGCAGCAGACTGGGGCTTCTTTTTGTGTATCTCCAAACTGTATTAAGGCCAATAGCCATCTGTACTTATTATCTCATTCTATGCAACAGCTACCTAATAAAGAGAGCTAGTTAAGATTTACTGGGCTCATTAAAGAGATAGACCACTCTGTCTCGGGGCTTTTCTTAGCTAAAGTCTGACTAGTAAGCATCCATAAAGAAAGGAGAGTAGATGCACTGCAGCATATTCATCATTAATTCCAGGAAGCAAGGAATAAAGAGTCACAAATTCAACACCGCAGAAATTAGTTAAATCCCAGCTCGAGGACTGAGATTTAATTCAATTAACAAGGAAAGCTCTTTACATTTCTTCCACATCTCCATATACCAAGAAATGTTCTTCTTAAACACATTATTTTTTTTAGAATTGATAATATTAAGTAATAGGGAGGCAAATGTTTAAAATGAATACAATTGAACTTCTAATGGAAGTCAAATTGAATGTTTGTCCAAATGAAACAGCTTTCCTTGGGCACGTTCAAGTCCTTGTCAACAAAAATTCTGTAAAATTAAAAACTTGTTAAATCTCAAACACAAACTTTCAAAAAATCAAAACCAAACAATGCATTCCGCAGACATTCACCAGCACACCCATTCAAGGCCCCGTGCCAGTGGATGAACAAAAGCATGTTCCATGGGGGTAGAAAGGTGCAACAGGGCAGAATTAGGCAGAGGTGCACGGGGGAAAGTTAGGGATCACTGTACAGTACCTGACCAACTGGTTGTAGATAAAGAGCTGGAATTTAGGATGAAGGTGGGGAAGACAGACACTGAGGGAGGCCCAGTGGTGGGCCTTGAACACAGATAGGAAGTAGTGGACGGGAGAGCAGTGTCTACAACATACAAGCACGTAACGAACAAATAAGTAAGACGTGGAAATGAACAGGAATAACAAGCAACATTTTAAAAGGAGGGGCATGAAAACAAGGGTTAATGGGAAGGATACAAACAAGAACACAGAGAGAAAGAGGGAAACGATATATGAGCAAATGTGACACTGTAGCTTGACAGGAATCTTTTGGGAACTAGTAAAATAATAATAATTTAAAAAATTGCAATTAAAACATTGGACAAAGCATAAAGGCTGGAGGTAGCATGCATTTCTAAACACAATGAGGTGAAAGTGTAAACAACTAAAAAGAAATAGATACAGCATAAGTAATTAAATTGTGCCACTGTTAAGATAAGACAGAGTAATTAATTAGTTATCTTTTATTACTGAAAACCTGTTTGGAGGTGGTGAAAAATAAAAATAAAAACACAGTCTTAGTATTCTACTAGATTAACAATACTTTGATTGAATTATGTGATTTTTAATAAATGTTCCATTTCTGTGGTTTTCCAATTTCTTTCCTCATTTTGTCCCGAGAGTGATTAATCTACTTGCAGTCAGTCTGCCCCAATAATGTTCTGTGTCAAAAATATCCAGATAGGCATCAAAGTTACGCTGCTTTAATATTTAATTAAAAGTTTTTAATTTTTATATCAGTGTGGATTCCTAGTTTGGCAAAATTGAAAGAAGAAAACTCATGGATCATGCTTATATTCACTTCCAAACAGCACAAAAAGCAGACGTGGATTGAAATTTTAGTTTCTGTTTCAGCCTTAAATCAAAAGGCTACTACTGTTTTGTAAATCGATACTTAGAACCAAACAACTAATTATTAAATAAATTGGTCAGAATATAACTTGCAGGAAGACAGAAAAGATTCACATGTGCTTTTTGAAACAGCTAAGAAAGCATGAAAAAATTTAGTGCAAGTTGACAAAATAAAAGTAAGAAATACAAGATGGCTTTACTTTTCATCCATCTGAGTGCGCATTTTCTTCAGCTTCTGCATGATGCTGCTGGTCTCACTCCCAGAAACAGAGAGTGAGGGTGAAGGGCTGCGGTTGTCATCAACGCGTCCTTCTGCATTGGGAGAGACCGGCTCCGAAATTGGTGTTTCTGATGGAAGCAACTCCTTGACAAAGGATGAATAACAACGGTTAAAACTTGGTCAAAAAATAAATAGATTTAAAAATAACAAAAACAAAATCAGACTGTTACTCACAGGAGGTACTTCTCCCCCCGAACATTTGAGACGCTCCTTTAGTCTGAGTGTTGTGGTTCTCATCTTCTCGATCTCTTCCTGCTGTTTCAGCAAAAGTTGTCTTTCTTTTCTCGCTGCCTTATTGGCCTCCTGGAGTCGCTTGATCTCAGCCTATGATCATGAAAAAAAAAGGCAAAAAGATTGGCGGAGATTGATATTGAAACCATATATTCAGTGTTTGTTGTCATTGAGATTTGTTTAGGCCCAAAAATACCTGCTCCTGTTGTAGTTTTAATAGAAGGCCCCTCTGTTTCTTCCGAATTGGTGGCATTTTGTCATCCTCTCCCTTGTCCCTCAGTCTTTTCTTCTGGTGCTCCAGCCAGGCCAGCTCAGTTTTTGTCTTCTCCCGCACCGCCTTCTGTCGTAGGCGCAACAGAGAGCTCTGGTGCTGAAGCCTCACCTCTTCATCCTTCATGTATTGTCGTACCATGTCCATTGTGAACTGTGAAAAACTGTCCTGTCCACCAGAGAAGGACATGCTTGCATCAAGAGGCTATAAGGAACAAATTAAAACAATTAACGTAAAAAAAAAAAACACATTGGCCAAATTTGTGGGATAAAATACAAAGACTCTTCCTCACTTTCAAAATATTGCTGGCCTCAGAAAATACTGTGCCATGAGTGACATGATCATCCTCTGAGCCTTCACGATGCTGAGACGTCTTCTCTATCGTGCCTCGGCGATGTGCTTCAGATGGCAGCAGTGAACGAAAAGATTGCTCTTCTATGTCATCCTCAGTTATGGACTCATCAAACTTAAGGGAATACTCTGTTGCTACAGATGTGCTGTCTCCTAGAAAAGAATTTTAAGAGATGCTTTCAATCTATCTTCTTTCAGCCTTGATACTTTAATATTGGGTCAAAAACAAGAGTAAAACGTAAGAGGGAATTAATAATTCTCTTCAAAGCACCTTTTCCATCCCTTACAAAAGGGATGCTTTCACTACAAAGAGAGTCGTTTGCAGCTGTTGGAACTTCCTCCTCTATGGAACTGCTTCCTCCTTCCCTCTTGGTCCTCCCTTCTGCCTTTCCTTTACTCCTCTTGTCTTTGTCTGCCTCTTTATTGGTTCGATCTCTTTGGGCTGACGAATAAGAGGAGCTGTTCTGGCTGCTACCATTTGTTTCACTGAGGAAAAATGAATACCTTTAGTTTTTCTTTAACTGCTAAAATACATGTAAATACCATGAAACAAGATGAGATTAAGTTGTACCTAAGGCCAGGTCGTCTAAAGGACAGAGAGTCAGAATGACTGAGACTATTTAACGAAGATGCAGGGTCATCTGGCCTGGTTTGATGACTTGACAACTCAGTCAGAGAGCTATAAAGCATAAAAAAACATAATGATAATTATTTTAGAATATTTGTCTCTTTTATTCACAAAATATGAGCAGTTTGTTCAGAGAAATAGGTTAAAAAGGACATAGGTAGAAAGATATAGAGAAACAGTAATGCATTGCTCTAATAAAAATGTGTAATTTATTATTTTACCTTTGTGAAAGAGATTGGTTCCGTTGCAGGTCCTTCCTGTGTTTGTCTTGCCGGTCCAACATAGATTTATTGGCAGCTGGAGCGACAATCGAAGCTCCCACTATCTGAGTCCGGGCCAATTCTGTCATCTGACAGACGGGAATAAATAATAGATCAAGTATTCACTTTTATTGTTATTTGCTTGCTGTAACTTAAAAAAATCTATTGCTTTTGTTACGGAATGAAGATACAGGCTGCTTTCCAGGCAGCAGGAGAGGGAGTGATTGCTAACCTCCTTGATGTGTCGGGCAGCGTCTGCTGTGTGCTGTGCTGCCTCAGCCTGTTGACTCATCATCTTAGTAGTTGCCTTCTGGATGCCTTCCAACGACTCTTTTTGAGACCCTGCCAATTTTTCCTGCAGTTCTATATGAGCCTGAATAGAACAATACACATTATCAAGAGAAACAGAAAAAAGCAACACCAAACTGGTCAGCATTGAGTTATGTGGCATGAGCTACCCTGGTCATTTTTTGCCGATTTTCTTCAAACTGTAGTTGTGCCTCCAGAGCTTCTCGCTCAGCCTGGATCTTTAGCTCATAGAGGTCATGCTCGTGGCGCTGCTGTTTGGCCTGGAGTGCAAACATAAAAAAATGAAGATCCACATGAGTATTAGACTGACAAAATAACGGATTGCACAGAGACCATCTTTGAAAATTTTGTCATTCTCTTAACACCAGTAAATTTCAATGTTAAACCAGCCATACCATATCTTCACTATATGTACACATAGAAAATGAACTTACTTTGAGTAATTGTGCCAGGGAACTACTCTCCTGCTGAGCCATTGTGACATTCATCAACCTCTCCATGTTGTCCAGCTGCCGAACAGACTCCTCAATGGACTCTAGGTACTGGAACTCTGCTGCCATACGCTGCTGTAGAACAGCAGGTGAATAGTGAAGATCACCTGCAGGGAAAACATAGAGAAAAAGGAGATATAATGAACTATTGTGTGATGGTTGAGTGACCCCTTGAACTTTAAATTCCTAGTTGTTTAGCTAGTATGTATGAACAATGAACCAAAAACAGGTACAACAGTGACCATCATTTTTTGGAAAATGAAGTGATTTTTTTTTCTACAATTCAGAGTGATGGGGAGGAAGGAATGGTCTGCCCAAACTAAATAGAGAAGTCTTCATTATGCTGAAATGCTTTTTTCTTAGTTTCTAAGAACATAGACAGACCAGCATCTATGTGCATAAGAATCATATTCTTATTGAATTAGCATAAACCAAAGATTGTATGCATATTTTGTCTGCAAACAGTTTTAAGATTGAGTCAATTTACCCATGTTCCCAGTCTCCTCTCTGATATTTTGAGTTGTTGAGCCAGTGTTCTTGTTATCTCCTCTTACAAAATCACTTGGTGACACCTCACCCCGGGGAGAACCAGAGACTGAAGAAGCCAAAGGAGAGGTGTGTTTTGGTTTGACAGCTGGAGATTTCCTTCCGTCACGCCCCAAACTATAAATACAATCATTAACAAATGTTAATAATCAGCATGCCTTTAACTTGAAATTTAGTATTCCTTCACAGTTTGTTATGGTAATTTGCATTTATTTGTAAATTTGTTATTTGTAAACTTACATGTTATTCAAATATGTTCTTAATGTACAATAACATACAATTGCTTTGAAATAGTAGTTTTTACAATGCTTTGTTAAATACTGATAAGAATCCACAATAACAAAAATACCTATGTACAACAGAAGAAGACAATGATACTTATAATAGATCACTGGGAGTTAAACCAATGAGCACAAAAACATTTTCCTACAGTCTTGTCAAAAACAAATGCATGTTACGACTGAAATAGAGGTGAAAATGTAAGAAAGATGCATTGATATCTGTATCGTGCTGCACAAAGTCTCTTTTGAATGAGAGAAATCTGCTCTCTGAGTTCAAGTGGTTCACATTAAAATGCTCTATTGTTACCACCAGGCAGTTAAAAATGTTTAAGTAAAAAAAAAAAAGTCCTTTCCTACAGAGCTGGGCAGGAGTCCCAGGAGATGCAGCAAAATTGGTCGTAACCACCCGGCCACCCAAATGGCCCATCCACACAAAATAACCACTGTTTTCTGTCTTAGGTCAAATTGCAGGCTCCTCCTGTTGCTAGGCACTGCAGGACTACTTAAACCTCTGTGTACTTAAGGGAACAACAAGCCACAGGCTGTTTGGGTTGGCATTCTCAACCTGGGCTGTGTGAGTGTGAGTCCTAGTAATTGGTCATGCCCACATAAATTAACATTTTGGGCAATTACAGTCACGCTGTGGGGAAGTATTTAAAATGCTGGTAAATAACAGAAATGACCCTCATGTTAAAGCTAGGGAATAAAAACTGTACTTCAAGGTGATAATATCCTTAGAATTTCAGTAAAAAACGAAAAGACCATGTGTAATACAAAACAATTACGATAAAATATTCAATTTCAGTTTTAGAATTATTGCTGTCACCAAAACATTTAACATTACATTACCTGAATATAAATATGCTTTATGTTATGTGACACAAAAAACCCAAATACTGAACACACATTAAGTTTGACTTAACATGTTATCTCTTACTGGTTAACTTTTGTCTTAATTCACTAATACAATAACACCTTACCTGTGATCAGAAAGATTCAAAGATTTCCCCAAAGCATCACCAGAGTGGAGACTCTTCGCCTTGCTGTGAGAGGAACTTCTGTCTGAGCCTCTTTTCCTGGAGTCATACGATAAAACTTCTGACAAAGGTGAGCTGGAGCTCTGCTGCTCTTCAGCTAGAGTGACATCACTTCTGTCTGATAAGAAACCAATAAATAAAGTATAAGAGTGTGCACTAGTGACAATCTTTGCCAACTCAGTCAACTAAAATTATATTAATTATACAGGTGTAATCTTTACCTTTACTCCTGCCAGAGTGCTTTGAGCGTGGTGAGCAAGTAGACGGTGAATTAGAAGAGAGATGTTGTGAGTGGACGGGTGACTGAAAGGATGAGCGGTTTGAGTTGATGCCCTCGCTGCCCTTGTCGTACGGAGACCTCCGCATCAGCTCCTCAAAGTGACTGTTCACACTGATGGTCGAGAAGAATAAGTGACCAAGATGAATTCAACACATTTGATTTTATAAAAAGTAACAATTTGTTCCTCCTTAAAAAGGGCAAACCACACACAGAACACAATGAGAAACATGGCCAAAGCTTTTTATATGTGTGACATGAATGCCACCTAGTGGTCGGTTTGAGGACACAGTGCTTGTTATAAATTTCTCTGTACCTTGGTGATTTCTTTGACTGGCTAGTAGTTCTGCAGCTTTGTGGGGACACAAAGTCATCTTCATACACGGGTGAATCTCTGAGGCCATCACCAGAGTGAAAAGACTGAACAGGAGAGGAGTGAATCCCATTCACTAAAAGAAAAGGAGGGAAGCAGAAAAATATCCAATTACTCTTAGTGGGTCTTAGAACTCTGTTAGCAAAAGATAGACATCTGTTTAATCATAACCATTTATGATCAAATTCAGAAAAACTAACCTTTCTCATGCTTATTCATGTTCCTTGTAAAAATGTTAATAACGCTCAAAGGGCTTCCTTTGTTGAGCTCCTCCCAGGCTGCATTACTGTTGTCCTGCAGTGCAAATGTGGAAGTGAAAGCTGGGCACACTGCTGCTTCCCTCTGGAACTTAGATAGACGTTGAAAATCCTTTTCTTGACTTTGACCAGTAGAGCATTCCACTGCCTCCACACGATTAACTGGTGTAAATGCATAGTTACTGGCTTGAAAAGGTAGGTGTCCCTCATTCTCTGAAAAACTGCCGTCACTCAGTATGGGGCCTTCACTAATAGAACCAGCACTTGAGTCATGGAGTTCCGCCTGATTCGCAGCATTGTCATCCCTTTTACTCTGGTTGTTCATATACTTTAGTTCCTCCTTTTCAGGGTCATTGACCAAATTTCTATGTTCATCACCATAAAGTGTTTGTGGACTGGTAGAAATGATACCTGTATGTGTCATTTCCTTTTTCTCTCTGAATTTATGCAGATTTCCCACTCCAGGAAGAACAGTTGTATCATATAAACCAATACCGGTACCATTTAAGATTCCCTTGGGATTTGTTCCTGCATCTTCGTTATTTTCTGTGACACAGGTTTCTGGCCAGTATCCATTTTCAAGATTAGTTTTAGAGGAAGGAGGAACAAAAATACCATCAACGTCTACTGCTGTGGCTGTACCATAGTTGATCCCTTCTCCAGCAATTTTCCGTGCTTCACTTTCTATACGATTTGAGAGGGACGCAGCGGTAGCTTTGAGAGCCTCAATGCGGGAAGTTTGTGAACGTGACCGATTAATAGACACTGTAGTTGGAGGGTCACGTCGCCTGACTTCTGCCCCTGCCACTGCCATTTCAAGTCTAAGGAGCTGAGAGAGAAGGTTGTCACCAACAGAGGTTGGCACTTGGTTGCTCTGTGCACTTTTTGATCGAACAGCAGAGCTGAGATAGTCGGTTGAGAGTAATGCATCCACGACACCATCCAAATCATTCCTATTAACAGAGAGACGGGAGAGATAGGAGAGATAAGTTCACTTGTAGTATTAACATTACTAGAAAAAAAAACATACGGGGGCAGATCCAAGTACTTTCAAAATCCAAATAAAATATTCAATATTCAATAATTACTTAGTTTATTTAGTGCAAAGCTAAGTCCTTATTCCTTTACATCTGTGATTGCATTCCAGGGAGAAATAACGTCATGCAGTCTCATTGGCAACAGTTCTTTGACTGTGTTGTTTGTTTAACTTGGCTTTTGATGCTTTTTCAAGAAATGTTTCTGAAAAAATCTGAAAACAAACAGTTTCTGTACTTGATTCAGTCAGAAGACTGAACAAGACTTTTGCCAAGAACTGCAACAAATCAATAGTTTTACGCATTAAAATTACACTGCAAACAAAAATGCAAATAATGCTATTTTAAATTGTATGTGCATTCCTTTGGCTTCATACTTCATCTTTTAATTATTCCTGTCAAAACCCGTAGCCATGTAATGAATCAGTTCAAATAATGGTTATCTCCAACAGCGATTTGTAATAGCCGATGAGTATGAATCTGGGGTGTTTACTGCTTTAACTCTCTCTATGGGTATTCAGTGCACTGTTTTATGAATGAATGACGTCTATGTGAAAGGATGTTCTGATACAAAAAAAATGCATAAAAGGTGTGGCATTGTCTCTGATTAGAAGTGTCATTCTCAAATTATTTTCAGGGTCGTTATTTAAAGTAATGCACGCTAAGATACATAAGACATTTCCCTACTCTGTCAGCTGCTGCAGTTCTGGGCAGAACTGATCAACTGCCGAATAAGCAGCAAAAGCGTGTTGTAAGGTGGTGATTTGGGGTTTGGGCAGCACTGACCAGGGACAGGAAATAATGAATAAACTGGTCAGGAGGGCTAGGGTCTGTCCTGGGCTGCCCTTTCCAGGCTTTTCTCAATCAGGAATAACTCCACCCACCCACTCCACCAGACTGTGGTGGACCTGAGAAGCTCCTTCAGTGTAAGGCTCCAGCACCCACAGTGCAGAAAGGAGCACTACAGCAGGTTCTTTTATTCCCTCAGCAATAAGACTTTACAACCAATATTCTGCATAACACCTTCAACTTATGTATATTTGTATTGTTATTCAATTTTTTTTATGCTTAATTTTTTTTGTTTACATTTTGTGTGTTTCCCCCTGGGGGGATGAACAATAAACATTCTATTCTATTCCCTTGCTATCAATACATGATAAACATTGTGCAAGTTGATTTATGTTGCCATGCTTTATTTGCAGTATTTCTTAGTTTATAGGAGAAACAGGCAACCTTGGGTTTTTGTGTGTGTCTTTACCTGGATAATGCAGCTGGTTGTTCATTTATTGACCTATCACTGCTGGAGGGGCTTTGTGGTGCATCTACCCTAAGGTTCTCTTTGTCCGACTCTCCCGAGGGTTGGTACATGGGCCTCTGCAAGAAGAACAAATAAACACATATACCATTTGATTCAGGGTTTATACTGTATATTGTTAAGGTGACCATGGTTACACATTGTTACAGTACCATTTCGTTAAAAGGAGCATCGCTCTGCATCAAGGTAGCCTCCTTGCCCAGCTGGGATTCCTCCAGAAGCAGTTTGTTGTAGGTCATTTGCAGATGTTTTTGAACAGAAGGCATAGAAACCTCAGAAGGAACAGATGTGGTTCTAGCAACTTCTTTCTGCTTTCTGTAGAGCTCCTGCAATCTGTGGTTTCTCCTTTCTGTCTCCTCCCTGAGTGCCCTCTTCTCTTCTTCTTGACGCTTCTTTCTCTCCTCTTTTTGCTGAACAATGTACTGGCGGATGGCATTTGCATCATAATGCCGCTTTTTCAACCCTGCATCAGTCACACTGGCAATTTCTGATCGGTTTGTGGTAGGGCTGGCGCTACGACATCCTCTTGAGGTGCCACGTGTGCCCACAGTTGTTCCCCATGCAGATATTGGAGTTCTTGTTCGTGATCCTGATCCTCCTCCCCCTCTCCTCTTACCACGGCTCTCACATCGTGACCGTTGCCGAGCCCTCTCCACCTTCTGAGTGGGTTCACAGTCTAGCTGAAGATCATCCAGTATTCCCTGAATGTCAGCTGACAAAAGATCTTTACTCAGACCCAGCGATGCCTTTTCCTGAGGGAGAGCAGATCCAGCTGTAGAGTGACCATTCAACTGCTCTTTGTAGCCACTGAGAGGTCTTTCTTTGCTGTGAGGGCGGGGCCGATGCCTTGACTTTAAATGTCGACCTGAAACAGAATGATAAATAGAAGCTTAAAGAGGTTACAGAACGTCAAATAGTTAAAGCTGCCAAATAAAAAAAACTTGTGCAAATGTATAACAGAAGATTTTACATACTTATGTTTAACATATTTTTACATGTCTAAAACTAAAACAGTAGGGGTGTTGAGATAAAACGATTTAGTGGTTATATTGTAGAAAGCGTTGTCTACAAATAAGCAGTCCAGGACACACTTCTCCGGGGGGTTTATTGTATCAAAAGGTTTCTGACCATGGCAGGTCCAACACGAATCAACATATCAGCAGTCTCACCAACAAATCCCAAATACTATCCCAAAATATTGGTCTGTGCCCAATCAGATCCAAGTTTATTTCTCAATAAAGCCCCGATCTGTTCAAATGCACTGCAAACGATCCGCTGGTTGCTATTAACGGCCACAAAACAGTTTCCAGCTCAAGTGACTTGAGATGGAAACAAAGTATCATTCATGAAATGTTTAGTGAGTTTAATTTTTTTGATTTTTATTTTTTGTCAATAATAGCTAATTAAATGTAAATAGCACAACTATGTCCAGGGGCATATATTGTTTATATTATCTGAATTGATATTCAGTAGACTTGGTGTATTGACTGGACACTAAATTAAAATATAGATACTATATTGAACCAATATATCGAACTGAATCAACCAATATATCGAACTGAATCAAACCGAACTAGATCGAATAATTTAATATTTTTATGAATCGTCCATGAATTGGATCGTAGCCATTGAATCAAGATGCAAATCGCTTTGTTTTGTGAGTAGGAGATTCACACCCATACTAAATAGACATAAATATATAAACACAAAAGAATATACATCTAAATTTTGAGTAAACTTTAAACAATAGAAATCGACATTAAGACTTTGCAGGGTAAAAAACTAAACAAAAAGTGTCTTAGAATGTGGCTTTGGTGCTTGTCCCCATTATGTCTTTTACCTAGCCAGCTATTCCCCAAGAGTCTACACTGGCAACAACCCCTGGAAAACAGGCCAAGTCTAATTATGCATCCAACAAGAACAAGCTTTCATTTTTTTATTCCTTCCGGTCAATGGCTCCTAGTGAAAATGGGGCTAAGAAATACAGCAGAGAAAATAGAGTATGTGTGTGTCTGTCTGTTTCTTAGTACAGTGTTGGGTTCATAGCATTTATCTGGAGTAATTGCTGTTGCTCTCTTAGACATCAGACTCAGTAGCTTCTGATGTTGTTAGATTTAGGCTTTTATGACAAAGCATCTCTGAATTGCTCAATTAAAGCAATAACAAATGAAAACACTGCCAATAGAATGGTTGAAATGTTAAGTAAATGAGAACCACAGATTATGCAGTAGATAAAGCAGGTTTACCGGTGCATGTTATAAAAATATTAACTACATTATGATAAAAACGCAGATCTATAGGTATGTATACAAATATAAGGGTGAAAGTCTTTGGGTTCTACCTGTTTCCATAGGTTCATCAACTTGAAAGGTCAGGTCAGTTTCTCTGCTTGGTTTGGGAAGGGGACCCAGAACCATTTTCACCAGTTTCTGACCATCTCGCCAGGATGCAGCGGTGATACCTGCCAAAAGATTTGTTAAGTGTTGCAGTTAATTGTAGTTTTAATTTCCCCACTAGGTTAGAGTAGATTTCAATATACAAAGGAATTAGTCTACATATTTTTGCAATGCCCATCTGCTCTTGTGAGAATGGAAAGGTTTACATGACAATTGTGAGACCAACCACGATGTACGGTTTAGAGACACTAGCAATAGGTAGAAGACAGAAGGCAGAGCTGGAGGTGGCAGAGTTAAAGATGCTGAGGTTCTCTTTAGGAGAGACAAGGATGGACAGGATCAGGAATGAGGTGATTAGAGGGACAACACAGGCAGGAAGGTTTGGAGAAAAAGCTAGAAAAGCCAGATTGAGATGGTTTGGACATGTTCAGAGGAGGGACAGGGGTTATATTGGTAGAAGAATGCTAAAGATGGAGCTACCAGGTAGGGGACGAAGAAGAAGGATAAAAGAGAAGATCTATGGATGTAGTGAGAGAGGACATAGATGTAGTTGGAGTTAGAGTTGGGGATACAGAAGACAGGGTGAGATGGAAATTGTCAACTCGCTGTGGCAACCCATGAAAAAGGGACAAGCCGAAAGGAGAAGAAGATCTGCTCCTGTGGATTTCTTGACTGAGCAGTTCCTGGGACTATAGCTAAACGAACTCACTCTTGCAGCTGTTACCACTTGGTGAACAAGCTAACTGATCCTGTTCACAGATTTCAGGAGACTATTTATAGGACCATGTTAGCATGAAACAGAAAGTCTGCAAAAGCAGCACAGAGGTCAGCACAAAACACACAAAGACAACAATGCCAAAGTACAACCTCAAATGTATCACTAGTACTTAACTTACTTTATATTATATATTTGAACAAACTCAACACCTTCACTAAATTGTGATCAGGGTTGTAGAAAGTTGAAAACCAATTTTAAGATGTATCCATGTGTTGCTCTGTTGATCTTTATGAATCAGTTTGTTTATTTAGTTGCCAGGGGTGACTGTGGTATGCTTATTCTGCAAACCATGTGCCTCTAAGCTACTCACTTGTCAAAAACAGCATATCATTCATGCTGAACATTTCTGCAGGTATTAAAATCTCAACACATGCTGGCATTCACTCATTGGAACACAAACAGTTCTTGTAAGGGGCAGACAGAACAAGGAAAAAGGAAAAAAAAAAATAAGGTGGCATATTTCACACTCTAATTCTAAGCAATGACTTAAAATCATTCTGAACTACTACCTGAAAGGTTAAAATGCAAGACACAAATCACAGACATTGGAGGCAGCTACAACGCAGACAAACACTGGGTTAGTTTATATTTTTGAACATAAACTTTTCAACACTGAGCAGATTTGATCAGACTGTCTCACATGGTGTTACCCAACAGCACACACAAAAAATAAGATATAAAAGATGATCATACCTGGTTTTGGATTTAGGTCAGGAGCACCAGCGGCTTTGTGGACTTTTCTGACTGGTTTAGAGGGCCTCTTCTCCTTGGACACGTCAGCTCTTTGTTCCTTCTGCCGTTGATATCTGGATTTGGTGAGCTCTGTGCATAAGTGAACTTAGTTACTCAGAAATAAGAGAAAGGACAATCTTTATGTGCATTCAAAGCTGCATTAGGAAGGCTTTGTATACAGAGCAGAGAACAAGAGCTGCCCAAAAATAAAATAACTAAAAACATTGAAGTTCAACAATATATTTACTCATAGTATAGTTTAAATACACAAATACATTCACATTGAAAATATCTTCTACATTTACCAGCAAACTGTTGTGTAAGGTCTCTGTATATTTCTCTGCTGAGGTTATGAAACTCCTCCTCCTTCCAAACCTTCCCATCAGGTGTCCGAATCTTTGTCTCAGTACTGTTAAAACCTGAATAAAATGAAGTATCAGTGTATATATCCTTGAATCAATAGGTCATGGTCAGATTTCTGAAATAAGTATTTGCAAAATTACCTCTGTAGATTGGTGCAGGTGGAGCAGGAGCCACTTTGCGTATTTTGACTGTGGGTGCAGATGTGTTGGCTTCGACAGCTGCAGAAATGGGCTGCTCCTGAACACCCAGAAGCTTACTTCTCTCTGCAGCCTCTTCCAGATGCTGTCTCTGTCTTCGGATGCGCTCTTTGAGCTTTTCAAGTTTATCATCTGGTTGATGTCGCCTAAGATTCTCTAACCGTTGGGAAGCAGAACCTGGACTTGAGGAAGGTGTGCCCTCCCCCCGGGGTAAGGAACCAGGCACTGAAGCAAAATATGGACTTGAATTTTGGTTGTTAATATCAACATGTGCTTGTGGAGTCCTATTATCTTCAGTCCACTGCCTTATTGGAGCTCTTTCAGCAGTGAGTGGTGATTGATATGCATTGGTTTTAAGGGTGTCCAGGGCTGGCAGATCATTGAGGTAGCGGACCTCTGTGTCCATCAGAGCTGAAGAGTGTGTACTGTCCAAATCCCTGTCTGTCTGCTTGTCTCTAGTGTCTCTCTGGTAGACCATCTGGCTAAGTAGAGGACCTGAGGAGGAGTTTGAAGACTCTGGTACTGACTCAAGGCTGAGCATCTCTCGCTGAGTTGATGGATGTGAAGGTGGGGCACCCAACCTGGAAACCAAGTAGATTAGTGAAATGTATGTACCAAGGAAATTTTTAATTTAGTGATGTAGTGTGATTCCCTTCCTTTAAAGAAATTGTTTAAAATATACAATTCTTTAATAAAATATATTGAAAAATTATCAGAGACAACACTATACACAAAGATCCAATATGTGATTAAGTTGTTATTAAAAGTTAATCATTTATAATCTGTACTATTGAGTTCTGTGTGTGAGATTTATTTTTAAGACATTATTAAACTTTTTAACAAATTCCTGTTGAGCTCGGAAAATTCAGCTCAGTTGTTTGCTGCACTACAAACCATAAAGCATTGAGTTTATAAGGGATTTTCAAGCCTATTAGCTAGAAGCCAGTCAGAGCTGTCAACAACATATGGTGTCTTGACAAAAGCCATGAAGACCAGAGCTTTGAGGAGCAGGAGTTGTTTAGATAAAAGAAAATGTCTTAAACAAACCACTGAGGAAACAATGGCAATTTAAAGATCCAAGCAGAATGAAGTGTAAACAATGTCTTATCCAGCTGTTACTGGAATAGAGTGTTGGTTGAAGTGATTTAATATTGTACATTAATTTTGTAACCAAGAAGTTTACTTATATTATGTAAACTCCTGCGGACACAATGAACAAAACCAACAAACAAAGTGAAATTTAGACAAATGTTTGGCAACATATACTGATAAATGAAACACGATAAACCACAGTAATTACCAGAATAATCACAAAAACACATGTTTAAAGCAGTTGATATACCTGTATGATGTTAGCTGCTCCCTGAATTCTACACCATTGTTCCTGCAGACATTGCTGTCCTGTGTTGCATTTCGCAGAGGGCTACGGGAGCTGCTCTTTTCTGGACTCTGCCTACTTCTTTTGTGCTTTGAAGACCCTCTTTTCTTGGATTGTAGCCCATCTAAAAAGGGGAAAAAAAACACTTAACATTATAACTTTGTCTGAAACTAACTTACTAACTAATTCTATATAATGCATTCCAAAAATATTGGAAAGACTCACTTCTAGACAGGATCATCTGAGAGGATTTCTCATTAATGGGATTCATGACAGAGTCCAGGATAACACCTGTTCCTGGAACCGCTTCTAAATGGTTTTCTATATGCCGCAACTAGACAAAAAAATTGATATGTGAATGTCTTTGCGCTCAGGAAACAAAGAATTAAGTCATATTCATGAAGTACTCACAGCAGCTTTTGATTGAGTAAAACTTTTCCATGCAGCTGCCAAGTCTGACAGGAGAAAAACAAAACCATAACTTTTTTATTTAATGCCTGTAAATGTCAATAAAAATGTACAATGCCAATGAATTTTAACTAAACCCAAATGTTAATACCTGTATCGATCCTGTGATCTGTGAGATGTTGTGCAGAGCTTTTTAAAGACTCCTCAGTCTTTTTGCTGCTGCTCATTTCTCTCAAACACCTTAAGACATAAAAAAACATGAAACTAAGCATTTAAAATGCAGACGAGCCATTTGCATCTTTAAATATCTTGTATGTTTCTGAATACAAAACTTGTCATGAAGCAGATGACAGTGCTATTTAAAACCTGTTTTACAGGAGGACATTCCTGTGAGGGAAGCCATAAGAATGATAAACAAAGGAGAAATTGTCAGTCAGTCATGTGATGTTTACTCAAAACACCTGTATTGCCCTTGAATGCTTCAGTAGAGAACAAATGTTCTAGCTTAAATGTTAATACACACCCTGTGTCAATAAAAAAACAAAATTTTGGACAACATTTGTCATCAGGACATGCAAATGTTATCTGTACATTAAACTACTGAGCTAGTCACAAGTTTTCTTTACGAGGCAAGCTGAACAATCATATGCTGCTGCCTTGGGGTTTTTTGCTAGGCTGTCAGAATGAAGAACAGTTTTCCCTGTATCAATAGCAAAGTATTAAACTGCTTTGTCATCCAGTATGACTACAAACATTGAAATTGGAAAACAGAAACTTTATCAAAATAGGCTTAGTGAGTCACTGTAATATTGACAACAGTACAGGGCTTATAATTGTAAGCTTTCAAAGAAATAGGCAGACTCTGAATGACTCATAAGCGCCAGTTTAAATTTATGTTAAACTTTTTTAGGAAAAAAAATGCATGGTTCAGCAATAGAAAAGACACTGTTCTGTTACAAAGGACATACGAGTGTCAGAGGATGACAGTTGTCCGATAAATGCCACACCTGTGTTTCATTGCCCCACCAGCTGACTGAGGACAAATGATATTCTCTCGAATTAACAAATTCAATTCGAAGAGATAAAATTCACGAACTTCATTGACACTCGTTTTATGAAACTGTACATCAGTCGGAAGGAATGACCTATTTGCGGAACTGGTGTTTCGAGAAGGAATGATTCTGGGAAGGCATAAAGAACTCAACTGTAATTTCCCGACTAACTGCGGGTCATTTCTTTTAAACTCGATATAAGCCGAATGAAATCCAAGATGGCGCACTTACAACTCAGTGAGCTACATCTGTGAAAAGCAGAGGCCGGCTGCTGTCACTCCTGGAGTTAGACATCGAATTGCGACATGATGAATGACAAGAAGTAGTGTTCGGATAAGACTACATATTCACTGTCAACAAGCCTACTTCGAATCAACACCTGAGTAAAAAAAATGGACACATCCGCCTTAGAATAGATATAAGCAATTTAAACATAAAGGGTACATTAAATATAATTTAGCATCAAAATTTAATTTAGTAGGGACACGGGAAGACCTCATATGTGCTATTATATTATAATGTATCTAGAATTCAATGCATAAACACGGGAGTTAAGTCTAAGTTTTTTGTACACCGGGTTACCGCTATTACACAATGATTTTCAGCTATTTAATCTTTCCGCTTAATTAATGTCTTATTACAGTAGTGACCTCACATTGTTATCATGGAGTAAATAGTCAATACGATAAATAAAAGGGCATTCTTAGTAAAGACTACCATTAAGATATGATGTCAGAGCCCCTACGTGTCCAGGAACTAGTCACAGCAAAACCTATTTTATGGTAATTATGGGCAGATATAACACTGTAGATAAAAACACAATTAATGACATATAACCAACGTAGGTATCTAGTATCGCGTAGTCATTGTGGTAAGTGTTGTTTCTATCTACAACTTGCAACATTTGGTAGAATGTCTTATTTCTAGGCAGAATCCAGAGAGTAGTCGGAGCCGCCAAGTCAGCTAAGTTTTTAACTTGGTTAAACAGCGTATATAAAATACATAACACATACCGTTAATGTAGGGATCAAATCACGCTAGATATCCACATTCATCCCGATGTCCTCACGATGACATAATCCAAACTTTTTCCAACTTATTCGGATCCAAAGATACAACACTGGGATCAGCTGTTTGCTAACGTTAGCGTTAGCAGGCTAACGTTAGCAAACCAGTGTTAGCTCACTGTTTTTCTAGGTAAGCTACCAACTTTTTCCAACGACATCACAGAAAGTCATTCTTTCTGTCTAGATAAAAGTTCAGAAACTCGAAATTGGTTTTCGAAAAATAAACTATAAGAAAGTTCGGTTTCTACCCGCTTCTGTGGTCACCTTTCCCGGGTTACGGTGAAAGGGTACAAGTGGTGTATCCAAGACGGCAGAGGGTCCGTAACTGACTGAAACATCGCGAGAATTCAACTACATGTATAAATGATGACACACGCATACCTGGGATTTGTTGTCTTTTGGGGAGAAAGTGGACGTATATTGCAACTTCCTTGGCATTATCAATTTTGTGTAAAAGTAAGATTACGTCTGGCTAATATTATTTTCCTGATTATATAGTCCAAAGAATGCGTTACCCATTTGTTCCACTAGATGGTGTGTTTGTCAGGTGTAAAACAAGATTGTGTTTGAATTTCATTAATAAGAGTAGTCGAACAGAAGCAAAACAACCACAAACATACACATAATTGATAAAAAGAGTATACATACACCCATAGTATAGTTTATTTTTACACATCATATCCATAAAGTAGACTTACTTAAAGTAAGACTTAAAGTAACTGGAATTCAGCCTCTATATAACATGAAAATAAATACATTTTGACGAATTCCTTAAATTTGACCAAAATAACACGAGTAGACTGTAATTTACCCTGGCTGCTCCAGACCAAGCAGGGGGCAATCACTTTTACATCTTTAAAGAATGAATTAGAGACTTCAAGTAAGACCACTATAAAACTGCAACGACAAATATTAAAACCACAAGCCAAAAATCTTTACATTCTTGAAGGTCTGTCCATTATTACACCTTTAAAATGCTCTAGTATCTACTAAAGGTACTATTTGTAAAAATATGTTTTATTTTGTGAGTCATTGGCTGTTTTTGTTAATTAAATTTGCTTTGGTGAAAAAGGTTTAGGCGTTCCCTGCTCATTCTGCCCCCTCTCCCTCTCCTCCTCTCTCGGTCTGTCTGTCCCTTCTTCCCTCCTTCCTTCCCTCCTGTCAGGGGAGAGAAAGTGCAGGACTCGGCCGTGTTTGCAGCCACATTTTCATTATCTGTGGTGAGGTGTGCGAAATGGAAAGACGAGCTCCTTATTCAGGTAAAACATATTCTTCACTCATTTCTTTCATGCATTTTCTAACAGGTGTGAGTTGACAGGCGCGGTAGTTTTGTGGCTGCACTGATTTCACCGTCTGTCACAGAGCTGGAGCATTTTGACAGCAGCTAATGTTTGTACGGCACCCCGAGGATACCGGGCACGGAGAGGTTTTCTTTTTTCATTACACTGTCAGGAGCACCGAGTCGGGAGTTTTCCCCTCAAGTCAGGAAAGTTTTCCTCACCACATCTAATGGGAAGTGTGTTTGCAGACGCAGGATATTGGTTTGGAGAATGGGTTTCCTGCATCTTGCCTGGCACCATTCCCCTCTCCCTTCTTAACGAGCTGTTAGATTAATCACTGATTTAGTCAAAGAAGGAGGTTTAATCCCAGCCAATCTCTATCCCTGTTCATATTATCAAGAGCAGATTACAGAGGCAGGAATCGACCTGATATAATGCTTCTAATGAATTAAACCAGATAATGAAAAAAAATCATGCATCAAGAAACTGACTCAACCCATATAGTGGACAAGGAGGTAGTCAACACCTCAATGAGAGGGGAATCAATGAACCAGAGGAAATGGAGTCTACCTGCCTGAATAGATATTAAGGAGGTTTGAGTCTGACAAGACCCTGATTGGAGGTCTAATGATTTACTGAAAATCCAAGTCCTCTCGTGTTGTTCATCCTGAAATGTTCTGCCTCTGCCCTGGTGTGTGCTGTGTATGATCTGGGACGTTTATTTTTGTTAATCTCTATGAAAAAACGACCACACAACCCAGGCCTGCAGTGATGCTTTTAGATAACCAATTCATCAAAAGCTGGCAGAGCAACCTCCTTTCTGGAGTCACAGCGAGTCTGACAATGAAGGGAGCCGCGGGTTGAACAATCAGTGTTTGTGTTCAAAATGACTGAACGCTGGGGGCCAACGCTGTGATGTTGCCTGTCAACTTTGTCTTTCCCTTTTCTGGAGCTCAGCCTGAAAATGATTGGCTCATCAATGTAATTTTCTCCAACGCCCTAGCACTGTTACTTCAGTAAATAGACTGTTTTGAGGGATGAAAAATGGACCAATGCTGAAATTACTCAGCTAGGCTTTTAATTACGCCATCTAATATCCGTCCATGGCTTATGGCCACAATCTGTTTTGTTCTAATTTTCTGGGCATGGTACAGTACCCTTCATTAGTACCCCGGTACTAATGAAGTGAACTGTTCAACACACAGAACTTGAACCTGTCCGGTGCCCCTTGAACAACATGTATATTTTATAATCTATGGGAAACTCCCAAGGGTTTAATAAAGTTTAATCTATCTATCTATCTATCTATCTATCTATCTATCTATCTATCTGTCTATCTGTCTGCCTGTCTGCCTGTCTGCCTGCCTGTCTGTCTGTCTGTCTATTTATCTATCTATCTATCCTTTCTGTCAATCTATTTAACTGCCCATCTAATCTATAAATTGACAAAGTAGAAATCTGTTCTTTTATGGATTATTTTGCACAAACCAATGCAATAGAAATGTAAGATAATAGTGCCTATTTAAAAGGCACAACTCCACACCAGATTCAATCTGCACTTATCTCAACACCAGCAGTCCCATTTTAATAAATATTGTCCAGAAAAACTCTCCATGACTCTGGTACAGCTAAATATTTCATTTCTACAATCCCCCCCTCTACTTTTTCTTGCATTGAGTGAACTATAGCTCATCCTAATGCTCTTCCTTGTATGATTGGGTGTGAAATGGGTGAAATTATATTACTTTACTTTTGTGCTTATAATAATATAAATCTAATGCATAGTTATATCACTGGGGGTTTTGTGAGCATATGCTTACATGAATGTGTTAATTGTTCTGAAATACATTTCATTACCCAGCGAGCTGTCTCAGTGGAGGCTTTTGTGATGTTTTCCCACATTGTTAACAAAGTTATTGTGTTTTTAATTTTATATTAATTAAATGAAATTTCCCCATACACTTTACCAATACACTGTATAGCATTCTACTGTGTTCCAAGACAGTTTCCTGTTTTTATTGCAATCTAGAACGATTCATACACCAAATGTACAGTAAATAATATAATATTGTAAATTTCTCACACTGTTTTATTGGTTAGTGGTTTAAGAACCTTTAACAGGTTTTTTTCTTGGATTGTTTGAGTTTCCATCAGGCAGGTGTCTGGTCAGAGAGGCTAATTACTGTTTGTGCAAGTGAGTGACTCTTAGAGCAGGCGAAGACAAAAGGTTATTCAGGCAGATCGGCAAAATTCTATCAGCCAAGCGAGGGTTTAACAGAAACATACCTAACCAGGGTGAGTGAGATGATCTGGCGGAGTCCTGTTAAATGGCTGGTACTGATATGAAGCAGATGGTCTGGGCTGTATTATGAAGCTGAGGTGGGCAGGAGCCCGGAAACTATTCCCAGCCAAAGATACACTGATGTAGTAGCACGACCCAAAGGGGAGCAGGCTGACCATGGAAGAGAACCAGGAAGTCAATGCTCTTGTCCACACATTTTCAATGTGTTATTGTTTCCACTCCTACACAGAAATATAGTAGAATTGACTATAGTATTTGTCAATTGTTAGTTTTTGCTTGTATACCAGTATAGATTGGTATCTGAACCCAAATAGACAGCAGGAAACTGTGAACCAGTAAGTAAATACAGTATATATGTTTCAATTTACCTTAACATCAGTACTTTGTAGTCCTTGGAATTTCAATATACACTAACTCAAACTGCAGTCTTTTTGAAATCAATACATTTCACTGTGGCATATTTTCACTACGACAGCTGGTGAATGGAAAATAAACTGCGTTATCTCAGGCACAGACTTACCACAGAGCTGCAATGGACTCTGCTTATGTGCTTATGTGCAACATTCATCTTCATCCTCGTCCTTTAATCCGTTACCGGATTACAGAGGCAGGGGTCTCCATGACTGTCACCCAAATCACACTGCACACTTCCCGCCTTTGGTAAGCCCAGTGGGAACCAGTGAATTCAAATCTGAACCCTCGCGGACACAGGTCCAGTAGGCTGCCACCCTTATGTGCAACAGTTTATATTTATTTTGAGACAGTGGTGGCTGAGAAGTTAAGGAACCAGACTTGGGTCTGCAGGATTTCCAGCTTAAATAGTCCAGCTGCCAGTTTACTGTAGTCCAGTGAGTATGCCACCGTACCAACCCACTGTTCCTGGGTGTTCAAAGCTGCAGTGGTGTGGTTTACAATGACAAGTAGCAACTCATGCCAAGTTTATTTGTAAAGTAAATTTAACAGAACTTTATAGTACAATGAGAAATCCCTTCAGCTACACTCTATATGAAAAAAGAAAAATGAATGAAAAATAATGAAAAAATACCAAACAGAAATGAGCTGACCCATGTTGGGTCCTGTGGAAAATGTAATTCTAATGAATAATTGTAGGAATTTCATACAGTAAACCAATTGTTATCAATGGTGTATTTCTGAAACTTTGCTAGAATGAACCATCTGAAAGGGTTAAACCTATCTCTAAACTGTCATGGCCCATGTAACATGGCCTACATGTTTAGAGTTGTTCTTGTGACTAGAGCAGTTTAATAGGCACTGATGTGATGTCAGAAATCTTTGTTGGAGATGAGTAAAAAGTCAATGAGTGATGTATGATAGTAGCATATTATTGTATCATTCCTCCATCTTCATCAACTTGTCCGTTAACTGGTCACTGGGGCAGCTGGGGCCGCCCAAATCACATTACACCATACTGTGAGCCTCCGTTGTGGGTGATGAGCCCACTGGAAGTATTGTTGCATCACAGAATTTGAGAATATTTTTTGTTACTATCCTGTAGCTCCTCCACCTCAGGGTCATTTACCTTCACCCTCCAAAGACCTGACCACAGCAGTGTGGTGGTCATACTGTGTAAATAGTTTTTAATCATTACCATTATGAGGCTGCGTAATGATGTTTCCTTGAAGGTCACAGCAGCGGTGGGCCCTGACTGAGATTGGCCTTTCATCAATTTGAACTGTGTGTCATACAGGTCTCCAATTAAAAACAAACAGACTGCATCATTAGCAGTGTGACCTCAGGTACATGTGAACAAAAATAGCTCAGCTTCATTTTCTTTCTGACTGGGACCCGGAGAGGCTTTGGTAATGCTCTGTCAGCTCCTGCTTGTGTTTGTAGAAATTAAATACAATTCTATTTATCTGGTGGTTTTATGTATAAATACCAACCAGAATGCCTGAAGCATAATTGTCAGTAGCTCATCTGTGGCTGGTTTGACAATTAAGTCCGACCCGACAAACTTTTCCCGATTATACTGTACTGTGATTGACATTAAAAATATACTTATTCTTCCTTTTTTTGCATGTTTTTTTTTTCATTTTTCTTAGTTCTCATACATGCTGCATCTACCTGCTCCTGACTTGGACTGGCGTTAAATTTTAGGACTGATTGTTTGTTGGGTGAGAATCTTTGCTCACCACTGCTTTTAGGTTCACTGTGTTAAATACCATATAGATATATTTTTATATTTGTTTGTGGCCTATAGCCCAGAATCAATGTCTCTGTCACTCGTGGGGAACTCCTGGGTTCCCTTAGTGGACAAGTTTGAATCTTCTTAGGGATGTTGGCGCCTCCCAGTGGGCTGGTACGGTACAGTGCACTGTAATATTTATATGGTAATTTAAGAAGAATATTACCTCCACAACCCAGTAACGGACTACATTGTAGCAAAATCTCCAACACTGTGTGTTCTGGTAATGGTTCTGTTATGAAAGCAGGCGTCTGGTTTAGACAGGAGTCTAACTGGCGTTGGTGCAAGTGCGTGATATAGGAAAAGAAATGGGTTTTATGGCAAACAGGCCAAATAAATCATGTTTTATTAAGGTTTTCAACCATAGCTGATCAGTTTTCACCTTTCAAGCTGAAATTCACTCAACTTTAATAGCTATACTGCTGTTACTATATGTGCCCATAACATTAAACTTTGATAAACCCTGACTGTGACTGGGAGCTGTGACTCTGGAGGAGAGGAAGCAGGGTGATGAAACGTAAGCTTGGTCGTTAAAATACACCATGGAGACGGAGATCAGTGCAACGGGTGGTTGCAATGGAAAGCTTTTGTAAAAAAAAAAAAAAAAAAGACATAGAAGTCTGTAATTGATTTTTTGAAAAAAACCTCTCCTGAAAGGAAGGTTGGAAAAAAGCAGAAAAAAGAAATTTATTTGAGGAACTAATTTCTCTGACAGTGCAAGCAGAGATGTCAGAGTTGACTACTGCTATACACACACAGACACACTCACGTGTATAATTTACCATTATATTCTCAATACCCAATATACATAATTTATTATCTAATTCATCACAACGAGATTGCAAAGTCTGATAATAAGATTTCTTGTTGCATTCCTTACCTCACCAGATGAACTCAAATCTTAAAGAGATAAAGGAGGTTTTAGGTGTAATAAAAAGTAATTAAAAAGTAAGTATCTCCACAGTGGGACTCAATAAAAGGCTCAGTTATTAATATTAGCTTATCCATTTCTTATTGGAGAACTGGGTTTTTCATAGTTTTTCTTTCTTTTTTCCTTGTTTCATCGAGAATGCTCCGTACAACCTGCCCATAACAAACACATTTTCATATTTGCTGCCTCTGTTCTCTCTCTCTCTCAATCACATGGTCCACATCCATAGGACATTTGTAAATTAATTATGCAGATGTTGGCTCTACCTAATCCACTCTGTATTGCACAGAGCTGTACTGTATGCTGGCTCTATGTGGGAGCCACAAGTCATATTTAAATAGAACAGTAAATCTG
>JAFBJS010003647.1:0-13845 GCA_016785265.1 Paraplagusia blochii | reverse complement strand
GATAATGTTGAGTAAATCCAGGAAGGCAGCCATGTTGCCAGACTGTTGACATCGACAAGCTACTTTATTGGTCCAGCACAGGCATGGGCAAACTTCATGAACGGTACTAAAATTCGACACAGGGGCCAGGTTAGGAGCAGAAGGATGGAGCATTCACAGAGGGCTAAAATGCTAAAATGGTTTTAACCCGCTCAATGCCAACTATAGGGAAAATGTGGTCATTGCAGGAAGTAGAATCACAATACAAACCAATTTCTTTATTTGGACAAATTTGACAGGCCAGATTATAGAGCTCAACTCAACTAGTTCTGCACAAAATGCCTTGCGGTAAAGAATGTAGAAGATTTTTCCTTCAGATCTCAAACGTTGGAGCAAGATAAAATAAAATGGGGTTCACCTTATAGCCTACCCCACATAAACATGGGCACAGCCATCTTGAATAAAACCCAGAGTGTTGTGTTATTCACATTTATTTTAAGAAAAAAAACTATTTTTACCGACTGACCATACATTCATTCATATCTGCTTATCCAGGTCACGGGGCAGCAGTCTCTACGACTGCCACACAAATCACACTGCTCTATATTGTGAGCCTGCCTGGATGATGAGCCCGTTGGAGGTTATGTGGGTCGGGATGGTGCTATGCCCAGAGCTGGTGGATTTGAACCTGAAGCCTTGAAACAAAAATAGTGTTCCTTCATTATCCACTAGGCCACCACTGCCTACAACATGTGTTTTTTTTTGCCCATAATAGTTGACTTATTTATTTTTTTGTAATATTTGACTTCTTTTTGGTCTGTGCTTGATTTCATTACCAAACACATCTCATTAGCGAAGGCTCCTGTAACCTATTATTCCTGACACACATTTGGTCACCGGTGGCAGTGACAGAGTAAAAGTCATTGAGGTGAATGCTAATGTGAAATCACAGGCAGTTGTGTGGAGTGCAGGGGCAGCAGGTGTGAGAAGGTTCCTCTCCTGTCTCAACCTCTTCCTCAGCCCTCATTAGTAACATCACACACCTGGATATCCTGTAACAAGCATATAAACCGTTTGGACTCCTTGTTTATTTAATGGCTCACACCACAGTCGGATTTAACTGGCTAAGAAGCCGACACATGGTGTTGATGGTCTTGATTTGTGCTAATGGCAGTGTTAAAGTGCGGTGGCATCTGAGTCCAGTCAACAACAAATCATTATGGAGGTAATTAGACACATTTATAAAACCACAAAATGGCAAAGCTCACTTTTGATAATCATCAAGAGGCAACCTGCGGTTTCTTGTACAATAAAAACAATCCTTTGCAATCTGTACAAAATACAATGTGTGGATCTGCTGGATGTCGGCATTAGATCTATTATTGTGTTACAAAACGAAAAAGACATTCACTTTGACATGTTTATATGTTTGTTTGTGTGGGTGTCACTATATATTGTAGACATTGCTAGATTAATACTATCTGTAGCCTAGGGATAATTACAAGATTCATTGCAGGTGCACTGATGTACCTTCATAAACTGTAATTTTGTGCATATTTTTATAGACGTTCAACAACCATAATTTCTGTATCATAACACAGTGGTTCTCAACAGGCGGGTCCCGACCCAAGAGTGGGTCGCGGACTTGTTCTGAATGGGTTGCAAACAGCCGGTCAAAAATCAGCAATGTAATGTGAATCTGCTGTTGAGAAAGTGTTTTCTCTTTTATGTCTCTCTCTCTCTTTCCCTTTTATGTGTCTCTTTTATTTGAAAGGCACACTGCTGAAGACTTTTTTTTTTAATTAATTTGCTTGCTTTGAATGAGAGTCGGTCACGACTTAATGACTACAGGAAAATGTGGGTCCCAGAGTGAGACCAGTGGAGAACCCTGTCATAACACCTTTAAAAGAGAGAGTAGGTAGATATTTTAGCTGATGAACTAGAGTTAAATTAGTGAAAGTAGACTACTTCCACTAATTTAACATCAGCAGCCTGGTAGCCTCGCCCCCCAGTGGCGAGGCCCTTTTAGCCCATATTGTTCATCCAGCCTTGATTGTAGGTGGTTTTCTACCTTTCCTGGAAGTTCAGCTATAATTATGAGCCCTTAGAGACGTTTTTTTCCTGTTGCTTTCAAGCCCTGCAGCATTGTTATTACACATTGTTAACTCCTAAGAGAGCTAGGAATTCAAGGAGTCACAGGTAATTGGAAAAGGCAATCAGATACTCAAGAACTGACACCCTAGGATTCTCCTAAGTGTGTTCTGGTTGTATGTCAACATGGGAGAGTAGGTTCTTTCAATCAGGGAGGGTCTTAAGAGCTGAGGGTGCAGCAGGCACCGAGCCATTATATTGGTTGAGGTTTTAATTGTGTTTCCTCAGCTATCCATCACCTTCTTTAAATTCTAATTGCGTAATGTTGTAAAGAAAAACACGCTGCATTGGTTCTTGCGGTAATGGAACACTGATCAAATAACCTGTACTGTTCACAGAACTAAATGAAATAATGTTTTAGAGTTTATGTAAAGTATATACGTGTATATAAAACCTGCCGCTTCTAAAATGCCAATTACTTCAGTACTTACAGCCCGCTCTGTGGAGGTGTGATTATAGACTTCTTCAAATTGCAGTGGTGCAGTTTAACCATCTTCATCAGTTTGAGTTGTGATAAATACCAATACCAGTATCAGCTCATTCATTTCAGTATGTCAACTGATTGACAACACTCTAATGATAAATAGCGCTTTAGGAATGTGAGCTGTCGGAAAAAATTTGTCTTCATATAGGATCTATAAAAGCACATGTCTGTTAAAGCGTTTCAGTTCATAATAGATGTAAAACTAGAAGTAACTGAATCATCCAGTGTTTAATTAAACCAAGGCTGTGACAAATCGACAGGATAAAATGCACTATGCACAAGAGAGAAAGAGTGAAACCAAAACCAATTTGGTTTGTTTTTTTTTCCTTGCATAAAATTACACTTTTCCTTTCCTTTTGTCCTAACTTTACCTTCTAGCAGAACACTGACAGTGTTGTTTGATTGTTTGTTTTTGAGCCTTCATTACTGCATATCAAATGAACACACGGGCTTTGAGGGTTGGTAATATTTTAAAGTGACGGGGAAGAGTGAGTGCTTGTGGGCCATTGGCTGATCACCGGAGAGGGTTTGCCGAACACAGGAACCGGATGGATTCTAGTTTTTTTGATTAATGCCAATGCCCTTATTTTCCAGGCATAGTGTTTGTGTGTGCACCGGGTCCTACAAACTATTTACTGTTGGCCTGCATTCTAAGGTGAAAGGGAATGCGATATATTTTGCATCACTGCAAACAATGCAAAAGACGTGCAAAAAAAATGTCAGTAAGTCCAAATTAAATAATAATTTGGACGGTAATAGAATTTTTGCCTCAAAATGTACTCTGTATTTTAATACAGATTTACCTCGATGTTTTAGTGTAATTGGCATTAACTTGTCATAACTCTTTGTTTCAACTCATTCAAACATGGGTATAAAGCACTGGTTAGAATCCATTTTAAGAATCATGGCCACGGTGATTTGCTCGACTGTTGTTGTCATTTAGCTACTGGATTGGTCGAGCGATCTGGCAACCAGATTTTTTTTTTGCCCTAAGATTATTGTATAATTGTGCTTTTTTATGAAATCCAGTCTGTGTTGTTCAGAGATGTAAGAAAAATATTCTTACTCACCTACTCTTTATTATTTTGATATGTTACTGGAAACGTACTATGATATTTCTTTGTCCTATATTGGTCTAAAAGCTGTATACAGTTGATGCCGTATATTTACATACCCTTAAGGAATGGATGCAATCTTTTTTTTTCCACATATTTAGACTTTAAATAAGACATCCACTTGAATTTTTTTATGTCTGTCTAAATATTTAAAATTAATAAAAAAATGTATGCAATTAAAAATTTCAAAGCCTGACCATGGGAAAAAAAAGATTGCGTCTATTCCTAAAGTCAATGTAAATATATGGTTCTAACTGTATCTTTTTGCCTTTTTTGGTTATATTGTTGGTTATATTGTGCTCTCCTTCTTTTTTCTTCCCTGCAGCACTATGCTGAGATCCACTGAACTCTTGTCACTATGCTGGAACTGGGCTCCCACTCCGTCATTTCTAAATCTCTGACAGGAGACCCCAATGCTTTGTGTCTTCCTGGCTCCTCTGCAGGCCCAGAGAGCAGCCTGGGCATGGGAGTGGTTTGTAGGAACAGTGTCCCTAAACACAACATCCTTCTTCCATCTACAATGGATTGCGAGAGTTGGCAGAAGCATCGAGCAGGATTGGCCAAAGCGTCCAGTCTTAACTTTCAGCCCCACTCCCTCCTCGAACCCCAAAGTCTCTCAACCAGCTACAACACTCTCTACCTCCCGCACATGTCCAGCCATGGTCCTACCCTGCAACCAAACCGCCTGGGTCTATGTTTGGATGTGGCTTCAACGTTTGATGTTGGAGGAGGGTTACTGGGATTGGACGGGGACATGGCAGTCAGTCCAAATGTGATGAAGAGGCGGCGCGGTGGTCTGATCGAACAGAGGGACATTGTCAAGGCCCACCAAGCCCATAAGATACACAGCACACCACAGGCACGACGCAAGGAGTGGGAGTGAGTATGAGTCTAAATAACCTTTTTATTTTAGAGTTCTCTCTCTTAGGTACTGTGTTTGGTTTATCATGGTCTGGTTGTTACCTAAGTCTCACTAGATGATCACAGGTTCACCTTTCTTCGCACTTGTTTGTTGGTTTAATTCCCTCTTGTTGTCTGTGTAGGTTCTATATCAGTCCTGGGCAATTATTTTGTCCCATAGGTTGGACTGAAATTTGAGTCACAGGCCAGGTCAGGATCAGAAAGATTGAGTATTTTCGTGAACTGTGATAAATGATGAGTCAAGTATTGAATAAAGGCAATGCTTTTAGCCTCTTTTGAAGCAACTATAATGAAGGATAATGATAATATTAATTAAAAGTCAAATTTGGACAAGTTGAGTGGGCCGCATTAAAACAACAAACAAGCCCAGGTCTGTTCTAAGTCATGAGTGCATTTAATCCAAAAATATTTTTTTCTAAGGGCAACTGGACATAGTCATATGCCAGTATCACCTGAGTGATGTGTTGTTTTGTTGTTTGCTGAAGAGAGTTGTTTTCCTCTTTGTGATTGTTGGAAATGAGGGCTCAGAAAAACAAAACTCTGTTGAGAGAAGGTTTCTCCAGATTATCGTAGATGACTTCCTTCACTCCTCTCTCAAACCATCTGTCTTCTCTGGCCAGGATCTGGACATTCTCTTGTCAGGCGTATACCTGCTTGTTGCATACGTTTTATAGTTGGCTGTTTGGTTTCACCGCTGTATTCCTCTTGCAGTGTACGATGCCTATACAGTGATGCTTTGTTTTTGGTGAGGTATTCTGTCTTCTGGATGGACCAGTTTTTGTTTGATGCTGGTGGGTTTAATGTAGAAGAGGATTTGGTGATGGTTGGAAGTTTTTCAGAGGTCCTAGAAACACAGGAAATGACAATGTTCTTCAGTTTGTTTTCTTTCTCCTCTCTCCTGTGTTTGGTAGTGCTGGTGGCCTTGGAGAACAACTTTTTTCCAAAGCCACCAGTTAGAGTAGAGTGAGTTACTCCTCTGTTAGAATTGAATAATCATCTTGAATAAAAAGGGAAGAAACCTTCTGTGTCCAGTTAGATAAGTATTAGAATCATTTCAAAAAACTTTTATAACGGAATAATAAATTAAGGGATCTGAGATCACTCACTTATTTTTGAGGAAACATCATATACATCAATAATTTACCAGTTCAGTCACTAAAACTAACACTCACTTTTCTGGCTCAGAAAGGCTTTTATTTTTACTACAATATCAAACAGAGACATTACCCACAAAACAAACACGTGTACACATTTGACAGAGAAGTTTGACAGCGTTTATTGTATCCTGTCCTGCTGTGCTGTGGAACCCAGAGAACTGCAGGTGGGACCACCCCCCCTCTGTTTCTTAGCTATAGCTGGAGTTTCACCACTTGTGGTATGGACACCCTCTGTGCCCCCGTGCCTCCTGCTGAGCACAGTTACTGTATGCTGTGTCTTTTGCCTAGCTGTGACTGAGATGCCTTTAGATGTGTGGACAGCAGAGAAGGGTTCCAATGAGATTGTTTCTTACACCTTCCAGCTGTATGTTTGGTTTTAATCTAAGGCACAAATAATCGAACATATATTTGTACCAGGTCTTCCACACGTGCACGTTGTTTTACACTGATTCTAGGTCATTAGGAAATATTTTGACTTGCATTCCACTGTTAAAACATATGAAATTAATGGAATACCCACTTCTTCTTCTTCGGCTTGTCCTTTTTTTAGGGGTTGCCAGTCAATATTTTCCATCTCCCCTGTCCTCTGTATCTTCTACTTTGACTCCATGTCCTCCCTCACTGCATCCATCAATCTCCTCTTTGTCTCCTACCTGGTAGCTCCATCTCTAGGATCATTCTGCCACCAATGTATCCACTGTCCCTCCTCTGAACATGGAGGGACAGAGAAGAGAAGACAGATCTCAATCTGTCTTCTCTAGCTTTTTCTCCAAACCTTCCTGTCTGTGTTGTCCCTCTAATCACCTCATTCCTGATCCTGTCCATCCTTTGCCTCTCCTAAATAGAATCTCAGCATCTTTAACTCCTCCACCTCCAGCTCTGTCTCCTGTCTTCTACCCATTCCTAGTGTCTTTAATTCATCCATCATGACTGACCGACTGACATTGGTCACATCATTGTCAATGGACCAGCCCACCTAACAATACAGTGTGTCGGATCTATGGTTGTACCACAGGGAAGACAAAAGACCGAAGCGAGTCAGGTCGCATTACAGTCATAAACCTCCACCTTTCAGGCCCACTTAATTCACTGCAACCTGGCAGGTGGAGGGGAAATGAGCCAGAACAGAACCGGAGCCAAAGAGTGCACCTGCTTTTGTTCTTTTTTTTTTTGTGAAGGCTAATTTAGATTCAGGTGACGTAAGGTAAACAATATTCCTTTCACAAAATTTAAACAGATTGTTAATTTTATTTTATGAGGAGCATCAATCATGGTGTAAAAGGTACATTTTCCATTATGCTGCTCTTAATATTTCATTTGGCCAGTTTTCAAAAACTGCTGTGAAAAAAAGGATTTGGGTTTAGTCACCTTGGTAATATATATTTCCACATTATTAGACAATCATGTAAAGATTTTATTCTTTAACGTCAACCCGTTTGAATCGTTAATCCTGCCGTACATAGGACTGAAACTGTGACACTTTAAGTGCTACAGAAACAACATTAACAATAAATATAAATTAAGTTACTTCCTTTTTTTATGTTACTTCTAAGACACGCTAAATGCATTTTGTATGTGCATGAGTGTGTACATGTATCTGAATAACTGATTGTGTGAGAAGCCTGCCCTTCTGGATAAATCCAGCAGGAAGTAATTGATGAAATAACAGTAGTTAGAGTTGGCATCAACGTGTCTCTGATGACAGTAATCAGACCAAATCCTGAAGCTGGCCTTTCAGCTCTTTCAGTGGGGGACTATTCCCCTTCCTCATCTACAACTCCATATATATATATATATATATATATATATATCTGTATATGTATATACACACACATATTTTTTTTACATATTTTTATATGTGATACAATACAGTATAAAAGTTACAGACGTCTAAACACACACACATATACTCTCTCTCTATTAATATATACATATATAAATATAAATAATAATATAATAGTCTGAATACATACACAAAAACCTGAATGTATAGATATACAAAAGTCTTCATATATATTTAAATATGTAAAAATATCAAATCAAATTGTAATAATATTTATATATATAAATAAAATATTATTACATATATAACATTATTATTAGTGTATGTGGCTAGTTATCTATGAATGTATTTGTGATGTACATGATCTGCATTCATCCATGTTATCAACTCATTCTACTGCTCAGACTATTGGCTTTTTAATTTGCAGTTTATACATGTATGTCTGGGCTTTTTTTATCTGTCATTTTTAATAATTTAAAAGCAATAAAATATTTCAATTTTAATAAAAATCCCTTATTCCTAATTAATAAGTAATGAACATTGGTTTCCTGCCCCACTCTCCTCACACTGCAGGCTAGGCACAAACATATACTGTTTTACCTGTTGCTGCCAAGAGGACCAATTGTTCCAAATGTTCAAGACACTTAGCAAGTATTTTTTGTTACCGTAATTTCCGGACTATAAGCTGCACCTGACTATAAGCCGCAGCCGATACATTTTTTAAAGGAAAAAACATTTTGTACATACATAACCTGCACCTGACTATAGGCCACATGTGCCCAGGTTGAAACATGAGATATTTAAGAGCTTTTCATTTTGCATTTTCCATAATGAGGGTCAGTTTATGCTAATTCTATTCATGTACAAAGCATGTTACCGTACGTTAAACAATCTTCTTCTTCTGTGGTGTTTTTTGGAGGTTGTGACTTGCGTCTTCTTCGACACCACCTGTCACACTCTTACCTTTTCTGCTCAAGCTCCCCTGGGGGCTGTTAGAAAGAAATGCATACATTAGCCGCATCTCTGCATAAGCTGCAGGGTTGAAATTGTGTAACAAAACTTGCAGCTTATAGTCCAGAAATTACGGTAATTGCGCTTTTTTTCTCCTTGTTTTTAATCACTCACTAAGGACAAGAGCAGCAGTAAAGGAAAGGCTCACTGCTGGGAGCTTGAAGTATTTAATGTTCTTTGACTGATGATAGTATTAAGTAACTACAAAATTCATGTGTCATTAAACTTGAATAAGAACTTGAAAAAGTTTTTTAAATAAGACAAAGTTGTACGATTTATGAGCTAAAAGAAAAAATAATCTGTCAAAGAACTAATGTCTAAACAACATAAAATTATCAAGAAAGCCAAACACTTATCCATTATAATACAACGGTTGAAATACCAGGAGCAACTCTGTCCATGTCTCCTGTGTGACTCCAGACTACAATGACACTTTTGTAATGTTGACTGTAGAGTAAAGAAGACAAAGACAGTAAAGACTCAAAGTAGCTGTGACCTCTGAAAAGTAAATACACTTACTCTTGCTCTTCTATATATGAAAAAATAATCTTGTCTCATCGTATTGGACAATTATTGTCCTGTTTTCTGCAGTTTGTTGCCCTAAATCTGGAAGCACATGTTCCGCTGCTAACAACTGACACTTTGTGTATTTGTGTCATCATAGTCGTTTGGTTGCCATGCAGACAACACATTTACATTGAATCAAACTGTGCCGACTCATCGCTATGACTTCTCTCTGAGGGAAGTCACGTCAACAACTGGTCATATTTTCATTTTTGCGAAAGTGCTGCAGGTGTCAGTGGGTGAATGGAAGAGTGACAGTTCCCTGTTGAACTGTTCGCTCTGGTCTGTTCTGTGTTTCTGTCAATACAGACACTTGGTTTGTCATTTCAGTCATTACTTCTGCAATGGCCTCCATGGTCAGCCCAATGTTGGACCTGTCCTCGGCAGGAGTTCTTTCTCATTTTTCCTGATCACCGCTTGGTCAGAACACTGACTGTGTCTGATGTCCACCGCCTGTAGCTGCAGAAATAAAAGCTTTTTCACTTGTGGTCATGTTTTGGTTCTTTTCACACCAACGACTGGCCTCATTATTTTCCCCCCAGTTGATAATAAAAGTATTTTTTTTCCACATCAAAATTCTCTTCTTGTTCTACTCTTTGTGAAGCTGTCTGTTCAGTCAGGAAAAAAAACACACATTTTTGCCCTTTTTGGGTTTGATTTTGTAGGTAAGCTGTAAGTGAACTATTAAAAGAAGTTACTTCCACAAATTCTTGAACCTGCAGGACTGGAAGTGTGGACCTACTAAAGTTGTCTATCCTTGAGGGCAGTGAGACGCTGGACTGCATCAAGAAAACACAATGGCTGACTGGTGCACAGCTGGTTGTGATGACCAGCAGTGCCAGACTATTGGGTTGTTTTTTAAAGTTAAAGCAAAGTGTTCTTCACTGGAAATTAGCTGTTGATGTCTGGACATTAGTCATAGAGTGTTTGTTCGGATTTAATTTAAGAAGAAATCACAGCCAATTCTCTACACCCTTCAAGTATTTAATAATATATCTACAATTCCAGACACAGTGATTATGACTCTGTAATTGCAGTTTATCTTTACCTTTGTATTTATGTCGTATTTTGCCGTCGCTTCTATGCAAAGCAACTTACGTTATTAAGCATGTGGTTCCTCTGGGAATCAAACCAAGGACTCTCTCCTGGGTTAGACTCCAGGCAGGCTGGAGCTGACTTATGTTAACACAGCTTTACTTCATAATAAGAACGTTTTTTTAATCCAGGAAAGTAATAACGTTTTTACAAAAACATTGGTTTCTTCTTATCTCCTATGTTGTTTTGTGAGCTGCTGGCAGTGCAACAGGTCTGCCTGCTGCTGTTGTTTGCTGTGTTTGCCCAGATTCTTATCTTTGACATAGATTTTACACTCAGATGACACCCCTCACACCTCAACCCTTAGCATTTTGTCAATCTTTTCAGCTTCACGTTACTGTGTTTACAAAGGGGTTAGTTGACTCATTGACTCACTTCTGTTCACAGCTGAGGTTTAATGAATTAGAATTGAATTTGAATAACCAGCTTGGTTGTTAGAGCAAAACGTACTGCTGCCTGGAATCGACTGGAATCAGAACAAGAATCTAATTAGAAGAACAGAATAAAATTGGTACCAGTTGTACTTCTGGTCTCCAGAGAACCAAGTACTTCCTAAAAATCCAACAGTCTCCAGGATATGGAGATTTGAAGCATGAACCCACACACACATAAATGTATGTTTGTGTTGTATATATCAGTGGTGGGCCATGAGGGCCATCAAGGCCTTCTGTGCTGGCCTAAACATGCTCAGAAAAATACATTTGTTCATAAATATTTCAAAATAAAATTGCATTATTTTTGTATTAATATAAAAAGAGTTTTTACATTTAAATAGTTGCATAAAAACTTTTATCCAATCATGTTTCAGCTAGCTAGTGTTGTCAGGTTTCATGAAATATGCCTGGGCCTTCAGAATCAAAAGTGAAGGCTCTGCCCGCTGTAAGTGAATGGACACAGCCCGTTCAGTTGATCGCTCAGACCAATCGTCTCGCCAGATTGTGATGTCCATCTAGCTGGCCCTCCCTTAAAGGCAACACGTACGTGTTCAGTGATTGGGTAAGCTCTCCTGGGAATCTGACAACGTCGTCTGGTTTGATTTTCCTGGACTGTAAACAGAACTGACTGTATTGTATGGAATGGCTGGTTTTAAAGGGAAAGTCTCTTAATTTACTTCAGATCAAAAATCTTTACACATTGCCATGTTTGGCTGTAACCATCCCTGTGTTTAACTTGCTGGTGGATCTGATCAAAGTTATATGGATGGATTTTAATTTTTAAATAACGAAAAACACCAACCCCCCTCCCCGTTCGAATCCCCCTATCACCAAGTTACCGTTGAGGTGCCCTGAGCATAGTCGTCCCCACTTGCTGCTCCCCAGGCGCTCAAAAGCTGCTCACTGCTCAATTAGGTGATGGGTTAAATGCCGAGGTCAAATTTTGTCATGCGCTGTGGTGTGAATCACAATAAATACAAAAAACTAAATGTAATCTTTAATCTAAATTCATCAGTGGAAAAGTCTAAATCAAAAGGGCAAACACAGGGATCAATATCAGGGATGTTGATGTCCATCCATCCATTTTCATCCACTTATCCGGAGCCGGGTCGCAGGGGGCAACATTCGGAGGAGGGACGCCCAAACTTCCCTCTCCCTAGTCACTTCCTCAAGCTCGTCTGGGAGGACCCCAAGGCGTTCCCAGGCCAGCCAGGCAACATAGTCACTCCAGCGTGTCCTAGGTCTTCCTCTGGGTCTCCTACCAGTGGGACATGACCCAAACATCTCCCGTGGGAGGCGTCCAGGGGGCATCCGATGTAGATGCCCAAGCCACGTCAACTGACTCCTTTCGATGTGGAGAAGCAATGGCTCTACTCTGAGCTCCTCCCGTGTGACAGAGCTCCCTTACCTTATCTCTAAGGGAGCGCCCTACCACCCTGCGAAGAAAGCTCATTTCCGCCGCTCCTTGAGAGAGGCTAGGATGTTGATGTGTCTTTGTAATTTCCACTGTTCTACTTGCCAATATTTTCAATAGTATTCCATTGCAGTGGTCTAGCCCCCTACTGCCCCCCGTAGGCTGTACATTCCATCAACAGCTGCCTTCTGAATGAGACCCAGACACACAGGACCTAGAGGTCGCCATCGTGTTCATGAGTAAACCTGCACATTGTTGTCGGGGCCACTGTGGCTGCTTTAAGCTCCCTTCAACATTCATTTCTTTTTCTTTCTTCTTTTTTTTGTTTCATTGCGTCCTTGGTTGGTGCCTTAACACTGAAGGATTGACACCAAATCCTTTCTAATTCCATCAGTATACAACAGAGCAGGAGGCTGTTCTCCTCCTCTGGTGTTAACGCTGCCCTCCTCGGACTGTTAGTCAGACGCCAAGTGCAGTGTTAATGTCAGGGCTGTTTGTCATAAGTGAATTATTAATGACAACACGCTGAACAGATATTTTCCACATTACAATCCACGTGTCTGTCACACGATGGCCTGATTACGGCTCCTATTTGGTCATTATTATTTATAGTCAAAGATCATTGGAGGTATTGGAAATATTAGAATTGGCAGTCGCTAGGATGTGAAGCTGCTTTTCAACTTTTGTTAAAGAATTATTTATTATTATGATTTGTATATTCTGGACTGTTATGTGTCCTTCTCTCTTTTCTTTCCTTTGCTCGCACTCCTTCTCTCTCTGTGTTGTTTTGTGGCAGATGTGATTTGTCAAACATCTGCCCTACGGCAGGGCAGGTGTTTCTTGGTTTTGTTTTTTTAATTTAAAGTGTCTCTCTGACTGACTCTCCTCCTTTTGCCAAAAATGTTAATCTGTTTAAAGTGGCAACATCAAAAGGGATTTCTGTTGTGTGATCTATGTTGGTTAAAGTTCCTCGCTTTAGGAACTTTATATCATATATGTTATAGTAAACATATATGATATACTTATATCATATATATATGTACATATATATGTATATATACACACACACACACACATATACAGTATATACAGTATATATATTTATATATATTCTTTCCTCCCTTCCTTTTCCTTACTCCTTTCCTTCTCTTCCTTTTTTCCTTCCTACTATGATTTTTTCCTTCTTTCCTTTTTTCCTTCCTCCCTTTCTATCATTAATTCTTCCCTTCCTTCTTTCTTTCATATGTCTGTTTGTTCTATCCATTTTCCCTTCCTTTAACCTTCTTTTCTACTTTCATCCTTCTTTCCTTTCTTCTTTCTCCCTCCCTTTTCCTTTGTTTTCCTCCTTTCTCCATTCTTTCATTTGTCTTTACTTTTTCAATCCATTTTCCTTCCTCCTTTCTTTCCTTCCTTCTTTTCCTTGCTCCGTTCTTTCTATCCCTCCTTTCTACCATTCCTTCCTTCCTTCCTCCCTTCTTTTGTTTGTATGTTTGTTGGTTACATCCTTCCTTCCGTGTTTCTGTTCTTTCTGTCTTTCGTCCTTCCAATCCTCTTTCCATCTTTCTGTCCTTATCTTATTCCTTTCTTCTATTTGTCTTCCCTTTCTTACTTCTTTCCTTCTCCTTTCCTTCATTCCTTTTTTCTACTGCCTTCCCTCCAATGCTGCTAGAGCCTGAAATGTCCCCCCCACCCCTCCCATGGCCCATGGCCTGCTTTACCCACGCGGGCCGTGTCCCC
>JAFBJS010003645.1:84930-107810 GCA_016785265.1 Paraplagusia blochii | reverse complement strand
ATATGTGTTCACAGAACATAGAATTATGAGCATGTCCTAATGGGTCATTGAGCCATTTTGTTAATGGTTTTAGGGCCTATAGTATTGATGTTACGTTTAGACTGGGTGCCAAAACTAGCCCCTGTGTGTGAACAGGGGCTCACTTGGATTGTGAAAAAACTGCACAGATATTTCACATTTTAGGTGTTTTTTGTCTTCTTCATTCAGTTTATATTCTTTAACATCCTTGTTGTCTTAGTGTACGTATTGGTATGAAACAAAGAGGAAAACATGAAATTATTGTTATTTAGAGTTGGTAATGATATGGTCCGGCCATGTTGACAATCTACAATCTATCCAGGCTTTATGTGTCAAAGAACCAACTTGAGATTGTAACCCCTGGCCTAAATCATATAGAGTTTATCAAACATAAAATAATTCTGCATTTCAATGCTTGGGTTTTCAACACCAAAACCTTTTGTAGGTTATTGCATTTTGCCGAGAACAGGAAAAACATTTTTATAATGAAAAAAAAAAAAAACATTCAAGATTCATATGGGATTTTTGACTGACCTGAGAAAGTAGCATGTTATCAGCAGCACGAAGAGAAGCATTTACAGCAGAGCTGACAGGGCTGCTCCTTCCTGAGTAACCGATTGTCTGAGCTCGCTCTTCTAAACCTACTCTTTTTGTCTGTAATAGAAGTAGAAAAAAATTCTGAAAACTAAAGCTGATTGATATGGAGACATTTGTTTGTGAGACAAAAAAAAGTTTCAAGTGAGCAAATATATATTCTGGTTCACACCCAAAGTTTTTTGTGTGTTCCTGAAAATGGCCAATTGCATTTTCAGGTGAGCACAAAAAATTGAAACATTTTAATGGATAAATAATGACTTTATTATGTTGTGCATGTACAACTTAGATTAAACATGTCTTTTAACGGTAAAAGAAAAAAAATGAAGTACCAGCTGACTCTTCAGTTGATCTGATGCTCTACGTGGGGTTGCAGAGAACCCTGCAGACAATGGTTGTTCAGGTAAACTTCCTCTTTTAAACTGCAATCAAGAAAGAGTGTTTTGGTAATACTGTGATGTACAAGCCCCTTTTAAGACATAGAATGCATAAGGAGTAACCCCAAAAGGTAGATAAAAAAATTCTATTTTTTTTTATTTTTTTTTCCTTATTTTAAAAATTCTAAATAAGAAAAATGCATCGATCTCTCATTCATCCATCTCCATCCTCTTATGCATTACCTGGTCTAAGGGGCAGCAGTCTCCACAACTGCCAACCAAATCACGCTGCCCCATACTGTGAGCCTTCCTGTGGATGGTGAGCCTACTAGAAGTTATATGGGTCAGGACATTGCTGAGATCAGCACACCTAGAAGGCAAATTAGCCACTGAAGGCTTGCTAGTGGGCCTCCTCAACTGTTGCATAATTTAGATCCTTACATTATAAATTATAATAACCAATATCTAAAAAATCTAATGACATTATGTAATGGGTTTTTTTTACCATAAATAAAGATTTATTCAGTTATTCATATAACGACATACTAGAAATCATATTCATTAAATATATACTGTATGTGTGTATGTCAGGTGTTTTAAACATATTTGCCACAGGCTAAAACTGGCCTGTTTTTTTTCAATTTAAACTGGATGAAATATAAATTGGAAGAAAAATACACGTTATAATCAGAAAATATTTTGTCAAATTATACTGCAATAAATGTATATATATGAAAGAAAACAAAAGGGAAAAGAACAAAGTTTTTGTTATTAGGTAATTATGGGTAATTTTGTTGGGTGGGCTTTTACTTTAGCTCAGAGGCAATGTGTCATTGGTGTGAAACTCCAGGGTTCGCCACCTAGGCAAGTTCGAATCCCAGTTAAGGTGGCTAGCTTCCAGTGGGCTTACTCCCTACAGGAAGGTACAGTGCACTGCCATGTATTTGGTTGGCAGTCACAGAGAATGCTGTCCCTGCAACCCAGTAACAGATAAGCATGTGATTTTGAATGGAATACAGTATATTATGATATAATTCTGATCATCATATAAGTCTGTGAAGATTCTCATTCATCCAGGTCATGGTATCCAAAAAGGGTTTAGTTGTAAGCAACTGGACTTATTTTTGGAGTTGTTCTAGTAGTTATATTACTCTAGACCACTCCTTTCACCACAGGAAAAGGTGTGGTCTTCACACCTCAGTGCAGTGAAGAGTGTTCAGATATGTATATTGGGGAGACCAAACAACCACTCCGCAAACGCATGCCCAGCACAGGAGGGCGACCACATCAGGACAGGACTCAGCAGTTTATCTCCATCTCAATGAAAAGGGACAATCTTTCAAGGACTCAGAGGTGCATATTTTGGACAAGGAGGACAGATGGTTTGAGAGAGGAGTAAAGGAAGCGAATGCCCATCTAGAACAACCAACCTTGAATAGAGGGGGAGGTCTGTGTCATCAACTGTCTGCTACATACCATTCTGCCTTGAGATCCTATCCTAGGAAGTTTAACTGCTCATCAATACCAGAGCAGGCTTCTCTAGACGGGTGTGACAACGACTCCCATTCACATCTGGGCATGTAACAAGAAAACTGCTCATTAACATCAGGAGCAGTTTCTGTCTAAAAAGGTGTGATCAAAAAAACTCTTCACGCCTTTGTCCAGTGGTGAAAGGAGTGGTCTAGAGTAGTATAACTACTAGAGTTCCCTCCAACAACAACCAGAAACTGATAAAGTTCCTCAGTTGAGGAATGAAACATCTTTCAACTCCAAGAAGAAGTCCAGTTGCTTACAACTAAACCCTTTTTGGAGATCATCATATAGCCTTGGGGTAATACCAAGCCATTTTCCATGATTTTCTTGATAGTATCCAAAACCACAGAAGTTCTTACGTCAACAGCTATGGCATTGTACTACCATTTAAGAAATTCCTTGAACATCCAACACAACACAATGATCCGACAAGAATGAGTGAGGGAGAGGGGTATATATACGGAGGACACCAGGTGACACAAGTGAGTCTAACAGAGACACAGGTGAGTGTGATGACAGTGATAACCCAACTCCAGACAACAGCAGGGAAAAAGACAGACAGACCTGACATTATCCCCACTTTAATGGACAATCTGGACGTCCAAAACTACTCAACATCCTGGCTGGGTAGAGGGAATAGAGAAGGGGGGGGGCTGGGTGCAGACAGGGACATGGACAAAGTAAAAACAGGGGAAACAAACGGTCATTACTACAAAACCCATTTCTGACAATACAACACATGAAGGTAAGGCCTGTGCAAAAAACAAAACAAGTATCTCCAGGCCCAAGGGCCCTAGCTCCTTATAACTTTGTACCTTGGTCTAGGATACTTGTCTCCACGGCTAGGAGTCCCCCTCCTAGACCAAGGTATAGCAAAAGTCAAAATGGGCCTCAGCTGCAGGAACATAGACAGCTTCCGAGAAGGAGCCGAGGGGACAACGTCAACTTCAGTGAAGAAGACAGGAGCATAAGAGACAACATCAGCCTCCGGGACAAAGACAGGAGACGGGGGAACTACATCCTCGTCCACATATGCAGGGACGACTGAGGGGACAAAGTCCTCGGCCAAAAGATCCAAGACCGCCAAGGGGACAGAATCCTCGGCCACAGGAACACAGGAAGGACCTTTCGGTGTCACTGGAAAAGTGAGCAGTGATAGCACTTGACACACGTGTTTCATGAAATGAGCTGACTGGGGGAGGGGTGCCTGATATGGCTGCTGGTTGATCCTGAGTAGAGCAGTTTGGAGATTTTCTACCTTTGCCTTCAACTTCAGGATCATTTCATTGCTCTATTCATGGCTTGACGCAGCTTAGCCAAGGCCTTGCGAAGGGCCTCTCCACTCTCGTCTTTTGCTTTCTCCAGTATAGATGGAGCAGGAACCACCCCTTAAAGGACGTCTCCAACCGTCCCATGGAAGAGGGAGGGTGAGAGGGAAAAACTGGCTTTGTTGGTTTCCGAAACCTCCAGGTGCCATCCTTCCATCCATCAGAACCATCCTTCTTCTTCACGAAGAAGAAGCTAGCTCCAGCTAGGGACGATGATGGACGGATCAGGCCAGCTGAAAGAGCTGACACAATGTACAAGTCCATGGCTTCTCTCTCAGGAGCGCACAAGGCATACAGACGACCACGTGGGGGCGTTGCTCCCTCGCGGAGATCAATGGTGCAGTTGTAGTCCCGGTGAGGAGGGAGTGATGTCGCCTTGGCCATGCTAAAGACTGGAAAGTAGTCTTGATACACCGCGAACATCCTCCTTCGTGAATGATGCGGCCTTGGTGATGGTTCTGGGACTACACCATAATCTACAGCCCCCATCCCAAGCCTTGATCCGCCCCGACCTCCAGTCTAAAACGGGATTTTGTTCCCAGAGCCAGGGAAATCCGAGAATAACGGGATTCTGGGGGGGAGGAGACAACGTGAAACCGTATCGATTCCCTATGGTCACCCCCAATGGTCATGGTTAAAACGTCCGTGATCCTGGCTACCTTGGCTAATAAATGCCCATCCAGAGCCCTAGCAGGAACGGAGTCTGCTAACCGCTCACACCTAACGCCCAACTACGTTGCTAGTTCCTGGTCTATGAAATTAGCCTCAGCACCAGAATCAACCAAAAAGGCTAACTCCAGCCTGGCTGCAGGAGTCTAAGACCCCATGGAGAGTCAGCCGGCTGGCGGGGGAGTTTACCCAAACTCTGGCCCTGTCCTGCCGGTGAGCCCTGGTTTTTAACGGACAGCTAGCTGCATAATGTCCTGCCTCGCCACAGTACAGACAGAGACCGGACCTGTGCCTCCGCTCCTTCTCCTCTGGGTTGTTCATCGACCGGATTGGCTATCCTTACTTTGGGAGTAAAGAAGTTATCTGGAAGGGGCAATCGGCGAGCTCTGCGAGCATAGCCTCGGGCCTGAATCCTAGCATCAATCCGGACTGTCAGGTCAATAATGGCGTCTAGAGAGGCAGGAACATCATGTGAAACTAGCTCATCGAGCACATAGTCCCTGAAACCGGCTCGGTACTGCTCCACCAGAGCTGGCATGTTCCACTCGGAGCGAGCAGCACATGTCCGAAAATCTATGGAGTAGTTAGCTACAGTCCTCTCTCCCTGCTTAATCTGGGTTAACCCACTATCTCCACTAAAACCTCTGACCTCAAACCTGAAAACCTTTCTCAGTTCGACCGAAAAAAGTTCAAACGAATCGCAGCAAGGAGATCTACAATCCCATTCAGCGGTTCCACACAAACGTGCTCGGCCTGTAAGGTGGCTAATCACATAGGCTACCTTAGTAGCCTCTGCAGCAAATGTGATCGACTGTAAGGCAAACAGAAGTGAGCAGTTGGTGAGAAAAGGACCAACCGACTCGCGGTCTCCTCCAAAACTCTCTGGACCCTCGGGACGTGGCTCACGAGTCGCGCTCTGACCCTGAGCGGTGCTAGCCATCGCTCCTGAACTCTGCTCTGCAGATAACCCTAAGACGTCTAGTCTCTGAGCAATAACCCTAACGCGATCGTCTAAATTCGACAACCATTCGCGAGTGGCTGGGCCAGATATGGCCAGACTGTACTGTAATGGTTCCCAGCAGGAGACCCGAAAGCCAAACTCGTGAGTGGTGTTGATTACAGAAGATTTATTAAAGAAATGAACAGAAACAAAACCCTGGGACCAATTGGGTTGCCACAGGAGAAAACGTAATAAAATAAAACAAATAACCTGGGACTCGCAGGAAAGTAACAGACAAAACTTGAACTAACTATGGAAGGGATAAACAAACCAAAATCAACCTGGAACAGCTAAAAGGTAACCACAGGGAAAAAACTAGAAAAGGAAAAACAAGGTTTTAACTCAGGAAAAACCAAGAACCTACAAACTGAACAAAGCTGAACTAACTAACAAGGTAACGCAAGACGAAAACAAGAAAGCAAGGTACAAACCCGAGAGCAATACAGAGCAGGGCACAGGACCGAGGGACAAGGATCAGGGAACAAGGGCAGGATCAGGACCAGGCATCAGGACAACAAGGAAAACGGTCTGGCAGCTTCTCACACAGTCAGAGGGGTTTAAATACACAGGTGATTAAAGAAGCTGCCAGACAACGAGGTACACCTGTGTAGTCACATGACCGGCAAGGGCGGGAAATGCCACCATCTGGTGGACAAACATTGGGCCTACCGGCAAGACATGGCAGGATTTACTCTGAGCAGATACTGCAAGAATCCGAGAGGCTGGGAGGTTGACCCAGGTATCCTTTCCTACTTTGATTTTGGTAAGAAGTTTTGCATATCAACCGGCAATTATACATATACAACATCCCATACCCTGACTGTTCACATTCTTAATGAAGCTGAAGGTAAGGCTCAGTAAGGAGCCCAGAGGCAAACAGTCTTTTTACACAGGTCACAAGTTTTAACTGCACAAATGTGAAATGTTTGCATGTAACACAGTGGCCACCTGTTTCTACTTAATTTGTCTATTTGTTACAATTTACCCCAGCATGTTTTGCAACTAACCCCCCTGTTTTGTAACAAAGTAACACTAAGGTATGTGATATTCTTGCAGAGTTTACATTACGTCAGTTATTGGTGCAGAAAGATTCAGTTGGTTTTAAACACTAAGTGAACTAAAGACACCTCTCACTATACGATCACTCTAATTATTTCATCATCAGTACCGGTTGGACAGTTGGCACGTTCCTATTTGGTGAGGCTCCATCGTGTAGAAAAATCTCTCTGGTCTTCGAGATGGACTTTGTCTGGTAGAATTCCACCAGCTTGTTCAGGGAGGTGAATTTTTCTGACCACAGGAAGTAGTGTCCCTTATTGTCTCGTAACACCTTAAAGTGCTGAACATCACTTTCATGTCTGAGGGGGGGAGAAAAGCAAAGGCGATTTTCTTCAAAGCAAATGAGCAATTTGTAACATATTAAACAGTGCTACAATGTCCTGTAAATTTTAGACATACAACAACAAGACATACAGATAGATAGAAGCACCCCATGCCTCAATTTAATATAGCTTATACGAACCTGAACCACATGTGTATACTTATACACTAAGGCCCAGTAGTATTTGGACAGCTACACACGTTTTGTAATTTTATCTGTTTATGAAAAAATACAGATATATAGATACAGTTATATAATCGATATGAGGTTAAAGCTTAGACTCTCTGTAATTGTAATGTAATTGAGTATTCCCGTCCAAATTGGAACAAGGGTTAAGAATTACATTTCTTTCATACATATCCAAAAAAACTAATTGATCAATTGAGCAAGAGGGCTGCAAACAAAAAATGACTAGGCACCAAAGGCTCCTTTTTCAGTTAAGCATATTGAAGCTGTTGCTGTGAATATAACATGTGGTCAAAGAAGCTCTGAATGGAGGTGAAACAGACAGTCCAGGGGCTGAAAAGAAGAAGAAATCAATCAAAAGAGACAGAAGTGGCCAAATAGACAGTTTGGTAAATTTTTGAAAAGCCAAGGGTGCCTTTTTGAGTTTTGGGGCTCAAAAAGACTGTCTACTAAAGACACCAGTGCTGGATGATCACAGAACCCTTTCTTTGGTGAAAATAACCCCCTTGACATCCATTCAAGTAAAGAACACTGTTCGTGAAGTCAGTGTAATGCTATTTTAGTCTACCAATAAAACCCTTAATGAGAATAAAAAAAACTAATTCACCTGATGTTGCTAAACATGAATAAGTCTCAAAAATTGGACAGGCAGAGGGAGCTACCCCAGAAAGATGAGATTAAAATGGACAAGAATTATGGGTAGAAGAAAGTATGGAAAATAATTGGAACAGTTCATGAACAAAGAACATCACATTTTTTTAAAACATGCAGGAATTATGTGTTTGTGTTTACTACAGATAAATTCTGACATGTATAATATATGTATATACGTTCTCCTCAGATTCAGCCAAATGCAGCAAAGTTGATTAGACAGCACTTCATAGTACAGGCAGACAAAGATCCAAAATAACTGAATAACAACCTATGAGTTTTTTTAAGCAAATAAATGTAATATTAAGAACACACAAACAACAACATATAAAGACAGTTGCAAAAATAGCCCGGTAAAGCATCATAAAGGAGAAAAACTAGCATTTGGTGATGTCAATGTGTTCTAGAATCCAGGCAATCGTTGTCTGCAAAGATTTCTCAACAAAGAAGTAATATTTTACTTAGGATTATGTTTATTTATCCTATTTGAGCACCTTAAAAGATGACTGTTAATATATAATATTGAGTTAAAAATGTTTTAATAAAATGTTGAATAATTTACATTCCTACATGTTTAATCATGTAATTTTGGTCAACCCCTTCAATAAAACTTTAAAGTCTGCACTTAAATTCTGTTGTAGTTTTTCTTTTTATTTCTTTCAAATCCAATGTGTTGCAGAGCCCAGATGATGAAGATGAATGATGAATATATATATATATGAATATATATATATATATATATATATGTATATATATATATATATATGTTTTGATTAAGGTGAGAGTCTTCTCCAACATACTTGACAGAGATGGAGAACTCTCCCCGGGAGGTCTGGCAGCCTCTTATGATAAAGTCTCCGATGTCTTTGTGCCTCAGCTGCTCCTCTGCTTCACTGCGACTTAAGTTTTCCTGAAACCAACTGTTATCACAAATAATTACTTAAGACAAAATGGACAGATAAATTGATAACCAAAACTTTTTTTTTTTTGAAACAAACAAAAAGATGGCTTTCAAAAGCTGTATCCTGCTTTTATGTTCTTACCTTGGAGCTTGCAATTCAAGATAGTTTTGTGGTACGAATCCTTCCTGTCCCTTCATCTCTGCTTTAAACCAATCAATATCTGAACTCAAAATCTGTTCGGAAAATAAATAAATTGGTAGATTGACAATTAAAATGTATTGTATTAAAACAAATGTTTCTTAATTTTCCCTTCATTTAAGTAATTCAAATGAACTTTACCTTAAGTACATCATCCTTTTTGAAGCTGAGCTCATCACCTGCTGTGGCAACAAAGTCATACTTTCCTTTGGCTTCCATGAGGTGTTTGGAAAATTTCCAAATCAAAAGTAAAAAAAAACTCGAAAGACTTCTACCTATGGGAAAAAAACACAATATTGTATTAACTAACTCACTGACATAAACGATTAATCTTAAATCTAACACACGGAAGCACTAGTCTTCTATCTAGAATAAATGTGATGCACTGCTCTGACTCTGATACATATCAATTGTGGTTTGGCAGTTAGCTAAGTGATTATTTTCAGGAAGTTGCAAATCTCAGATTCAAACTTTCATGTTGACTTTGAATGTCATGTCAAGTTTTATTGTTGGCTAAAATGCTGTCTGAGAAACATTGAAATATCTTTCATACATTATTTTGGGTCATTTATCCTGAAGTTTATTGGGAGTTTTTTTAGTTCATTCATTCATTCATCCTTATCTGTTGGTGGTGAGTCCACTGGAAGTTATGTGAGTCAAAACGACCCTGTAATCAGAACACCTCAGCAACAACCTGGTTGCTGGTCAATTACAACCTGAAGCCTTTTTGACTGAAGTATGCTTTCTGTGGTGTTGGCCTAGTAGTTAAAGGCCTCAAAAACAAACAAATTGAAATATCTCTCTCTCTCTCTCTCTCTCTCTCTCTCTATATATATATATATATGTATATATGTATACATATATATATATACATATATGTATACATATATATATATATATCTGTCTCTTATACACATCTTACAAAAAAAAAAACGAGGCTATTTTAATTTTGGAGACATTTAGAGACACTAAACATTAAGTACATATATTATTAGGCACTTCTATCCCAAGTGCACCTGTCCTACAAGCACTGCTGAGGTTTAGTTCCTGGAGAATCTACTGTATTTACAGTAAATAATGGTGCCTTCTGTGCTGCAGTCTTTTCTGTGCAACCATTGCAACCATGCCTTAAACATTAACATGCTTTCCTTGGTGTCCAGGATATAATTCCCAGATGAAAAACACATCCTGTTGCAGCAGGTCTGCACAAAAAGTTCTATTTTTTGTGCAGGTATCCCCTGTAGCACATTAAATTTAAAGAGATTATAAGTTATATATCACATGATAGGAACACGAAAACCTTCTTACGTTAACTTACTAAACAATCCAAATCCAAACAATCACATTTACTGTTACTGTAATTTACTGTAAATACATCATTTTTGTCAGTAATTTGATGTTTTGTTCTTACACAAATATATTAAATTATGCTGTACTGAAAATAAACCCATTACCAAGTAAAAAAAATAAAGGAAAAAAGTGGTTATCTGTAAAGAAAATTGCAATTATTCCACATAATCTATGAAATGCTTTCAACAGTTTAACTTGATTATCTGTGAAATAAGGCATTTGTAAGCCAACAATGAGTATATAAAGTATAACACTGTCCAATTCCAAGATTTAAAAAGTTTTATAAAATTTTTGAAAGCCATTATACATTACAAATATTAGATTAATGATGTATTTTCTTAGGGTAACTTCACAACCACAAAATAGCTCAATGTTCATTATACACATTTAATATTAACTTAACTGTGAATCTATGACGTCTTTAAAACTGGTTCTCCACTTAGAGGTGAAGAGTGCTGTATTAAAGGACAAACATGATGTTAGTCTGCTGATTAAGTTGTACATAGTTGATAAACGTATATTTATAACATACCAGTTTTTATGCCAAACGTTTCATTTTATTTAGTGGTACTTAACATCTGCCGAACCTGGCATTAAACCAGTCCGGGCGCAAAAAAGGTTGGGGAACACTGGCAGAGCAGTTGATTCAACATTTGATTGGCAACATTAAACGTGTTTTGTTCATCATTTCATATCAGCATTCTTTACACCAACAAACCATTGAAAAAAAAGTGTTATCGTTATTATTAAACTCATACATATAACTGAAGTCTATGTGCCGCTTGTTTTGAACAAAAGCATCGTTAACTTGTCTGTAAAAGTCATCCTGATCTTTATTCCATTTTAAAGCCTCTTTCTCAGTGGAGATCACTGCCAGAGGAGACAGTCCTCCCTGATCACTCATCTCCTTACTGTATGTTATCAGTCTTTTTGGTCGGGGAATGACCGCTCCATGGATGCTGTCCCTCATGGCTCCTCTCTTCTCAATATTTGAATGGCAAATTTGAAAATTCAGTGATTCCAAGTTCCAAGAATAGTAAAGTGAAATAACATGAAAAAGAACTGTAAGCAAACCAAATAAATCCACCAAATAAATATAACCATGTAGAAATGTGGTGTAAGAGTAACAAAGAGACAATTTCTTGATCAGAGCATGCAACAGCCCTGCCACAACGACTCCTTTTAACTGGAAAGTGGGTTGGGACATCTGCAACGGAAGTCTTCGGGGCATTATAGGGGCGGGGGCCTGGGGCTTGAGGCCCAGAGGCCTTAGGTACCTTCTTAGGGGCTCTTGGCTGTATGGGAGGACGCCCCCGAGACGCATGTAGATCGTCGCCTTGCCCCCAATGTGAATGATCAAATGTTTATCACCTGTCTATAGCACCCGGAAGGGGTTCTATAGACAAGTCATAGGGAGGCTGCTGTGGCCCACGATCGTGTCAAATTAAAACGTAAGCTGCTGACTTCAGGTGTGGTGAATAGTAGGAATGTGGGAGGCTGTGCTGGGAAGTAGGGACTGGGGCAAATGCTTTGGCCTTGTCCTGAAAAAGAACCCGTTAGTGAGCAGCGCACCAGGGAGAGGTCGCTTACAGAACAAAATCTCCAGGGACCCGCAGTAGCTGGCCGTACACAAGCTCTATTGATGAGGACTCAAGGTCTTCTTTAGGAGCAGTTATTTTGTCTGTGATCAAGTCCCAGGTAAACCTCTGGCAGCCTCCAGGGGCTGGCCAAAACCGTCAGCCAGGATGTCCAACCTTGATGCTGGCAAAATTCTCCTTTATGCACCAGTCACACAGAGAGCGGCGCCCGAAGATGACGTGCTGGATGAACAGCAGCCTGAAGGTACGGCCTGCACTCATGGCCACTGCTGAGCACCAGCCTTGGTGTTTCCTGTACCTCCAAAGCTGCAGGGTGAGTGCCAATGTTTGGCTTTAGCTCCAAATTTGGCATGATAGAAGCACAGATTTTATCCAAGCCGCTGGGTGTGATGAGGGGAGGTCAGGTGTGAGCGCAACTGCAGCCATGCCGTCATGTTGACCAGCCAGAAAAAACTTATCAGCCTGCCCAGCTAGTGCACGGCAGTCGGTGGTGGTGGTGGTGGATAATGCTGCTTGAGAGGGAAGCTGCGGCAGGAAGAGCTGAACAAACAAAAACTCAGGTCTGTGCTCACCGAGGAGATCTAACATGTGTGTGGGTACCCTCATGTAATGGATATATGTTGGCTTAGGTAATGTGTATGTATTTGTGTGTATATGTATGTGAATAACCAACATACTGTTTGCACATATATGTGCCTATATATGTGTATAGGTGTGTGTATATGCGCAGGCTAATGTACATCTGGGTGTGTTTGTGTGTAGATATATATGTACATGTGTGTGCGGGTATACACATACACAAAATAATGATGTTAATAGAATTCTATAATAACGTTATATTGTCATAATGAAATATGATAACAACCACAATTGAGATTATGAATGAACAGCATTGACTACCACTTAAGCTATTAACACTACTAGCATTAACTTTCCTACTTTCATGTGTATGTATACTACTAACATTACCTACTAACACCTACTGTTCACTGTTCTGGTTGTACATATCTCAACCCCACCCGTATTGTTCCTATTGTAATGTATTTTTTGTACTTCTTGTATCCAACTCTTGTTTGTTGCTGTTCTGCTGCTGGAACCGTAATTTCCCGAGGGATTAATAAAGTTCTATCTATCTATCTATCTATCTATCTATCTATCTATCTATCTATCTATCTATCTATCTATCTATCATCCTGTCCATAAGCATAAGAGGTTTTGCTGTCTCCCAGTCCCTGGAGGGAGAACAACCGACTGGCCCTCTCTGCATCTGAAAGCTGGAATGTCCTAAACAGGTGAGCTTTAAGAGTAGCACACTTATTCTCTGCAGTAGGGGTTGTAATGAGAAAACCTAAGGTCATCAGCCCGAAGGTTGTGTCTTGGGAACAGTTGGGTGTTCCAACGGGACAATGACCCCAAACACACATCAAAAGTGGTAATGAAATGGCTAAATCAGGCTAAAATTAAGGTTTTAGAATGGCCTTCCCAAAGTCCTGACTTAAACCTCATTACCTCATTGAGAACATGCGGACAATGCTGAAGAAACAAGTCCATGTCAGAAAGTTTAACTGTACTGCACTAATTCTGTCAAGAGGAGCGGTCAAAGATTCAACAAACTTGCCAGAAGCTTGTGGATGGCTGCCAAAAGTGCCAAATTAAAGTAAAAATGGCCAGGGGACATGTAACCAAATATTAGCATTGCTGTATGTATATTTTTGACCAAGCTGATTGGGTCACATTTATAGTTTACCCATAATAAAGTCATAAAAGTATCAAACTTCATGATTGTTAATTGTGACAAAGAATAACTGTTCCAATCATTTTATCAGAGAAATATTTGATTTGTAGAAATAACTGAAAACCCAAAACAGTCATGACATTATGTTCTTTACAAGTGTATGTAAACTTTTGCCCACCATTGTAGTTGTACCACATTAGCGAGTCTATTTCTATCCAACTAACTTTTGAACAGTAGCGTTTTAAGTCCATGATTATCCTGTTTCTTTTCTCATACCGTATATTGGAAAGATTAATAATGAAATGTAATTTCAAAACATCATCATGCAACACAAAGGGTTTTTTTTACTAAAAAATAAAATAAATAAATAAATAAATAAATAAATGGATCAGGTTAATTCACCTGGCATTACTTTTCTGGTCTGCACGCCATATGTTTGAGAGATAACATCATAAAAATGTGCTGCTATTGAATGACTTTATGTTATATTTTCCTTATGTGAAACTTACATTTCATCTCATCTCGGTCTGAAAGGGAGCAGCAGAGTTCGGGTCAAAGAACAGTGAAAAGTGACAAAACCCTTAGCTATGTCCCAAACAACAATAAGTTGTTTGTCATACTGTGCAATATACAACCTGCGGTAGTAAAACAATTAAAGCTTTGTTCCCATTTGATTAGTTTTAACCAACAGAAGCACTCATCAAGTGTTGCGTCTTGTTTTGCACCTGCACAGTTTTGTGCACCAAAAACAGCCTTCACTGACAGTTTGCAAATGCACCCTCATCTGTTTATTACCAAAAGCCACAAAGCAGCAGCTGAACAGTTTAACTGTTCAACTGTATAATCAGAGTACTCCATATAAGGATGTAAATTATTTCTGAGTATATATAGTTTGGAAATATAATGTGGCGTGCTTAATTTGCAAGTTGTGGGTTTGTAGTTTCAGTTCCCATGATTTTGTTCTGCACTGTTTTCTTAAATAATTGGTTCCTTAAGTGTGGAAAAAAAAACATGAATTTCTTAAGTGTATTTGAAAATTACCACAACAAAAGTTGGTGGTTTAATGGTTAAGGAAGCGGCCTTGGGTCCCTGGGTTCGAATCCCCTACCGCCAAGTTACCACTGAAGTCCGCTGAGCATGGGACCTTCCTCACTCACAGCTCCCCTGATGCTCAAAGATGCCCACTGTATACTTTGGTGAAAGGTTTAACACGCAGGTCACATCTCGTTGTGTGCAGTGGTGTGAGTCACAATGACAAGGAGTTTGCTTTCCTTTCTTCCAACAAAGTTTTTTTGTTTTAGCTGTTTTCACACTATGCATCTCCAGACGCTGATCTAGGAATCAGTGCCTGTCTCTAGGTCATTTGGAGTCCTGATCTACCTATTGGACCCCCCTGTATTAAAATGTAATTTGGCATTGCTTCAAAAAAAGTCATTCAGACTTTGATTCTAACAGAATAAAGTCTATGAGATGTTTTATTTTGAAAATAAAACATCAGCGATAGTACATGTCTGCAGTAACGACTTAATCTGGGTGATTTTAGATTCGGCCAGAAAGCATAAATTGATATAAATAACCTACTATTACTGCTGGAGGCAGGTTCCATTATTTCCATACAGTAGAAGAGAAGCTTGAGTCTGATTTTTGCAACAAAATTTCATGTAGTAGCATCAGCATTTTTTACAGGATAAATTCATAATATATATATATTAATAATACAAAGTTAACCCAGTAGTATTATTAAATATAATTAAGGAAAGTTATGCTGTAATGACCTTACTTTGAAAGATTATTTCATCCTTCTGTTTTGGCTCTCTGTGACTTTGGAATATGAATGAGTATTTCATTAAATTAAATTTTATTTTAGTTTGTTAATTTCTTAATATATTTCTGAATTTTTAAGATTTTAGTAAACTTGTAACATTAAAATAAAACTATTAACCTATTAAATTTTTTTTATCGCCCAAAACAGGGGCCACATCGAGCGTAATTGTATTTATTAAGTGTACATATTTAATGAAAGTGTATTATTGTGCGCAGTGGTTCAGAGGAAGTTCCATTCACCGGCAGTTTCAGGCGAGGATGTGAAAACGTCCGGGGGAGGGTGAAGTGGCTTCACAATACGCGCAGTCGTGGAGCGTGCATATATAGACTCCCAAACCGAGCGCTCTTTCCCTTCCCGCCGTCATAGCAAAGGAGGGAAGAGCGGGCAGAGGGTTCAGTACTTATACCTTTATTTTTTTTCAGCACGGAGTAAATGTCAGCGTCTGTAATATCTGTAATGTGTCTGCACGGCATGACTCAGCACTACGAACAGACTTAGAAAACTGCAACATAGGACAGTAGTTGATCGTCATACTCATAATCACTTTGACTATAGGTTTTTATTCATATTTATCTACTTGAGTTCAGAGATTGAGAGATTCAGATAAACACTCACATCAATCTGATCTCAACACTGTCATCTTCATTAGATCTACAGAACATGGTTAAATTGTTAAAGCTACTTTGTTCAACTTTATAGCAAAGGCACCAGAAACAGTTTTGACGTCGGCTGAACAGAACTGATTGGGGGAGATTTATCATATAATCATGTTGCAAAAATAATAATAAAAAAACACACTGTAGTTGTTTAACAAAGGGTAAAGGTAAAGATAACCATAAAGGTAAAGGTAACAAAAACATATACTGTGTTATCATCATTTTAGATACCAAAAAATATTTGTAGATCCCAGTGTTTTTTTTACATGGAAACTGGTGCCAAACCCCTTAGATAGAGTGAACATTTGTTAAAGATAAATGACCAATTGATAAAATGCCATTAGTATTTATCACTATAAGATATATATATATATATATATATATGTGTGTGTGTGTGTGTGTGTGTGTGTGTGTAGAGAGAGAGAGAGAGAGAGAGAGAGAGATGTCTATTATACAGTAACACTACAACCAAGCACTCAATTTTAGGCCCCAGTCTAACTTCTTCACACCCCTTCATGTGCCACTGCACACTCACGCCTTCCTTTCTAATGCACATAGAGGAAGTATAAACATGAAAGATAAGAGACCAGATAGAAACACAGAGAGAGAAACAGACAGAGCGAGAGAGGGAGAGAAAGCAAGAAAGCGAAATAGTGCTCTCTGAAAAGGGTATATCTATACAGTGTCGGTAACCAAGACAAACTATAACATCAAAATTCTAAGGAAAATTAACTGGCTGACTCTCCAACTCTAACACACACATGCACGCACAAACATATCCATATATATACATACATATATATATATATATATATATATATATATATATATATATATATATATACATACAAATGATAATACAATGGATAATGGATTATCAATAATGGATTACACACCTTCTTTCCTGTTTTATTGCTCTTACCTGTTGGATTTGGCCGAAGGTTATTCCTAGTCTTGTACTCTTCTCTTTCTTAATGTTTGGCAGCAAACAATGGAAAAAATGGCATATTACAAATATTTTATATCAGAAACTTAAAGTTCCTGCCGTTGAAACATGTTTGTCGATCAGGTTTGCCCTGCTGGATGTTCTGACAGCCCTGCCTTTCTGCTATCACATGAAAGTACCTCCTCTCTGCAAAGCATAGAACAAAATGTTTTCAAAATAAGAGCCTAAAAAGTGTTTTGTTGAGATTTTCAAACTGTTCTGTTATAAGTTATTGAAATACATAGGATTTTAATTAATTCTATAGATTCAAATAAGCAATTTTTAAACTTAAATTGCTAGGTTACTGCTTCTACAATTTTTTTTCCTAAGTTGGATCATGCAATACCTCATAAATGTCATGCCATCAAATTAGTCCTCTACTTATTTTAAGGAATAGATCAATGGCTTTTATGTTTATGTTTACTGTAGATACCATAAACTTTCTATTTATCATTTCTTATATTGATTGCTTATATTAATTTACTATTGCTTCCAATAACAATTTTCGGATGTCAGATTTGTCAGATGTTAAAAAAATAAAAAATGCACAAGCACCATAGGTTCATGATGTTTTGTTATAATTTATAATGTATTTATTATTTGCATGAAAACATAGGGTAAAAACCAGAATGAGTTTGACAGCCCTGTATCTGAACATTCTTCCAATACTAAAGGTTTAGCTTCTTCTAAAATATTCTGTCAGTAAAACGCTGCAGCTGATTTATGGTTAAGTCAAAGGTTTTTGTGACTTACCAAAGTAAAAATATAAAAGTTTTTACATTTAGAAAATGTAAAGTAAACCAATCTGGAACAGCAGATTATATTTCATGTAAAAAAATGTGGCAAAGGCTACAGATTGTTAACAAAAATCTTTTTTTTTTTTCAGACTTTCTTTCAATTGCTCAGGAAATGGTATGAGACAAGGGAAGTAGATAAGCAGAAAAATGTACATGTATGCGTGACCTCAATGCTGCTGTCTCCAAAACCACTTTTCGGCTGCAGCTGCAAGCACAGTGAGAACGTGAATGACAACCACATTTGAGCTAGTGTGTGGGAAATTAATAAACAAATTGAGAACAACACTGACAAATGTCTGTGTAGGTTCTCAGTTACCCAGGTCATTAAATCCAAAAATAGTTTTTTGAGGGCAAATGGACATAGAAGGTTTATTGAATGAAAATGCTTTCGATCACAATTGAAGAGGCCTTTCAACAGTGTCAATGACTGTGTATGAAGGTGTGTAAATGATTGCATAGTGAATGTCAAGCTCTTAGATTTGTTTTGTTTTGGAAGTGTCAGTTTAACTCCTAAAGAGTCAAATTCAACACTTTCAAAGTGTCTATATTGGCACACACTAGTTTGAGTTAAAACAACACTTTTGACAAAGTTAAACGTGTCAGAGTTAAAATAACACTCACAGGAGTTGACATTTAACAGAAATGAGTGTAGAATTCACCCAATACTTGTGTATAGTGTCAAAAATTAACACTGTCAGGATATGATTTCAACACTCAACAGTGTTAAATTCAAGACATACTGACACTATGGAGAGTGTTAATTATATGTCAATATAAAAATATTTTATAGTTGAATACTTTAATCTCCAGCAAGTCTATTTAAAACTCTATAAGGCAGGCGTCCATGAATATCTGATAGTTATTGAAATCCAAAATGTTTAGAGGCTCTCTGTCCAGAATTTTCAGTGTTCTTTTGAGGAGAGTCTTTAATGGCTTAAGAATGCTCTCCGAGGTATGAGACCAAGTTGTATAACAGTAATTCATATGGCTGAAAATCATTGCATGCATGTATACCTTTAAAGACTCCATTGTAAGAAAAGGTCTAATATGTTTGAAATTGGATAGATTCAACTTAATTATAGGTTCAACTTTCTTGACATGCTGTTTGTGTTAGGAAATTGTTCCGGTATAGCGGCTGCGGACTCAAATGCAGACAAAAAGATCAAAAGGAAGAACAGTTTGTTTAATTTCAACAAAAGGAGACTCCACCAGGGAGAAAAATTCCAAAACACAAAAAACCTTGAGTGTCCAAAAAACGGGTACAGACTACGCTGAACAGGCAGGGGCAGAAGAAAGACTGCAGGAGCAGCGTTCAGACAGCAGCAGCAAACAAATCCAAAATCTACTGTTGTCGATCTCAGCGGCGTGGGGCAACGATCTGGCGCTGAAATTGATATCTGCCTCAGCTGTGCTGACAATCAGCGGCGGTTCAGCACCGGCGTTGGAGTTCCTCCCTTCAGACTCGGGAAAAGGGGAGAAGAAAACAAAAACAAAGGAACACAACACCATCCACAACAGTTTGAAATTCAAGTTGGAATCAAACACAACACCCAGATATTTAAACTCTTCCACCACTTCTAGTCCCTCACCATTGACAAGCAAAGATGGATTTTCATCACCTGCTCGCTGCCGAGCAAAAAACATACAGACTGTTTTTTTTGTGTTAAGATGTAGACAAAGGTTTTGGAGCCAGTGAGTTACTGGCACCATGGCACCAGAGAGAATTGCAGCAGCTTCACGTTTTGTTTTTGCATGAGCATATAGAACTGTGTCATCAGTAAATAACTGCACCTTAACAGCTTTACACACATCAGGCTGAATAAAATTGGTCCCAATACTGTGCCTTGTGGCACAGCAGTTGTGCATGGAAGAAAGATGGATTGTAAATTATTTATGTGCACTGCTTGTGTTCTGTTAGACAGATATGAAGTATGAAGATGACGGTAGTGGGCTTCATCCAGGAAAATAAGCTGAGCTAGCATACAGAGAGGAGGTGCAACATCTGGTGGACTGGTGTAGCACGAACAGGCTGCAGCCTCCCGTCCCAACCATGCTTGGTTGTTCATCAATGACACAATGGTGGAGGCTACTTTCTGTTAACTGCGGCGGATTTTGACGATTAAATTTGATTTTCAAAAGGTATGCCAATTCTAGCAGTTCTCCCTTCCATCCAGCGCGAGCACTCAATTCCACAGCGGGGCATTTTGCGGTTTACGTTAATATACTGATTCCTCACCAACTACCACCGGTGCTGAATGTTGTCTCTCCAAATGGGTGTTTGTTGATGGAAAATACTCAGTTAACGCTTCGTGTGCACACTAACGGGACGCTGTAGCTAGGTATTCAGCTAGGCGTAAAACGCTTCACAAAAAACGCAGATGTACATATATGCCAAGTTATCCAACACTGCAACTCACGGTATCTGTGTAAATTAATCGACACTTGTTCAAAAGAGACGTTAATGTTGTTCTCTAAAATACCGGTCAACAATCATGGGATCTTAGAAGGGGACTTCTCTTGTTCGCAGACAGGAGGCTCCGCTGTCACCACTGCCGCTTTTACTGCTCATTAGGCAAACGCAAATTTAAGTTTAGAGGATGATGGGAGAAACTCTGGATTTCCATCCATGTGCAGAGTTGTAGTAATTACAGAGGGATAAAGTTGAAGAGCCATACCATGAAGATTTCGAAAAGAGTAGCTGAGGCTAGGTTGAGGAAAGTGGTAGAGATTTGTGAACGACAGTAAGGTTTATGCTGAGAAAGAGTACCGCAGATGCAATATTTGCCTTGAGGATGTTGATGGAGAAGTACAGACAGGGTCAGAAGTAGTAAATTTAGAAAAGGCCTATGGAAGGTTGCCAAGGGAGGAATTGTTTTATTGTATGAGGAAGTCAGGAGTGGCAGAGAAGTATGTTAGACTGGTGCAGGATATAAATGAGAGCAGTAGTGCAGTGGTGAGGTGACTTTCAGGTGGAGGTGGGGCTTCATCAAGGATCAGCCCTGAGCCCCTTTCTGTTTGCTATGGTGATGACAGATTGACAGATGAGGTCAGACAGGAGGATGGACAGGATTAGGAACGAGGTGATTAGAGGGACGACACAGACAGTGATTATATTGGGAGAAGAATGCAAGAGATGGAGCTACCAGGTAAGAGATGATGAGGAAGGCCAAAGAGGAGATTTATGGATGTGGTGAGGGAGGACATGGAGGTGGTTGGAGTTAGAGTTGAGGATACAAAGGACAGGGTGAGATGGAAATTGTTGACTCGCTGTGGCAACCCCTGAAAAAAAGGATAAACCGATATATATATATATATATATATATATATATATATATATATATATATATATGTGTGTGTGTGTGTGTGTGTGTGTGTGTGTGTTTTGGGCGATAAAAATGTTAAAAACGTTTTATTTTACAAGTTTACCATAATCTTCAAATTCAGAATTGTATTTTAAAATAAACAAACTAAATTAAATTTCTATTTTAATAAAATAGTCATCATTTATTTTCCAAAGTCACAGAGAGCTGCAACAGAAAGATGAAATAGCCACACGTGGCTCAGTTCAGTGCAGTTGAGGTCGCTTTTTGTTTGTCTGTTCTCTCCTCCTCCTGTGAACCCGGCTCCTACTTATGAGAGGAGAGGAACAATTAGTGGAAATATTATCACCTGCTTCCCCAGCTGCAGCTGTGCACCAACCACTGCCCCACTATTTATAGAGTTTTCTAAAGCAGTTATAGGGTTAATGTTTTTCAATAGTGGGGAGACGTGGTTAAAGCTGCATGGACATGAGAGTGAAAGAGCGAAGCTGCAGGGAACAGGGCTGCAATTAGGGTCTGGAAATATGTTATATGTTCGCTGTACATTACAGTACAATATAAACAAAATAGATGTTTAGACGTTTTGAAGCATCCTTATTGTAACCTCAACTTGCCACTTGCCACTTTTTTACCCTATAAGGCAAGAAGACCCACCCAGGTCTCTTTCTGATTGGCTTGGCTTGAAATGTTAACCTATGTCAACCAATCATCGCTCCTTTACGCATGGGTTCAGTCTCCGTTGCCACACAGTCCTCTCCTGTGGCCGTGAGAAACGGTCCATTTGGGCCACGGATAGTAACGAGTAACCAGCCTCTTTACATCACAGTAACAATAACGGCAATACTGAATGGGAAAAGTAACGTGTTACATTATTAGTTACCTAGAAAAGTAGTAATACCTGGTTATATGTCAGCTCAGCTTGGACGTGTGAAGTTTGAAGAGAATTGGACTAGGGATATTCGATATACACCGAGTGCAAAATTATTAGGCAAGTTTTATTTTTAAGGATACATTTTATTGTTCTCAATCAACCCAAAGACTCATCAATATCAAAGCTGAATATTTATGGAAGTTAGAGTGGGATTATTTTAGTTTTGTCTCTTTTAGGAAGATATCCGTATTTCCAGGGAAACTTTACTGTGCAGAAATATTAGGCAATTCAATAAAAAACAAATATATAGCCATCTCACTTATTTATTTTCGGCCCCTTCCATCCACAACTCACTCTCATCTCATCAGTCCATAAAACCTTGGAAAAATCCGTCTTTAGATATTTCTTGGCCTCTCCCTGAACCGACACCTTAACGTGGTGGAGGGGTTTGAGCATCCAGATGAACCTAGGGGCTATGTTGTCTGGGGCTCAATGCCCCTGGTAGGGTCTCCCAAGGCAAACAGGTCCTAGGTGATGGATCAGACAAAGAGCGATTCAAAAAACCCCATTATGAAGAATGAACCATGGAGCCAGTGTACGGCGCCCAGATTGGCTTTACCGGGGCCCCACTCTGGAGCCAGGCCCGGGGTTAGGTCTCATAGGCGAACGCCTGGTGGCCGGGTCTGGGTCCACGGGACGAGCTGGAGTAGGCTTGCTTATAGCCCCCCAGCTCGCTAGCCGTGTGTTGGAGTTTTCCCAACTGAGCGAGAGGGTCGCTTCCCTGCGCCTCCGGGTCAGGACTCTCACTGTGGTTGCGGCCTATGCGCCAAACGGCAGTGTAGAGTACCCGACCTTCTTGCAGGCACTGGGAGGAGTACTGGAAAGTGCTCCTCCCGGGGATTCCAT
>JAFBJS010003645.1:53336-84880 GCA_016785265.1 Paraplagusia blochii | reverse complement strand
ATCTGAACCCGAGTGGTGCTTTGTTGTTGGACTTCTGTGCAAGCCACGGTTTGTCCATAACAAACACCATGTTCAAACATAAGGGTGTACATCAGTGCACTTGGCACCCTAGGACGGAGGTCAATGATTGACTTTGTAGTCATGTCATCTGACCTTCGGCCATATGTTTTGGACACTCGGGTGAAGAGAGGGGCTGAGCTGTCAACTGATCACCACCTGATAGTTGGCTTCGCTTACGGGGAGCAAAACTGGACAGACCTGGGAGACCCAAACGTATCGTGAGGGTTTATTGGGAACGTCTGGCGGAACCCCCTGTGAGAGATGCCTTTAACTCCTACCTCCGGGAGAACAGGTTCCGAGGGAGTGGGATGACAGAGTCTGAATGGACCAGGTTTTCCTCCTCCATTGTAGAAGCAGCTGTTCGAAGCTGTGGGCGTAAAGCCTCGGGTGCCTGTCGGGGCGGCAATCTCCGAACTCGGTGGTGGACACCACAGGTTGGGGATGCCGTGAAGCTGAAGAAGGAGTCCTAGGGACTCCTGAGGCTACCGATACTGCTTGCCCCCCCTGAGGCACCGGACGGTTTGCCAGAATTTCTTCGAGGCCAACCGATAATCGTCCTCCATGGCCTCGCTGAACTTTTCCAAGCCCGAGTTTTTGCTTCGGCCACTGCCCGCAGTGCGGCCCGCTTAGCCAGCCTGTACCTATCGGTAGCCTCAGGAGCCCCTAGGACTCCTTCTTCAGCTTCACGGCATCCCCAACCTGTGGTGTCCACCACCGAGTTCGATCCCCCAGATGAGCTTGAGGAAGTGTCTAGGGAGAGGGAAGTTTGGGCGTCCCTCCTCCGAATGTTGCCCCCACGCCCCGGCTCCGGATAAGCGGATGAAAATGAATGAAGATATTTCTTGGCCCAGTCTTGACGTTTTATCGTGTGTCTTGTTCAGTGGTGGTCGTTTTTCAGCATTTCTTACTTACTTTTCAGATTTAGTTAGATCTCTCTTCTGACCCATTTTGCCAAAGGAAAGGAAATTGCCTAATAATTATGCACACCTTATATAGGGAGTTGATATCATTATACCACACCCCTTCTCATTACACAGATGCATAACCCTGATATACTTATTCAGGAGTAGGCTTTCAAGCTCATACAGCTTGTAGTGGGACAACATGCATAAAATGGATAATGTTGTCAAAATACTCATTTGCCTAATAATTCTGCACTCTGTGTATACTGATCCACCTATAAATATCGGGCCGATATGAGTATAATTTTTAATAGCGGATTATATCACTATCGGTTTTTTCACCAATATTATTAATCCAATGCAGAAGTCAAAGAAGGCAAAGTAGCAGTCTCGGCAAATACGCTGGACTTCCGCTGGACTTCTGCATGAGGAACTGAGTCTGCAGTACTGACACTCTGATTGTCACGTGATTAATGATGTAATTTAAAGAGACAGCTACAACGAGCAATGCTACAGTAAATGTCAGTGGTCTGGAGTTTTTTGTGGATAGAAAACTGTAATTCTTAATGACTGCAAGGAGCTGGTGGTGTGAGTGTCGGGGTAAGATTTTAACACTTTATCACGAGGCATTTTCATGCAGCCAAGTAAAGAAAAACAACACGGAGTGGACTCGGAGTGAAACGACAACAACACCTGCCGCTGAAAAAGGCCTCATTAAAAAGCCGTCAATAAAGAGGGCTTTTTACTCTTATATGCCCATTTATATTGCCTATTGTTGTGAGGGCTGAATGAGACCGGTTTATAATGTTCAATCAATGTTTTTGGAAAGTTATACTGTCCAACACTAGACCTTTCTTGTTTACATCAAATGCTGCACAAAGAATCAAAGGACTGTTACAGACAAAAAAATAAATGTGTCATTTTTCCATAACTTATATTGTAGTAGAGTGTTTATGTTGTACACAGTTATTTATAGAATGCATTAATCTGGTATCAAGCAAATTCAGGGGACATAACCTACCTATATCGCTATTGGTTCATATTGGTATCGGAAATTAAGTGTTTAATTAAGTATTGGTTAATATGGGTATTGTTAAATGTTAAATCGGATATCCCTAGTTTGGACAGATTTCTGTGGAATCGGGATTTTCCCTGTTGCTCCAAGGATTCGTGACAGAATTTTGCAGGGCTGAGAATCTGAAGCTAGGACTTTGAGAGATTGTTTGGGTGGAGAATGCAGGGTGTGGTCTCTGATTTGTACGCTTTGGTGGCAGTCCCAGGTCACTTTTTATTGCCACTCTGTGGTTTTCCAGCAGCCAAACACATTCATATTTAGCATATGTGGCCCACTGAGCCACAGAAAAAACAATGGCTTCATTCAGAAAAAAAAAGAAAAAAATGTGTGTGTTTATGTCTATATGCACATATAAATTATTTCTATCTTGATTTACATTGATATTATATTTCATTATACCAATATGTTTCTATATACACTTAAATCTATATACACTTATATTTATAAACATACATATCTTACAGTATTCATACTTATATGATTACTTTGCATCTAAAAGCATGTTCTATAATCTATGTATATGTTACTGACGTATGCATATACTGTAAGTGCTACAAGATGTGCGTGTAAGTTTGGCTGTATGTATGTGTATGTTTACACACCACTGAACAGAAAATTTTTAAGTCTGACAAATTTTGATGAATTCTAGTTTAAAAATTGCAGGAATTCACTTTTTGCACTGTTGTATCTCAAAAAGGTTCTATGTAGAGCTTCAAAATGCAAAAGGAAGGAATGGAAGTGAGACTTTTTGAGTAAGCAATGCATTAAAAACAACCTATAGACTGAAATAGGCAGGTCATTGGCTGATCAAGAGTTTATTCATGTCGTTAATGTAGCTGTGACATAAACTCACTCTGTCTGTTCTTGACCTGGCAAAAAAAAAAAAAAAATTATAAAAGGGGAAATACGTATGTCCCCGGAAGCCCTGTTTCATATCATGGTTATGGTTCGAAATTAAAGTTCTTGCCACCTATCTAATCATACCTGACTTCCAACATAAAATACCAAATGTGATTTAATGAATTTAAAAAATGTAAGTTAAACTGAGCAATGAACTGAAAAAAGATTACATGCTTTTGGGAGAAATATTGAATTTAAAATAATGGAAACTATGGACCAACCTATCACAACTTAATTTAAGAGCCCACAAGGAGTACAGCAGATCTGCCAACCCTAATAATGGAATAAAAACAATGTGCGTGTGCGAAAAAAACAAACAAAAAAAAAAAACAGTTCAACTGCAATTTTCTCTACAATGTATGAATTTATTTAAATCTTTGTTCTCAGTGTATGGAAAATTGTAAGAAAATTAAATTATATGCTTTTAAAACAAATTTTGAAACAGAAATAAAAACCTCTCTCTTTTGTAAACAAGGGGAGTAGAGACAATAGTATTGTTTTCCTTAAAATATTACAACAGAAATCAAAAGCATACAAAAAAAGCAATTTTGTTTGCCTTCCTTGTCTGTCAATTATGTTTACAAAGTAGTTTTAATAGCTATAATAATATTACTATGAATACCAGTGTTTTCTTACTTGTGGTAGATTAATGGAATGTGCGTCAGGTGTATTGTAACAGCTAGTAATGTGTTTAATGATGGAGAACATTTTACAAAATTTAATTACAGGCAACTCCAAATCTTTTTCCTAAATTTTCACGTTCCCTAGCTTTTTGCTGGCTGTGTCCACCTGTTGTTGGACACACCAATAGATACTGCAGTCCATTGAATCTGTGTCATAAAGAATTCTAACTAGACCATACACAAACTAACTAAAATTCTGAAAATTCCACAGAGCTGTACACCAAAATGTACTGACTGAAAGTGAAGGAATATACTAGGCGATCCTAGTTAGATTTCCATATATACAGAATAAGTTCTTCACTAGGTGGAATGTCAACGATAGATTCACTTTTGCAACTAAGTTCATCTATTTTATTTTATTTACAAAGTCCATGGCTTTCATTAATACTGCATCTTGTCTCTGCTGAGACTTATGAATCTGATACTTTCTTTTCCAGCATGCCATGGGATGACAATGGGTAGATGAGTTTTCCCGTCTAGAGCATGACAAGCTAAGTTAAATATAGAATTTGGGCATACTGTACTGTAGGTATAAGATTGGCTAGGCTATAGTTGTTTCTTCTGTCTCTCTAATTTTGATAAATATCGAGAAAATGCCAGTAGCTAAGTAGCCAAAAATTTAACCTGGCCCTTCGTCTCTCTACAAGGTTTGATTCCACTGCATGCATAAATAAACCTACATGTACTTACACTTGCGACACTTGTTTCAATTACAATTACTTAGTACAACCTTCACATATGCCATACTTGAACTTTACATTTAAACAACCATAACAAAACTAACAAAAAAGTTGAAGACAACTGAACAGTTAAACCATACAATAAAGCACATTGTGACAAACAGATGTAAGATGACCACACGTTCCAATACTGCCTAAATCAGTTGTGTCAAACTAATTTTTTACCAGCAGTTTTACAGTTCCCATAAAAGGCTGATTGTAAATGCAAGAGTGATATGTATACTCCATTATTAATACATGTTTCTGCAGTTAATTATTAATTATTCAAATAACAAATATTTTTCATTTTGATTAACCATACGAGGCAATAGTACCACAAACACAGAGAAACACCATTCAGAGTCAGGCGTTTCTAAGCAAATCTGTGCAACAAAGACAATGCACTTTTAACCAACATCAAATGGGTATTTTTCTGTATAAATCTGAATGGACCTTGACAGTATGTCAACCTTCATCAGAATTAAAAGACATAAAATCCATGAGTTCCAGTGTGGTCCCTTTGGCACTCTCCTCTTTTTCTGACTGCACTTAATGTTTCAAATAAGTACTATTTTTGATTTGTTGAACTCAGCTCTGAATGCCATCAACTAGATCTCAAAGAGACTTATTCAGCTTTCATATTTGTATTTAACAGCAACAAAAGGCAGGTGGGTTGTGTTGATAAAAATTCTGAGTCATTCAGGTGGAAGGGTTTTATTGGCCAAGTGGACATGAAGTTTATCTTGACAGATAGACGGGACTTAATAATCCCTCGGGAGTATCCTTTGGGAAATTATAGAACCTAGAAAACAAACTAAAGATCTAAATCAAATAGAGAAATCTAGAAAACTATAAAAGCTTCTTGGATGTGAGTAATTCATTAATGGTATTTGAGTAGAGTTAATTATCAGCCAATGTGCAATGTGAACACTAGAAAGAATGCAGCTTTTTCTCAGATACAAACAAATGAATGAGCAAATGAACTAACTGTATGTTAAAATAATTCAAGAAGTATTTCAAAAGAAAAAGGAAAAAACTGCATTTGCAGATTCACTGCACTCTGGTTTGACGTCTCAGATCATGTTAACACAGATTTGTGCTTTACAACAGCAGAGATGGAATTCTGGCACCGCACGAGACACCCTGAGAAGAAAATTGGTTCTGGATGACAAGAGTACAGACCAAGTGAAAGACAATTTGTACCTTAACCTTAGTAAACAACAACAAATGTTTTGATTTCCAACAAAAGGTGAAATAAATTATTTTATAACTTACTTTGGTGTATGAGGTAATTAAGTCACTATATTAAAAAAATACATATTACATTGAGAAAAAAAAAAATCACTGTCACCATCTACTGTAGGCATGTTGACAAAAGTTTTATGTTCCATCACAGGAATTGTTGAACACAATATTTTGACTTCAGTGTTGTTAGCTCTTCTTTTGGATTTGAAACAATAGAAAACATAAGCGAGAACAGTAAGTGCTTCTTGTAAGTATATATATTGTAGTATATTTGTTGACCTGACCTAGTCTACTATTCGAGTTATCAGCCAAAGAAAAGACATTGCTGATTGTGTAAAACACAAATAGAACAGTACACCTTGGTTTTAAGTGCAGCAGCGAAATAATGTGCAATTCTTGTAAGTGCTTATCACACATATTTGTCTGTAGTCTTCCGTGTCATCTCCTACGTTGTCTGGTGAAAAGTTTGTTCTGCTGCAGATGGACACAAAAAATAAAATATATTAAAAAGAATACCGGTATATACTGTATATATATATATATATATATATATATATATACATATATATGTATGTATGTATTTTATAGCAAACCTCAACAAATATGCTGAAGTAAGTCTTTAACTTAACTGAACATATATTTCGGTTAAAGGTTTGTCTGAGTTTGACATTTCCTTTGACAAGTTTGAAAAGTCTCTCCGTTACATACAAAACACTGCCTATGGGGAATAATCAGGCTATCTCTTCAGGTTGTCTAATCTTCATGGACAGTTTAACAGTAGAGTACAGGTGCATATGATTTAGAATACACATTGTATAGCAAGTATAACTCTTATATAGAAGAAATGCAATACATCTTCTCACCTTGTGGTCTGAACATCTCATCGAGAAATTCTCTTCATTCAGGAGACAACCTTAAAAAAAGACCATGTCCATGTCAAAGGCTGAACAGTGTCAGTGTTAGTGTTCTACACAGTTGAAAGAGATGGGGACTGCTCTACACAAAAATCCACTACATTATGTCAGCTAAAGAGAAAATATTTTTGAAAACTATAAAACTACCAAATCAAACCAATTTTAACATGTATCTTCGTTATTTTTATATAAATAACAAATACCACCAAAAGGGTTTAAGCATTACTGAAACTGCAAGGTAATTTGAAATAATTTCTGCCATTGGTCTAACTTGCATCAAAGTTTGAGTTCTACAAGGCCAAACCTAAGCAAATACATGTAGACACATGCAAATGTGATTTATCGGAAGTATTCATTAGACTTATTATTAGCTGCCGGGGTTGCCACTGAGGTGCTCTGAGCATAGCACCATCCACTGTCACATAACTTCTTGTGGGCTCAGCACCCACAGGAAGGCTCACAATATGGTCACCTAAAAGATTCAATCTAGACCGCTGTAACTGAGGTTACGATTTTCCCTCTGCCACACAGTGTTGTCCAAAGGCCATTTCCTACTGAAGTTTGTCATTGATAATTGTATACAAGTTGCCTAAGGAACATGCCCTTAGATCTGGATGAAAAGAAGTCAAGATTTCAAATATATGATTAAAATTTCAGTAACATGGCTTGGCCTTGTGAAATGCCTTAATGAATATATATTTATATGGTATAAACTAGGGGTGTGACGATTCACTCACATAACAATCCGTTTTATATCTCAATTCACGATCTGATTCAGGAACAATTCATAAAGAATTCTTAAACGATCGATCCAGTTCAATCAATCAATTAGTTTTTGGAATCTACAAAAACAAAAAATTGCAACTTCGCTTTCAACAACATTATACTGCTAGCTGCCAGTTTTTTTTAGTTTTAGGTTAGTTTATTTAAATGGGGAAAATAGAATTTCATAAACACATGGTTAAATAAGAAAAAAATCAGCCAGAGGCTAGTTTTCATCTGTAGTCCCCTGGCCATGATGTACACAATACATATACAATAGAAAATAAACACTTTTTGACAACAAATATTTTTTTTCAGCTTCATCATCTCTGGCATCTCTTTTCAAAAGGCATGAACATTTGCAAGATTCATTCATTCATTCATCTTCTTCTGCTTGTCCGTTGCGGGGTCGCAGGGGCAGCTGGCGCCACCCAAATCACATTGCACCATATTGTGAGCCTTCCTGTGGGTGGTGAGCCCACAAGAAGTTATGTTGGTTGGGACAGTGCTATGCTCATGGCACCTCAGTGGCAACCTGGCAGCTGGTGGATTTGAATCGGGGACCTTGCGGACCCAAGTCCGCTTCCTTAACCACTAGACCACCACTGCCACACAATTTTTTTTACACAATTTATCAATATGGCATTTAAAGGAGAGCTGTGGATCTAATATTAACACAAGATATATATACTGATTGACAATTTGTATTTTATCTCCATTAACAAGTATATCAGGATCAGGTGACTCTGTACTTACTTTAGTGAAATACATGACTACAGTTTTAGAAAGGTTTAGCTGTAGACAGCACACTGTAAGCAGACTGTCACAAAGAACATTGTTTTGTAATATAACGAACGATAGATTCAATTATTGCCTTGGACTTTGCTGAGTTATTGCCAAACTGCGGTTGGAAAAACTTGTATTTTATTCTGTTCGCTTCTCTTGACTACTGGTGGTTCCTGCCGTGCCAGCATCACCCTCATAGTCACCAAGTCATTAGTCCCACTCTGCTGTCTCTCCGGGTGACTGCTAAGGTTTGTTGGACCTCCAGTGTATTTGACTGTCGTCTACTGAGCCGGCAAATCACGTTGCTTTTATCTATCTTTCCATCCTTCTTGAAAATAACAAAGGACTTCCAAAACTTCGATTTTAAATGACAAACGCTGTAAGTTTCGTTTGTTGTCTGCCATGTTGCTCAGAGCAGAGAAAAACCCACAACCTGAACTCCAATCAAATCAGCCCACGTCACAGTTTACACACCCCAAGAAACACAACACCCCATCAGACATGTGTGAATAGATGTATCTATGTGTCTATTGGCTTGCCGCTCTTGTGGCTGGAAGCGGCTAATGTCGCGCTTATGTATAACGTCAATTTGTTAACGGGGCCCGGAAACTGATCCACGTGCAAAATCCGAACTATCGGACCATTTTACTGCATTATCAATAGTTCGGGACTTTTTGGACCGGTGCACTCAGATCGTGTAGGTCATAGAAGAATAACCAATCCAAAATGATTAATTTGCACACCCCTAGTATAAACATACATATTTACCTGAACATACACCATTTACTTCATGTACAAGGAGGCCTTATGAATGAAGGAATCCATAAATATTGTACCTGACTGAATGGCACATCTATGGTGATAGTTTCTTGGACAACCTTTCTGGAAGCAGCCCATTATTGCACCCGTTTGCTGGCAAACTGAACAAACCTGAAATTTGTAAAATCAAGGACATGGTGAGTAATGTTCAATAACAACAATTCAACATTTATGTCTTCAATATGTTATATATATAATAAACAGATTGTATTGGATAATAATCGACTTCATCGAAGTACATGACAGTTCCGGATCGAATTGAGGGGGAAACAGCACCACCAAATGGCCTATGGTGAGGAAGAAACACAGGCACAGACATGTTTATTAGTTTGTCCTCAACAATTTGGAGTTGTTTTTTTGTTTTCATTACTTTTATGCATGAATCATACACTCAAATGTGGAAATGGTGCTGTTCAGTGTAGGTGAACTGCACAAATTAAAATCCCTGATGTGAACACTTCAACAGCTTTTATCCTGAAATAGGAGAGAAAAACAATTCAAATCGAGGACAAATCCAATTAGCCATTAATGTTGTTTTAGATGACTTTAAGTACAATTTTTACGGCTATATGTGAATGAAAATAGACTTGAAATACACAGATATATTGTCTAGGAAGTTTCTCAGTCAGGTTTTACTTTAACTTTGTTGTTATTGTTCTGGATTAGGTCTTTTTTTTTTTTTTCAACATCAAGCAAGTAGTGTTCAATTATATGTCTTGGTCAATACCTGGGAGAGTTACTATTGTGCAATATTAAGGTATTGTGTGATGCAACAGTTGCTAAGCCAGTTGTTAAAGTCAGACGGTTCTCCAACTATAAGTTGGTCCTGTGACCAGCTAGTAAATAAATAAATATCACATATAATATAATTATTACTTATAATCAATAAATATTATCCTCTATATTATTCTCTTTAAAGCTGTCATATTTAACTTTTCTTGAAAATGGTTGTCATTGGATGCCTCACTCACAGTTTGTTGTGCAAGCTGGGCTGCCTCTTGTAACCCATATAGCTTCCCTTTGACAAGGAAAACTCCAGCAGACCAGATACCACAGTCCTCATGGATCCAGAACTCATTCACTTGCATATTTCCTTTGGATAGAGAGCTGGTGTTGCTGTTGGATGTGTGTCTAACAAAAAAAGAGGTTTTATGACCTAAACATCCATTTTCTAAGGAATTTACTGAATTGGTGAACTTGTTGAGGTCATCTTCTGCTGCTACAGTTACACAGCTCTTGTCTACTTTAAAAGACAAGCCAGTGGGGAAATATGGTCCATGAAGGTCTCCAAGTCCCATTACATTGGCTGTCTGACCACACAGGCTACATAAGAGTGGGTCCAGAACCCTGTTTTCCAAACATACGCGACCCAGCTGAAAACAGGATGTGCTGGGGAAAAATCCTGACAGAGAGCTGGTGGTGGTGGATTGCTGTTCTCCTCCTTTGTGGTTTCTCATCAACTTGACCTCCTCCTGAAAGTTGACGACAGTGCACCTCCTGTGCTCCATGTGCACAAAGGGGCAGAAATCATCACATTTCCAAATTTTCTTATTAGCCTTAAACTTTACATATTTCAGTGTTATTTCTGGTTCTGTGCAAGGGAATGGGCCACATTGTTGATTTCGACTTCTTTTCTTTCGCCTTGCAACTTTTTTGTTGTCTGCCACCTTGCTAAACAGAATCTCCTGTTTGTTTTGTGAATTGATTGCATGTTTTTGTGTGTCTTTGATTTGTTTTAACTTATTGGATTTGTGAAGGTTGCCTGACTTTTGCTGCTTGCTTTTATCATTTAAATCTGAAACATCACAAAGCAATGGCTGCTGCTGAGTCCTCTGTGTGGAATTCCCCACACACCGAATTTCAACATTTGATTCTTCCAGCCCACTACTAGCTTTTTGAGTCTCAACTTGTTGTATGGGCTGTGTTGCCTCTTGAGTGGACAAACTAGCTATATACTGGAACATGTCATCAGAATCGCAGCTTTCATTGTAGATGCCTACAGCAATGTTTCTGACTTGCTTCCTCAGGCTGTAACGAGATGTTTCATCAGTCAGCTGTGTTCTTTGCACTATTGGTTTTATGAGTCGAGTACTTCGCCGAACTTCCCTGGGGTAAAACCTTGGTCTCTCCTGCTGAGGCTGTTGTTTCTTGGTGGAGGTGTTGTGGCATTTTTTTCCGGTACTTGTTACAGACACCTCAAAAACGTCACTGTCGTCACTTGAAATGTTGACAGGAGATTCAGCAGTGTGGCTGTAAATGTCAGAAAGGAGAATGACAGGCCTGTTGTGATGAACTGGGATGTTGACTGAGCTGTCTGATGTGTCCTCTGAGTAAGAACTGTCAGGACTTGGTGAACTTAAGGGCTGGGGAATATGACAGCACCCTCCTTCCTCCTCCAGTGAAGAGACTGTAGGCGACATAGGTTCACCAATATGCCCAACTCTATCCTGGATGCACGGGCTGCGAGGACTGGATGTGAGGGAGTCCTTCGCCGAAGAAACAAGAAATATTACATCTGTACCACTGTCACTTTCCTCCCCACCACTGCTTTCTGGATCTGGGACATCATTCTGGGCAGGGTTGTAAAAACTGTCACGCCACAGGTTTCGATGAACTCCGTTGCAGTACATATCCAGACCTGGACCTACTGGGGAATTTATGTAACTACTAAATGGTTCTTGATCCTGAGCTATATCTTTGCAGTGGACATGTTCTACAGGGTTGAATGATGACAAAGAGGTTCTGGTTCTGAAGGAGGAGGTTGCACTGTTGCTGCAACTTACGGGACGTCGGTGATACCACTCTGGCTTCTTAACAAATTCCATGAATTCAGCAGGGCTTGTAGTCAGGTGATTGAAATTCTTGAATCCTGTGTTATAACAATAATGATATTTTATTTGTTAAAACACTTATAAACCTATTGTTTTTTTTTCTTCTTGGTGCTAACATTTGCCCACCAACCCCAATTAAGTCAAGCTATGATATTACAAAGTATTATATTAATTTATTTTTTAATACTTTAATTGCAAACACCCTGATTAGGACTATTGCTGCATTTTACTGTTGAGTAAAACAATAATATAAATACGAAATAAACTGCAGTTTTGTCAGCGTAAAAATGCAATAGATATCTTTAAAAGACTTTTTTTTTTTAAATGTCATAGATATTTGAGTTACCTTCGATAGACAGTATTAGATAGTATTTTATTAAAGACTGAAAGTGTCCTGCTGTTAATTTGTTAATTTTAATTTGTTAATTTTATCAACAATAACAACAAGGCTAGCTTAGATTCCAATAAATGATTCATGAAAAGGCTAAAAATGTATATGTACATTAAACACATTTTCAATACATACATATATACACTGTATATACAGTATATATATATATATATATATATATATATATACACACTGTATATATATATTGTATATAAATATACATATAAACATATATATATATATATATATATATATATATATATACACACTGTATATACAGTATAGTGCGTCTTTATAATAGGGAGCAGCAGTTTCAATATTACCGTGGTAGCTGTTCAGACGCACCCCCAAGGGCGTCAAGTTGTTTGTACGGCTTGAGGAGTTAGGTTAGCGAGCTCAGCTAACGCTAACAAACCAATCTGATCTCTCCATCGTCACAGTGACCGGTACTCGGGCGTAAACAAGCTACAGGGGCGACGGCTCTAGCTTACTTTCACAAACACCCGGCTTCATGATGGCTGATTTAGTTTAGCACACACTAAATGACGAAAATATTTTAAAAGTAACATTAGCGAGCGGAACAGCCTTAATCCTGGGGCAAATTAATAGCTAATATTTGGTTAGTCAAGCTGTACATGTACGTGCAGCACGACGACACTGAAAACGGAAAAACTTCAAAATAAAGCTTCACTGCTTCATGGATGTTACACAACCAATGCGATAACGCACTGTTACCAAAGGACTTCCCCTTTTCGCGATCTTATCTCTCAAAACCTCTAAAATTCAGAAATACATAATGTCTTTTTTATTTCTTGTTGTGGTATTTTTTATTTCATATATAAAATGTAATATATTTATTATTTGTCAATTGTATTTATATATAAATATTACATTCTATTTTTTTGGTATTCATGTATAATAAAGGCAGGGCATCATTGCCACTATACTTTGAGTTAACCAGTGGCTGAAACCTACTATGTTCAGTTGCACTCAAAGTAGTTTTGGATTGAATGACCCGGATGACTGAGTACCAGAACTTAGACATTTAGTTGTAAGACTTATCTTATGAATCTTATCTAAATGAATCATAAGTTAAGATAACTAACCAAAATAACTTTTGGTTGCAAAATACTGAATAAAAATCATATTACTAACCTTAAGGGTGTCACCCTGTATGGCAATAAAACCATTGAGTTTATTTAGAGCTTAGGACTTGTTTTTTGATTCTCTCTATGTAGCAGAATGTATAAATTAATGGGTTATTTGATTATTTAGGTTCATTTATTATATTGCATTACTATTATTACTGTTACTATTGCATTAGGGTCATTGTGTAATTATTAGTATTTCATTACTATTAAGTAGCAGTAATTAAACCCTTACTTAAAAAAAAAAAACTACCCTTGATGCTAATGTTCTATCAAATTACAGTCCAATTTCTAATCTTCCATTTATCTCCAAAATCTTATAGAAAGTTGTGGTTGCACAATTGTGTGATCATTAACATAGTAATGATCTTTTTGAAAAATTTCAGTCTGGATTTAGAATCCACCACAGCACAGAGACCACATTGGTAAGGGTAAAGAATGATATTCTCATGGCCTCTGAAAAAGGACTTGTATCCCTGTTGGTCCTACTTGATCTCAGTGCAGCATTTGACACTATTGACCATAAGATCCTACTTCGTAGGCTAGAGTATGATGTGGGGATCAAAGGAACTGGACTTGTTTGGTTTAAATCCTAACTAACAGAGAGGTTCCAATTTGTTCAAATAAACGAGGACTCCTCTGTACACACTATGATTGCGGATTTCCACAAGGCTCTGTACTTGGGCCAATTCTTTTTACATTGTATATGCTTCCTCTAGGCAAAATTATTAGACAACATAATATAGATTTCCATTGCTATGCAGATGATACCCACTTGTACTGATCTGCAAGGCATGATGACCAACATACAAACAACATACCTCGGCTTCAGTCATGTTTTAAAGACATCCAGACATGGATGACCCAAAATTTTCTGCTTCTAAATGCAGAAAAAACCAAAGTTATAGTATTAGGACAAAAACACACTGATCCACCATTGTTGATCCAGGGATTGAACCTGGACGGAAATATTCAACCCTCCCGCTCTACTGTCAGGAACCTGGGGGTGTTATTCGATAATAGCTTGAATTTTGATGAACATGTGAAGCAAATTTGCAGAATTGCCTTCTACCATTTATGTATTATGAAGGCAATTAGAAATATTCTGTCCCGTAAGGATGCAGAGAAACTAATCCAGCCTCTAGTCTGGATTACTGCAATTCTCTTTTATCAGGTATTTCCTTCAGGTCCTTATAGAACCTTCAATTGGTCCAAAATGTGGCAGCCCGCATATTAACTGGAACCAAAAGACGGGAGCACATAACTCCCATTTTAACCTCCGATCATTAGATTCAGGTCTATTAGTGGTTCCCAAAATTATTAAGAGTAGAACAGATGGTAGAGCCTTTAGTTACCCAGCCCCTCTTCTGTGGAATCAGCTTCCGCTTCATGTCAGGAATTCTGATTTGGTCTCTACCTTTAAGGTGAGTGTGACGTGTTTCTGGGTTCTCCGGACAAAAGGCACACCGACAGCTATGCAGGTTTACAGTCCTTTAATGCCAGCTCAGGATGTTGCTGTTCTTTTAACATAAATTATTCTCTTAACATAAAACGTCTCTTCTTGACATAAAGTCTCTCGGGGTCTGGGCTGTTATGTACGCCAATGGCAGCTCCCTCTGCAGTTGCAGCGTAACTCAGCTGATCTCTCCCTGTGGTCCTGGCTCCTACTAATACAGGGAGAGATCTCATTAGAACAATTGCACTCACCTGCGCCCGGTACTGCGTCAGCCTCACCACTGGTCCGCTCTCCCAGCCGCAGCTGATCACTAACCACTGCCCCGCCCTCACAGTGAGACTAAAAACCCATCTAGTTAATGTCGCCTATGGGAACTTTTTGAATGTTTAACCCCAATCTTGTAGTTTACACCAAGCTGCTACAGGTTTTAATTGCTGGGGTGGGGGGCTCGCACCTCATGCATTTAGAATGCACACATAGTACATACACCCCTCCTCCCTCCTCCTCGTCCCTGTCTCACTCTCAACTCACCTCTCTCCCCCATCCATTGAAATCTGTTTTAAACTACCGTTTTTGTTTGTTTCTCTTTTTTTTTATTCCTGTTGCTGATGGATGGGTTCATTGCAGAACTAGGATAACCAGGACTATGAGAACCAGCAGTAGGATGACCGGGATCATAGCCTCATACACCTACTGACACAACGGCTACTGGAAGCATTTAAATTTTGACTATGTGTGGTATCTTTTGAATTTGTTTCATTTTATTGTATTTTTGTGCTCTAGTAACATCCATTGCACTGTCTGTCCATCCAGGGAGTGGATCCCTTTCGTGTGGTTCTCCCTTAAGATTTCTACCGTTTTTTTTCCCTGTTAAAAGGGTTTTTTCCTCGGTAGTTTTTCCTTACCCAGGCTGAGGGTCTAAGGACAAAGGATGTTACTAACCCTGTAAAGCCCTATGTGACAAATTTGATTTGTAAATGTGGGCCATATAAATAAAATTTGATTGATTGATTGTTATTATGTGTAATGAAAGTATTGGTGTAAATGGTGGATGGATATATATTGTAACCTTTCATTTGCTAAGTTAAGCTAAACTAAATAGTTTTGTAATATTTGCAATTATGCTTTTTGGTGAGCAAAGAGGACATAACATTTGAAACTAGTTTAAACTTCATGTGTATTCACTATGGCAGACACAAAGAAAACTTTATACAGGAATATGTGATTTAATTAAAAGTGTTGTACTGTCATAGCACAATTGGCTTTATTCAAAAAAACTTAAATTAAAAAACTTCTTCAAGAATTCAATGGTTTTAGTTATTGAATTATTCTTCAAAATTTAGACTACTTGTTATCAGTTCATTTCTCTTACTTACTCAGATTATACAAAGGAAATGTGACAGGACTTTTACCTTTGCAATGTGATGTGTGTGGTGTGTCTTCAGCCTGAATAAAGCCAATTGTGCTATGACAGTACAACACTTTTAATAAAGTTTTCTTTGTGTCAGTAGGTGTATGAGGCTATGATCCCGGTCATCCTACTGCTGGTTCTCATAGTCCTGGTTATCCTAGTTCTGCAATGAACAAACAACAAACAAAAACGGTAGTTTAAAACAGATTTCAATGGATGGGGGAGAGAGGTGAGTTGAGAGTGAGACAGGGACGAGGAGGAGGGAGGAGGGGTGTATGTACTATGTGTGCATTCTAAATGCATGAGGTGCGAGCCCCCCACCCCAGCAATTTAAAACCTGTAGCAGCACAATTGGCTTTATTCAGGCTGAAGACACACCACACACATCACATTGCAAAGGTAAAAGTCCTGTTACATTTCCTTTGTATAATCTGAGTAAGTAAGAGAAATGAACTGATAACAAGTAGTCTAAATTTTGAAGAATAATTCAATAACTAAAACCATTGAATTCTTGAAGAAGTTTTTTAGGATCTTGAAAGTAATTTGTAAAAGTGTAAAATAACTTTTACAATTCAGATCCAGTTTCACGGTTATGAAGTAAATGAATCAAGCACACCTACAGCACAACATGTAGGAGAGCAAGAAAAAGAAGATATTACACAACAGACAGGTCTGTGCTTCAAAACTCATGTCTGTGATGAATGTCTGGATCGTAGTATTTAGTGACCACCACTCTGTTGGCAAACTTGTGGCCAGTTAACGCCATCAGAGCTTTCTGACACTCAGTAGTAGAAAAATACTCCACAAAGATCTAAAATAAAAATAAAATGTCACTTTCAAATATTTTTTGTATTTAGTAATAACAAAATTTGTATAAATATACATTTTTAATTTAAAGCAGAGTAAAAACATTGTATCTTGAAAATCTTAAATAAACGTTATTAGACACAACCAGGTACTTCCATGGCCTTAACAGGCCAGGGAATCTCCATTGAGCATACACTGCCGTACTTGCAGCGCTCTTCACGGATGTCCTACAGGATCTCCTCAAAGTCTTGATTGTCCACTAACTCCTCAGGCATCACCATGTCAAGAAGGCAGAGCACGTGTGTCCCTAAGATAGGGGTCTGCAATTTATACCACATTAGATTAAGAATTTAGTCTAGAGTAAGGTTAAAAACCTCAAATCAAATAGTTTAAAAATTAACGTGCCAGTAAGTGCACTTGCTTTTGACCAGAAACTTAGGTTTATATTATCATAAAATTTGCTTACGTTTCCATACAGGTGTATAGAAAAATAAATATTAATTTTACTTGAGGAATTGCATTAAGAATCGTGTACCTTATTGAACGAGGGCGGCAATGGACCCTTGAAAAATAATAAGTTGATCTACCTAAAAGCACCTCACTGAAATAATGCACAAATGGAACAAGCAGCTTTAGTTTTTCCAGATAAACACATATACAGTAGATTTTCTTAGTTTGTTTCTTAGTTTATTTCAGCTGGAAAGGTGACCAAGTCTAAGTTTGGATGTCAAGAACTTGTGAGCCTTTCTCTTACTGTTAGAATGCAAATGTGCAGGACTGAATGGTCATCTATTAGTATATCAAATGCATGATAACAAATACATTATTACACGATATAGAATATGCAATGCAAAAGGACAGCAACTCACGGTGTTGTCATTTTTATATCCTACACTTGTTCTCTGAACAATCAACTTTTTGTCTCCAAGTTGCATCCCATTAAGGCCAACAACAGTCTGGATGAAAGACTATAAAACAAAGAACCTGTGATCAGCAACTTTATATTCAACCATGTTCAAAAGCAACCACATAGACAAATGTTTAAAGCTTGTGGCCTGTGAGTCCGCGGGTCAAATATGGCCCACCAAGTTAGTTTGTGAGGCCCAGATAAGGAAGCGGACCTGGGTCCCCAGGCCCCCGGTTCGAATCCACCGCCAAGTTACCACTGAGGTCCACTGAGCATGGCACCGTCCCCACTCACAGCTCCCCGGGCGCTCAAAGCTGCCCACTGTTCACTTTGGTGATGGGTTAAATAAAGAGATCATATTTCGCTGTGAGCAGTGGTGTGGATCACAATGACAAGGAGTTTGCTTTCATTTCCTTAAATTCCTCATTCATCTTCATGCTCTTACCTTTTACCAGTTCCAAGGGCAACAGTCTGCTACCCAAATCCCACTGCAGAGATCTTAAACTTTAATTGCTTACGATTATTCCTCTTATTAAATATGTTTTCCTTTCTGTAAACTAATTTTTCCAGACAACTTTGTTATTTTTAATTTTCTCTTTATTTGTAGTGCTAATAATACTTGTAGCGATATTAGACATTTCTGCAGCAGTCTATCGTGTACAGTCACCACATTGGCTAGCTATCTCCAGCTATGGCTAATATTCACGGGAAGAAAGTAACCGACACTCCATGTGCCTTTCCCTGGAACTTCTCGTTCGTTCTTCTCACACTCAACAACTGGCCATTTATTCTGCGCACGCTCACAATACGCATGCACGCACCTATACTACATTTCCCACAATGCAACGGTAGCCCGCAAACCCATTGGAGCGCAGCAGGGGGGGTCGGCTTCATTAGGCGATTAATCAGCGTTCACGGCGGATTTACAACAACTCTGTCCCCAATAATGACGAAGCGCAAGGTGGACTATGAGAACAGAGGATTTCAAGACAGGTGGGAGACAGAGTTCATGTTCACGGAGGTAAAAGGCAAACTCGTATGTTTTCAGTGTGGAGAAAGTGTGGCTGTGATGTAAGAGTATAATCTAAGAAGGCGCTATAAAACACAAAGACAAGATTGCAGGATTACTGTTAGATTTTATGAAACGTTTTCAGTTATTTGGTGAACTTGAAACCGAATTTTCAGTTTTTTCACAATTTCTTTCACAATTCAAGCTTCTGGTCTGCCGGTCGACATCAAGCTAGAATTAATTGATTTGCAATGTAATGCAGATTTGAAGGGCAAATTTATCTCCGAATACAACTCTGAAAATTGATTCTTACTGTGGTGATTAAAAGAATGTGCAATTTAATGTTAGTCAGCAGCTTCACTACAAAAGAGTATGGTAGATTTCTACTGTTCATGCAACTTTTTTTTTTTTACAACTTTCAGTATGTATTGTATGTGTATGTATGTTTCATGTATAAAGTTTAAATATTTATGACAGGTGAATACTTTATTCCAACACAAATAAGAGGTGTTTCATGAAATGTTTTGTAAAATGATTGTTCATTAAATTTTAATTTTTCTTGTTGTTTCATGTTCTTGTGCTTCTTTACACCAAAACAAAAGAAAGACATGATATTTTTATTATTTATAGCGTAGCATGCTATAATTTTAATGGTCCGGCCCGCTTGACATCTACCTAGGCCGTATGCGGCCCGCTATGTGAAATGAGTTTGACACCACTGGTTTAGACCAACAATATCTAATCACAGTACTTTATTTTTACTCTTTACTATTTGCTCAGTGACAGTAAATCAATTTGTTTACGGTAACAAGTGGAGCATCAGGCTTTCATAAAAGGGAATCAAATTTAAAACAAAAAAACAGTTTCATAATTTTCTCAGTACACAAGAGAGAAAAAAAATCATTTTAAACCATAGTTAATACTTTTTATTTAAACAGAAATTATCTCCAACATTCTGTTCACTGTGAGGGATGTGTCTGCAATGGATATTGGATATTCATTTTAGATATCCATACTGGACAAAAACGTCTTTGTTGCCTTTGTTTATCTATGCAGGGGTTAAAGACCCTTTTGACCATGAGGACTAATTTTGATGGTAAATTAACTGTAATAATTAATAATAAATATTGCACCAATGTCCAAAGGTTTCCTTTGGGTATGCTCCCAAAGGAAACCATATTGAACAACATGAAATCCCCCACACTATGTGTGGGCAATATGGGCTTATTGGATCATATGAAACATCCCTTTATTCTTTCATTTCAAGTTTTGATAATTACAACAAATCAACTGTACATTTTGTTCTATCTATGGTTCCAAATTATCTTGGAAATCTAAGTTTAGTCTTTTTTTTACATGATTTAATCTAGCATAGATAAAAAATGGTGCTGAGGCTGACAGCAGCAGTCTCTAGTAACTCTGCAGCACTTTTTTTTTAAATTCTCTCAACTTTCCTTGACTTCTTTCACAAAGCACATAATTAAATGTATTGGATGTATGTTTATCCAAAATCCTAAAATGGGAACAAAATTCGGTTCTCTCTTTATTCAGGAAAGGAGCTGGCCCGGAGAACAGGCAAACATATACTAAGAAGTGACATACCAGCAAGGCTCAAAAGGCAGCTGGAAAATGCAGAGCCAGCGCCTATTAAAAGTATACGATAAGATTGGTTTCAAGCCATTGATTCTCTCTTTTATCATCTGTCTTCAGTCTTTCAGCTAGTCTCTCGTCTGTTTATCCATCCATCTGTCTACCACTACCTACTACACATTGCGTATCTCTGAGACTTGGCTGTGTGATGGTGAGTTTATTAGTCCACATGAGGCCTCTCCTCCTAGTCATTTAAACTTTCATGTCCCAAGAGGTTCTGGCCGTGGAGGTGGGGTGGCGGCCATCTATGATCGTACTCTGCCAATCACCCCCAAATCTGGGAGCATCTATAACTCTTTTAAAAAGCTTTTTTTTAGTCTGTCCCACCAAAGTGGGAAGACAGTTTTATTTGGCATAGTTTATCGTCCTCCCGGCCCTTACTCTGGTTTTCTCTTAGAATTTCCAGAGTTTCTTTCAGATCTAGTCCTGTCATTCATTAATCTTCTTCTGCTTGTCCGTTGCCGGGTCGCAGGGGTGGCGTCAGGGGCAGTTGGCACCACCCAAATCACATTGCACCATGTTGTGAGCCTTCCTGTGGGTGGTGAGCCCACAAGAAGTGATGTGGGTTGGGACGGTGCTATGCTCAGAGCACCTCAGTGGCAACCTGTCAGCTGGTGGATTCGAACCGGGAACCTTGCGGACCCAAGTCCGCTTCCTTAACTAGGCCACCACTGCCACCAGATCTAGTCCTCAAAACTGATAAAGTGGTTATTGTTGGGGATTTTTATATCCATGTAGATATAAAAACCAATAGTTGTAGCACTGCGTTTTGTCAGTTATAGAATCCATTGGTTTTTCTCAGTGTGTGCATGGTCCAACACACAGTCATAACCATACCTTAGACCTTGTTTTAGCTTATGGTGTTGAAATTGAACACCTTATTATTACTCCTAACAGCCCCTGTCTATCTGACCACTCATTAATTGTGTTTGACTTTCTACTCGTGGAGCTTGGTAAAGTCGATAGTTGCCCGTAAACTTAAACAGCAATCCTGTAAAATAGAGAGGAGATGGTGCTCATCCAGAAACAGTGACTTATTCCTATTCTGGAAAGATAGTCATAAAATATACAGGCAAGCTCTCTGTATAGCCAGAGCTAGATATTACACTTCCCTGATAGAAGAGAATAAGAACAGCCCTAGGTTCCTGTTCAGCACTGTAGCCAGGCTGACTCAGGGGCATAACTCCATTCCTGCCCATTTCACCAGCTCTGACTTCATGAGCTTTTTTAGTAATAAAACTATAGCTATCAGGGAAACTTTAACCCTTATATTATGTTACGGGTCAATTTGACCCGTATCGGTTTTTGTGTTGACCAAAGTATGGGTTATCCTTCCTTTTTCTTCTTGAATCATTTTTCTTCTTGAAATTCTGTGACTTTTCCTCATTTAAGGTCATGAACTGGTGTGTAACATCTGGACACTTAGATGTGTAGTGGAGCGTCTGTGCAGAGTTTGTATACAAATATGATGCCCTTTTATGTGGGTAAATGGCTATACAGATCAAAAATAAACTGCCTCTTTGATATAATTTGTTTTGACTAATTGTAATTGAAATGCCAGAGTCCCAGGTGTGTGTCAAGGAAGCATTTTTTTCCCTGGTCCTTGTCACTTTTCTCATGACACCCGTTTCGAGAAGCACACCAAAAATGAGCTCCAGAAAATTTACAGCTGAAGAAGCTTTATCACAGATTTTGAACTGGGATAGTGATGTCCTTTCAGACAGTATATGCCCAACAAGCCTGACAAGTATGGCATCAAAATGTGGGTAGCTTGTGATGCAAAATCCAGCTATACATGGAATATTCAAGTCTATACTGGGAAGCTACCTGGAGGAGCATCTGAAAAGAACCAGGGGATGTGTGTGGTGCTGGAGATGAGCGAAGGGTTGCAAGGCCATAATATTACATGTGACAACTTCTTTACATCGTACCACCTTGGATAAGAACTGCAGAAGAGAAAGCTGACTATGTTGGGAACTATCAGAAGGAATAAGCCAGAACTTCCCAGTGAAATTCTGAAGATGCAGGGCAGACCTGTGTATTCCTCAATGTTTGTTTTCACTGAGAAAGCAGCAGTTGTTTCATACTGCCCAAAGAGAAACAAGAATGTTCCTGTTATGAGCACAATGCACACAGATGCATCATGGAGGATGCCAGGTCTGCCCCGCCCAAGAGGACAATAAAACAAGTACCTCTTGTGTGAAATGCAAGAAATACATCTGCAGAAAGCATACAATTACATTCTGTCCATCATGTGGAGAGCTTTGAAATGTTGAACATGTAAATGTAAGAAAATGGGGCAGGTTGAATGAAAAACAGTATATGGAGAGGGTAAAACTTAGTTAGTTCAAAATAGTTTTTAAACATAGTGTTGAAATAAAAATGTATTGTTATACCTATTAAGTGTTTATATAATCTATATAAGTGTTGATAATCTAAAATAAATTTATTATTGGTTTAATTTGTTTTTATATTGTTTTTAGTGGATTTATACAGTAAACAATGTATTTTTTTTCAACATAAAACAAGGGTTAAACGGCCTTCTGACATCAACTGCAGCTAATCTGCATTCTGGTGCCGTGGTTCAGGAGGTAGCTGGTAAACCAGACATATCCCTAACCACATTTGACCCCATAGATTTAGGTCAGCTGGTCATGATCTAAAGCTAAATGTGCTACTTGTAGCTTAGAACCCATCCTAATTGGCACCTCCATTTTGGACATAATCAATCTATCTCTTAAGATTGGTTATGTTCCCTTAAACTTCAAAATTGCAACCATAAAACCCTTACTTAAAAATTCATCTTTAAAACCAGATATCTTAGCCAATTATAGGCCCATTTCAAATTTGGTTTTTGTCTCTAAAATCTTAGAGAGAGTTGTTGCTGACCAGCCCTCTGATTACTTAAATTCTAACAGTCTTTTTGAGACCTTCCAATCAGGCTTTAGGGTAAATCATAGCACTGAGACTGCTCTGGTCAGGGTCACCAACGACCTCCTGATGGCTTCAGACCAGGGTTTTGTCTCGGTGCTAGTCCTGTTAGAAGTGCAGCCTTTGATACGGTCGACCACCAGATTCTGCTGAGGAGACTGGAGGGCGTGCTTGGAATCAGTGGCACTACCTTGGATTGGTTTCGGTCATACTTAACTGACCGATACCAATTTGTCTAGATTGGTAATAATCAGTCCCCCCGCACCAAAGTCAGCCTGGGTGTTCCACAGGGTTCAGTGCTAGGTCCAATCTTGTTCACCCTTTATATGCTCCCACTGGGTGATGTCATCAGACAACACTCAATTGACTTTCATTGTTATGCTGATGACACTCAATTGTATTTATCATTTAAGGCTGACGAGCATGGTCATCTACTGCGGCTTAAATCCTGCACAGATGACATCAAGACCTGGATGACCCATAACTTCTTAACGCTAAATTCAGATAAAAGTTATTGGTCCTAGGTCCTAAGCAAGTAAGGGACTCTATAGCTGACATAAATGCAGGTGATAATAGTTTAACCACTGCCTCCAACACTTCTGTAAAAAACCTAGGTGTCCTTTTTGATCAGGACCTTTCACTTAGCTCCCATATTAAAAATATTTCTAAGATTGCCTTCTTTCATCTTCGTAATATTAGGAAAGTCAGGCAAATACTCCCCCTGGAGGCAGCTGAGAAGTTGGTCCATGCATTTGTAACCTCTAGGCTGGACTACTGCAATTCTTTATTATCCGGATGCCCAGCCAGTTCCCTGAGATCTCTACAGCTTATTCAGAACACGGCAGCCTGTGTTCTAACCAAAACCAGGCAGAGAGACCATATCTCCCTGGTCCTCGCTTCTCTCCATTGGCCTCCAGTACATTTTAGATCCAATTTAAGATCCTGTTAATTAAATTTAAGGCTCTCCATGGGCTGGCACCCTCCTATCTAGTGGGTTGATACAACCGTATCAACCTACTAGAACACTTTGTTCTGTAGGAGCAAGCCTTCTTGTGGTTCCACGAATCTCTAAATCTAGATTTGGAGCCAAAGCCTTTTGCAACCAGGCCCCTCTATTGTGGAACCACCTGCTAGCTATAGTCCGGGAGGCTGACACTCTACTTTTAAGAATAGGCTAAAAACCTTTCTTTTTGACAGAGCCTATGGCGGCCTACAGATCCAGCCATAGTCCTCATGTGAGGCCTAGTTATGCTGCTGTAAATGAAGAATACTTCATACTGGGTCCCATATTACTGTCCTCTATCTTTCTCTCTCTCCTTCCTTTTCATTATTTATTTATTTCCTATCACTGCTCTTATCTCTTTCTCCTTCCTTTTCCTTATTTACTCCCCATTAACACCCCTTGCCGGGGACCTCACGTCCCCGGAGTTTGTATTCTTTCCCCAGAACCTGATTGCCATAGGCAGCCACTGGACACATACCACCTCACCACTACAATCAAGAGTTCTCTAGGACCAGATCTGGAGCTGATGATCTTAAGATGAACTTAAAATGGACCTATAATAATATATTATAACTTATAAGTGGACCATAATTAATTAATGTATTAACTTAATTTATGATTTATAATTAATTTATAATTTATAAATTATAATGTATTATAATATATAACAACGTACATATAACGTAACAGCAGCTATATGTATTAGCTGCTGTTACGCTGCCACTGTTTTGCCCGTCCGTCCTGAGGATCCCCTCCGCTGTCGATCACCCTGAGGTTTCTTCCTTTTTTCCTGCCTGGGTTTTTGGGAGTTGTCCCTCAGCCGGTGCGAGGGTCTATAAGGGCAGGGGGTCACTGTCTGCTTTGTATCTTTTTCTTTGTCTGCTTTGTATCTTTTTCTTTGTATATGTATATAACTGTGTGTGTAAAGTTCCCTGAGATAGCTGTTGCTATGATTTGGCACTCTAAATAAATAGAGTTGAGTTGAGTTACATTTATTTGTAGATAAGTGTAAAGTTTAGCAGAGTGCATTTTAGCATTGTGTAGAGGAACATTAGATTTTAAGTGAAGAATAGCGATGGCAGATATATTGGTCCACTGATAATATCGGGCCGATGTCAGCAACCTTTTTTTTTAATATCGGAGCATATCGGTATTGTTTTTTTCCACCAATATTCAAAATCTGATACTGCAAAACCATGGTCTTGCCAAATACGCTGACTTTCTCATGAGGTCCTGAGTCAGTACTACTGACACTTTGACCAGAACGTGACTTATGATGTAATTTTAAAGGGACAACAACAATGATCAATGCTACAGTGAATGTCCATGGTTTGGAGATGTTTGTGGATAGAAAACTCTAATTCTTAATGACTGCACAGAGCTGGTCAGGCGAGGGTGGGGTGGTAAGATTTAACACTTTATCACAAGGCATTTTTATGCAGCAAAGTAAAAAAGAACAACGATGGACTCAGTGAAATGACATCAACGCAGCAGCAGCAGCTGTCTCTCAATGTCAGAGTTAAATACAGTAGAGAACAGAGAAAGTTAAAAGGAGTTTAATATGGTAAAGAGCAGCCAAGAGCAAAAGAAATAAGACAAACTTCACAGAGTTTATTTACTCTGTGCTTTTTCTATCAGTAAGGAGGGCTTTTTACTCTTATACAGCAGCTGTTTCTGTCTGTGCTCATTTATATTGCGTATTGTTGTGAGGGCTAAATGATGTTATCATCATAATGTTAATAGATGTTTTTGGAAAGTTATACTATTTAACAATAGACATTTCTTGTTTACATTAAATGCTGCACAAATAATCATAGGACTGTTTCAGACAAAAAACAATTACAATAAATGTGTCATTTTTCTATAACATATATGGAAGTAGTGTGTTAATGTTGTAAACAGTTATTTATAGAATGCCTTTAGTCTGGTAACTGGTAATTAAGGGAAAATAAGGGGAATAATATTGGTATCGTATTTAATTTACAAATTAAAAAAAAAAAACTGCTTGACAGAAGTGTCTCACCTCACTGACTCTCTCGCTTTGGGCAATTGAATCAGAGCTGCGACCACCTCAGTAGTGGAGGCAAGCAGAACTATTTTTTGGATCTGTTTTGCCTCTGAATAATAAATAAGCAACACAGGTCTTATTAATTTTTTTTACCACCTAAATTCAGAAATACTAGCGAAAGCAATGGAAACTAATGGTGAGAAAGCTAGAAGAAGTACCTTGCATAGCTTTATATTGCTCAAAAAAAATTGTTCAAAGCCTTGTGTAGGAATGTCCCGGCCCAGCAAGGCCTTTTCTGCTGGCCTAAACATACTCAGAAAAACTAATTTATTATTTTTTTAAAGAAATTTTTTTTTTAATTATTATTAAGAAAGAATAGTTTTTATATCTTAAAAGTTGGATAAAAAACAATCATATTTCAGCTATCTAGTGTTGTCATGTTCCATGAAATCTGCCATGGCCTTCAGAATCAAAAGTGAAGGCCGTGCCTGCTGTGAGTGAATTGGCACAGCCAATTCAGTTCACAGCGCTCAGCGCCGTTAACACGCTGGATTGGGACGTGGGACCTTCTTACACACCTACCTTAAAGGCAACACATATCTGTCCTGTGATTGGATGAACTCTCCCAGGAGTCTGACAATGCCATCTTGGGACATATTGAATCTGAACTAGGAGATTTGTAGCTACAGACAGATTTTGGATTGTGTTATATTTTTGGGTAAACAAAAACTTTCATTTCGGGGACACAATGAAAGCTCCCAGTGCTCAAATAGAGGTAACTACGAACTTCTTTCTTTCCTTACTGAATATAACCCAAACTTGTAGTACGACCTGCGTACTAACAGGGTGTTTGCTTAGACATCAGGAAAAATCCAAAATAACCTAATTGATGCTGTTGCTGAAGTGATTTGTGACGAGATAAAAGCGGAGATCAAAAGTGTACCTTTTGTCACTGTGATGGTCGATGAAACCACAGATGTGGGGAACACGTTATGTGACGCCCGTTGGTGTCCAGGAGTGTTCAGTAAAATTTGTGGATGTAACCAGTGGCAGACAAGCTGATGACCTTGCCATTCTAGTTTTCAATTTTCTTAAGGAGTATGAAAGTTCTCTGGACAAAGTTGCGGTGCAGTGTTATGATGGCCCAGCCGTGATGACATGTGGACTAAACGTAGTGCAAAGTTAAGTGAAGGAGAAGGCACCCATGGTCCTATTCATTCACTGTTATGCACATTGCCTAAATTAAGTCTTAACTTATGGGACTAAAACTTAAAGAGTGCAAGGTTTTTTTTCCAATCTAAATGGGCTCGCTATGTTCTTCTCTAGATCTCCGATGTGTACGCAGCTCTTGGATAAAATCTGCAAGCGGTGTCTCCCTCACGTAGCGCCAACAGCGTCAAGACCACAAAGGACGCGGTACAGCGCCTGAAGATCTGCCTGCCCACTACTAAAAACTCCATTACAGTATTCTGGACAGTATTATTTCTCAAACACGGAATCGATTTCAGGACCACAACATGTGCTGAAAACGGCAACGGTAGTTGTTTCTACCATATTTTTTAAGAGGTTTTTTTTTTCTCTCTGTAGTTTTTCCTTACCTGCTGAGCGCTGTGAACTGAACCCACTGTGCCAATTCACTCACAGAAGGCACGGCATGGAACCTAACAACACTAGATAGCTGAAATATAATTGGAAAAAAAGTTTTTATCAAACCTTTAAAATGTAAAAAGTATTTTTTCTTAATAATAATACTTTCTTAAAAAAAAAAAAAGAGAAGAGAGAAGGCCTTGCTGGCCCTGACATCCCACCACTGTGTCAAACATATGGTCCCAGTCCAATACTAGACCACTCGGGTGTCATTTCCAAGATTATTACCCATCTTTAAGCATTATAAGGCTTCAGCAAACGTGACTGATTTGAATTTCTTGAGCTCCTTTGATTCCAGCCTTTTCTGTCTATGCGACAATTTTGTTTCTCTTGGTTTTGGCTTCCTCTGCTTTTACTCCAGATGCGGTGCTTGTCATTTTGGCCCAGAGAACCAAAGAAAAATTATTAGAAGGTTACTAAGTCCGTTCTAAGGTCACAGGGGCAGCAATTGCCACCTAAATTACACTGCACCAACTTATGTGGGTTGTGACAGTGCTTTGATCAGAGCACCACATTGGCAACGATGACGGAACAGCAAATGCCCGTGTCAAGCCTGTCTGTCTCCCCTTCCTGCAGTGTCTGGTCGTCAGTGTGATCACGCTCACCTATGTCTCTGTCATTAGTCTCACTCGTGTCACCTGGTGCCCTCAGTATGTATACCCCTCTCCCTCGCTCAGTCTTGGCGGATCATTGTTTGTTACATGTTCTCGTTTCTGTGGTTCAGGTTGGTTGTTTCTGGTTAGATGTTTCTGGTTTGTTGTTCCTTCTCTTGCTCCTGCTTTTGAGTTCCTGTTTTTGCCAACTCATCATTTGTACCCGCCTGGCCTTTTGCCAGTGATTTTCAGTTTGTTAATTTTGTCTTTAAAACCCTGAACTCTGCCAGTCCTGCATCTGGATCCTAACTCCTTCCACGTCACGCCATGCCCATCCCCGATGCCCTTGACAGTTCGCACTGGTGCGGATGATCGAGGAAGTTGTCAGTATGCACCAAGATCAGGTGGAGGCAAACCGGGAGCAGCTGGCAGAGATACGTGCACAGACTGGGGTCCTGGCACAGCAGTTAGCTCGGGTTGGGCACGCAGCGGCTTCCCAGACACAAGTGTCAGCACTTACAGGGATGACAATGCAGTGGATGACGGCAGCAGCTGACCCACAGTTCTTTTTGGACACGTTTGCGACCACGGCGACAGCATGCAGCTGGCCAGAGGAGGAGTGGACAGTTCGTCTACTGCCGCTGCTCTCTGGGGACGCACAGACAGCAGCGCTGACACTACCGGCCGCTGCACGGGGACGGTTCTGGGACGTCAAGAAGGCGGTGGTGGATCGTCTGGGCTGTTCTACTGAGGACCACCGGCGCCGTTTCCAGGGAGCGAGGTTTGGACTGACGGATCGACCCTTCGCCTTTGCCCAGCAGCTGAGAGGCTCAGAGAGACTTGGAGCGGACACAGTGGGAGTGCACAGACCCAGTGGCAGAGGCTCAGTGCGCCCCTCTACTCAGCCGCGCTGAGGATTTCCCACTAGAGCATGCGCGTGACAGCACTTTGCGCGCCGGGTTGGACCAGGTGGCCAAAATCGATGGTCAGCTGGTCCAGCCCGGCACTACATTGTCTTTTCCCTATTTTTCGATGATCAGGGACAGACTCTACAGAGTGTGTCAGACGCTTGACGCTTGACGCTTGATGACAGTGGACCTAAGCTATGGCCCTATGCACCAGGAGATAAAGTCCTGGTGCTCCTCCCATCTTCAGCATCCAAGCTGCTCACCAAATGACAGGGACCCTTTGTTGGGCTGGTTAGTTCTAGTGGGTAAGACAGACGTGTCTGTCCGGTTCTGTGTTGACTACAGAAGTTAATGAGATGTCACGTTTTGATGCTTATCCAATGCCCGGGGTTGACGAATTCTTTGATCGGCTTGGCACAGCTCAATTTTTTTCGACACTGGATTTGACTAAAGGTTACTGGCAGATTCGCTTATCGCCAGAATCCAGAGAGAAAACGGCCTTCTCCACTCCGTACGGTTTGTACCAATTTGTTACACTTCCGTTCGGGTTGGTGCCCTGGCCACCTTCCTAACCCAATGCCTCATGGACAGACTGCTCCGCCCACAAGCTGCCTACACCGTCGCGTATTTGGATGATATCATCATCCATAGTGGCAGCTGTGTGGAACACATGCAGCAAGTTACAGCAGTGTTACAGTCCTTGAGGCAGGAGGGCTCACGGTAAACCCAGGGAAGTGTGCAGTTGGACAGAGGGAGGTACGGTATCTGGGACACTGCTTGCAGCTGGGTCAAGTGCGTTCACAGCTGGATAAGACAGCAGCGATTGCGTCCTGTCCACGTCCCAAGTCAAAAAAATAGGTTAGACAGTTTTTGAGGCTCGTGGGGTATTACCAGCAGTTTATCCCACAGTTCGCTGACTTGACCAGCCCCCTGACGGATCTGACCCGAGAGAGTGCCTCAGATCTGGTTCAGTGAACGGAGCTATGTCAGCTCGCATTTGAGCAGCTCCCTCTCCCTTTTGTGCTGCAAACTGACGCGTCGAGCAAAGGGCAGTGTTGTCCCAGCGATTGCGGGGCACCGACAGACCCGTCGTCTACATCAGCTGTAAGCTGTCCAACCGGGAAAGTTGGTACAGCACAATAGAAAAAGAGTGCTTGGCCATCAGATTGGCGGTCGGCGCCCTGCGGTATTACCTCCTGTGACGCCCTTTTACTCTCTGCTCGGACCACGCTCCACTCCGGTGGCTTCACCGCATGAAGGACAGCAATGCCAGGATTACATGGTGGTACCTGGCGTTGCAACCATGGCGGTTGCAACCGTGGGCACAGATGGCGGTGGCAGACTTTCTCTCTCGTTCCCTGACAACTGGGGGAAGGAGGAGGGTGACAGTCTGCCGGCCTCAGTCCAGTGGTGGAGGTATGTGAGGGTGGGGCAGTGGTTAGCTCTCAGATGCAGCTGGGAGAGTGGAGGAGTGGCGAGGCTGATGCTGCACAGAGCGCAGGTGAGCACAATATTGCTAATAAGTTTGTTCTTTATATTAGTAGTAGCCGGGAGAGAGGTAATCTACGGGAGATAAATGACTGTAAGGTGGTGGCAGGTGAGAGCGTAGCCAAACAACATAGGATGGTAGTGTGCAAGCTGACTATGGAGGTGAGAAGAAGGAAAAAGGTGAAGACAGAGCACAAGATCAAGTGGCGGAAATTAGGGAAAGAGGAATGTTGTGAAGACTTTGGAAAAGAAGTCAAAGCAATTCTGGGCTGTGGTGGGGAATTCCCAGAGGATTGGGCGACCACAGCTAGAGTCATTAGGGAGACAGCTAGGAAGGTGCTAGGTGTTTCCTCTGGACAGAGAAAGGAGGACAAAGAGACGTGGTGGTGGAATGAGGAGGTCCAGGAGAGTGTCCAGAGGAAGAGACTAGCAAAGAAGAGATGGGATAGTGACAGGACAGATGAGAATAGACAGGAGTACAGAGAGAGGGC
>JAFBJS010003645.1:0-51967 GCA_016785265.1 Paraplagusia blochii | reverse complement strand
GTGGCTGGAGTTGTAGTTGAGGATGCAGAGGACAGGGAGAGATGGAAGTTGTTGACTCGCTGTGGCAACCCCTGAAAAACGGGATAAGCCGAAAGAAGAAGAAGAAGCCGGGACTGCAAGGGGGAGACCGGAGGGCTGAGCGGAAACAGACGGTCTTGTGTTGTCTCTGTGACCCACAGAATTGAAAGAAATTTTTGAACAGTGTCTGTGAAGGCAAATAAAGCTGATTTATTATTATCCGTACCAGTGTGTCGTGGTCCATTTGTACCCACGTGTATTACACTACACATTTGAAGCTGTTGGATTTTTAATTTTCTCCCACACTAGGGGCAACATAATAAAAAAAAAAAAACAAAACTTTGGACTAAACCAGGTTTACCTCTGTGTTATTTGTTGCAAAGGTGTTAGCCTCCATCCTACTGGACTTACTACCAATTTGATGCTTAAACAATATTATACTGCATTTGACATCTTTTAGATTTGTTTACGCAGCTGATTTTCACCAGGTAAACAAACTTTTTAACACTTTACTGGACTTCATGAATTTTTCAAATTCAAATTTTTTATATCTGTTACCTGACAATGAACTGAGCAGAGACCTAAAACTATAGTAACAAGCAAGATATATTAAAAATATTAGAACTATTATGGCAGCACTGAGAAAACGTATACTTTCATATCCATATGTTATCCATGTTACCACTGAAATTATGCCAACAATTGTTATGAAATGCCCGAAGAACCAGGGAATTGAGTGATGTGAAAAAAAGCAGCCGAGTCATGTCTAGGTGAAAAAGCTCAGTAAAGCCGATTTCAGTTCACTCTGGTTCTAAATAAAATCTGCGACGGGTCCATTCGAGGAGTAAAGCCGAGCACAATGCATATCCACCTTGTAGATTCTCGCTCAGCTGTTTTTCAAATCCATCAAAATGCGACATTTCCAGCAAGACACTTAAGTCAAAACACACAATGTGACGTTGTGGATGAGAAGTGACCAAGAAACCCTTTGTCATTGAACGCCCTTCTCCATCCCTCAGAATTATCACTATGTTAAGGTACACACGTGTTTACCATCCTATTTCCGGTGCTAACTTTGGAAATAAATCCATAACCTCTGGGTTTCTATAAACTATATAGCGGTCATTTAATTGCACTTTTTTTATTATTTGTTTTATGTTAAAGACAATAGATAAGGAAGTGGTACCTGTTGGGGGCTACAGTTATTATCACAGTTGGGCAAGTTACTTTAAAAATTAACTTGTTACTTTACTAGTTACTGCTCTGAAAAAGTAACTAGTTACGTTACTAGTTACTAAATTATTAAAGTAACTATTTACTTTACTTTAAAAACACTACTCTTGTGGGACTGTAATGGTTATAAGGTTTTATACAGCAGTTATAGGGCTAATATTTATAAGTGTGGGGAGGCGTGGTTAGAGCTGCAGTTAGAGTGCGGCTATAAATTATACGTTCGCTGTACATTACAGAACAATAAAGACAAAATAGATGTTTAGACATTTTGCATCTTTATTGAAACCTCAACTTGCCTCTTGCCGTCTTGCTTGTGGGTGTGTGCTGCTGTACCGCGTCACGTGTGTGTTAGACTTTCCCTCTAAGGCAAGAAGACTTGCCCAGGTCTCTTTCTTTTTACTGTTTGGCTTAGCATGAAATGTTAACCTATCATCGCTCCTTTTCAACGCGATGATTTACTCAGTGCACGGCCGTCTTTCACCCATGGCTGCAAGAGTTACCACACACAACGACATGCAGCAGACAGACTCCGCTGCCTCAAGGTCCTCTCTAGGGCGGGGAGAATTTGAACCTGTCCATTTGAACCTCAAATAGTAACGAGTAACTAGCCCTTATACACAAAAGTAACTATAACGGCGTTGGCGAATGGGAAAAACAGTGTGTTAAATTATTAGTCACAGAGAAAAGGAGTTTCATTACGTAACAGCGTTATAAGTAAAGCGTTACTCCCAACACTGGTTATTATACATAATTTATACCGTTATGTTTTCATTAATGTAACAAAATACATTTTTGAAAACAAATTTACATTAAAAAACAAATTCTGAAACAAAATGACATTTATGAAAACAGATTTACAATAAAAAATAATAAACTCTGAAACAAAATTACATTTCAGAAAACAAATTTACAAACTCTGAAACAATAATACATTTGTGAAAACAGAGTACACTTACAAACCCCGAGACAAATTTACATATTGACAAAACACTTTTACAAAAGCCTGAAAAAAAAAAAACAAGTACAAGTTGCAGCTGGAACAGTAATGGCCCAAGTAACTTCCCCTCTGTTTTCTTCTGGCTCTCGAAGAAGGCGGACGCTTTTTCCTTTGCTCCCTCCCTGCCCTTATCAAAACACCAAAATGATGGATCTGGTCAGCTGGTCTTTCAACGCAATTGACAAAATTTTCTCAACTATGAGAATGGGAAAAGGGGATCCCCCCTGCCCTGACAGAATGTTCCCTGGTGGCTACACGTTGGACTCCTGGGAGAAGTGGAGGATCATGTGCCTGTCTGCAATTTCCGTGGAGGATGTCGAAGATATATACCTTTTTCAGATTTATGATAATAGGTTTTCTGCTGATTGGCCAGGGCAGTTTCCTCAATCATCGCTGGACAAGAAAGGAAAGGGTGAAGCAGCAATTGGAGTTCAAGAAGCTTCTGGCCCTGAATGAAAGAATGTGCAGGGCTATCAACACTCTGATACAGGCGATGGGTAAGTTCAACCGTAAACTGGATGCGGTTCCAGAGCACCTTCGCGTGGTGGGTACCAACTTGGAGAAGTTGTCAGCTCGGCTCGGCTGAATCTGGCCACCGAATTCGGACATATTGAAGCAAGCCACCGAGAGACAGAAAAATTCCAGAGTCGCCCTGTCCCAAAACAATCTACTATCTTCATTGGCTCCCAGACATAAGCGGCCTCCAAGGACGCTCATTCTCCACTCTCCTGGATGTTTCTGCAGACAAGAATGCTCCTACCCCCCCTTTTCTGGAACATTTACCCTAAACTCAACGCCTTCTTTGGCCCCTCACCTCCCTCCTTCCCCTGTTGCGGCGTGATCATGATGGTTGAGTACAGCGCGGTTTGCAGTATTTGTCATTTGTACTGTTGTGTCATTCTGTGTTCTCTGGTACGGGTTGTAACCGAACGTAAATTTTCCCATGTGGGACAAATAAAGGATTTTCTTCTTCTTCTTCAACCGCAAAAGAACCAACCAAGATGGACAGCAGTCAAGCGGTGTTATGCGGCGACATGAGAGCCAACTTACACGGTCTTGAGTTTCGAAAGGTCGTTTTTTGGGTTTTTTTTTTCAATGCTGCTGCGCAGACGGACAGACAGGGGACATCTCATCAGCAGGAAAATGTGTAAGTGTAATGTGTAAAAAGTAAGTGTTTTGGTTAGCCTCGCTAACCATCGCTATATGAGCTACGTGAATCAATCTAAACAGTGTTATTTACTTCCTATAAGCTTTGCTTTAATAATTTCAGCAGAAAAACCTTGGCCATTGTTGTAAAGCAGATAGATGGTGATATATGACCAGTAGGACAGAGCAGAGGCAGTAGAAGATTAGGAAGTGGTCTGTATTTTGGGCGCATTTGTGCTTGCTGTTCTTTTGTTACTAACCTGAATGTCTAATCTATGTTGTGGTGATTAAGAGTTGAAATTCGACTATTTTTGTTTTGTGTGGTTCTTTTTAATTACAAGTTACCACATATTTGTGGCGACGAGGTGAGTTTTGCTTTTGCAAGAGAAAGATAGCGCCAGTCTCTGTGGAAAGGTAGGAGAGAGAAGTACGACCTGTGCAGATCATGGCAACGTTTGGGACAATCAGTGAATATGTGGGGGGAGACGAGGATTGGACTGAGTATGAGGAAAGGGTGGGACACTTTTTCATTGCTAATGGAATTGAGGAAGAAGCTAAGAACGCTTGATTCTCCTGAGTGTGTGTGAAGCAAAATCTTATAAGCTGATAAGGATCTTAGCTACACCATGGCAACCGGGGGAAATTCCATATACAGACTTAATCAAACTCGTAGGAGGCCACCACAATCCAAAACCATCTATAATTGTCCAGAGTTTCAAGTTTCACAGTCACTTCAGGAAATGAGTGAGTGGCTAACTTTGTAGCTGAGTTTCAACGGCTATCAGATCATTGTGAATTTGGGGAAGTGCTACATGACATGCTCCCTGATCAACTGGTGTGCGGCATAAATGATAACGCAATTCAGCGCTTCTTGCTGAGTATGACAACACCACCACTGACTTTCAAAAGGGCACTAGAACTTCCTCACAGAATGGAAATAGCTGCTAGTAATGCCAAAGACATTTAAGAAGGACAATCAGGAGCACAACCTGTGGCAGTGCATCACTTAAAGAAAGAAAAATCTGGTAAGCCAGTGGAATGCTTTCGGTGTGGAAAAGTTAGGAGGCTAAGTGTTCATTTGACATGTTTGCAGTGGAAACAGATGAGAAACAACCTATGCCATAGTATGCCACAGTCAACGTACAGGGACAAGATGTCAAGTTCGAGATTGATTCAGGGGCAAGAGTGTTGGTCATCAGCAAGGTGACCTAGGAGTGCTCAAGGTGAACATTGCAGTGGGAAATCAGAGGGCTGAGGGTAGACTATCTTTTGGGTTGTGACTGGCTCAGGAAAATTAAGCTAAATTGGCATGAGGTAAAGTACACACACACAACAGATGACATTCTACAGCGATATAGTGAGGTGTTCAGAGACGAACTGGGCACACTAAAATGAATGACAGTGAAACTGCACATTGAACTCAAGGCCACACCACATTTCTACCAGCCAAGGATAGTACCCTAAATAATGAAACAGAAAGTGGAGGAAGAGCTGGAGCATTTACAAACACTAGGTATCATTGAGCCAGTCCAGTTCTCAAGTGGGCAGCTCCCATTGTTCCTGTTATGAAACCTGACAGAACAGTGTGAATATGTGGGGACTGTAAACAAGTTTGAGGAGTATCCGTTGCCACGGGAGGATGACTTGTTTGCAACCTTAACAGAGGGCAAATCATTTACAAAACTGGACATGAGTCACGCCTATCAGCAGTTGCTGCTAGATGAGGAGTCCAAGGAGTTGGTCACAATTAACACGCACAAGGGCTTGTTTAAGTACAACTGCTTAGTGTTTGGAGTGGCATCCAGCCCTGCCATTTTCAAAGGACAATGGACAGTTTGTTACAGAGTATTCCACATGTAGCATGCTACCAGGGTGATCTCCTCATTACTGGTGCTACTGAGGCCGAGCATCTCAGGAACTTGGAGCAGGTGCTACAACAACTCTCAGATGCCGGACTGAGGCTGAAACAGGACAAATGTGTGTTCATGTCATAGAGTTTCACTTACCTGGGACATAAGATAACAACTGAAGTTATCTGTCCGGTGGGGGACAAAGTGAGAGCAGTCAAGGAAGTGCCAAGCCCCAAAAACATAACTGAACTTGGATCCTTCCTTGGGATGGTGAATTACTACGGTAAATTCCTGCAGAATTTCTTGAAGATCTGGAACCGCTATACAAACTACTACACAAGGAAAAAAGAGGCAAGAGAAAGCTTTCAACAAAGTGAAACAACTACTCCATTCAGCAAAACTGCTGGTGCATTTTGATCCAGACAAAGAAGTGACCCTCTCATGTGATGCCTCACTGTATGGGGTAGGAGCAGTGCTGTCACATGTGATGGAAGATGGATCAGCGAAACCTATTGGTTTTGCTTTACGCACGTTGACGGTTGCAGAAATACGGTACTCGCAGCTAGACAAGGAAGGTCTGGCAATTGTGTTTGCCGTAATACGCTTCCATCAGTACCTTCTTTTAAAATCCATAAAGACCATAAACCATTGATGAGTCTGTTTGGTGCGACACGTTCCCATCACTTGCCTCTGCCTGAATCCAATGTTGGGCAATAACATTGTCAGCTTACCAATACACAATTGTGCACAGGGCAGGAAAGACAACGCCAACGCTGACGAAATATTCAATAATTAAATGAAATTAAACAAGTCTTGCACACTGTACATTGTTTCTATATCCAAGGCAATGTTAAGTGTCTGTATTTAACATTACAGTATATTCCTTTAATAAACTTATACTTATCTTGTTCCATAACATCTAACTATTATTACCAACACCTACATTATTAATCTCTCATTTCTTTGAACAAGACATTGGTAGTATGAAGTCTTTGAATTTCACAGGAGTCTTAATAGTTCTTCCTGATGACCTCTTGACCATGGGCACTGGTGAATGGTAACTGGACTGGACTGGAGCTGTGCCATACTGTGTCCCCCTGGTCCTGGAGGAGGGTGGCACCTAAGCCATAACTGCTAGCATCAGCACTCACCACCGTCCGCTTACTAGGAAAAGGCCAATACTTGCGCAGCTACCAGCATCTTCTTCCTCTACAAAAGCTTTTTCCTGGGCTTCATCCTATACCCACTGGACATCACCTTCTCAACAGTGAAATCACTGGATGCAGGACCGTGGCCAGGTGGGGTAAGAACTTGGCAATGTAATTCACTATTCCTAACATTTGGCGGAGTTCGCTGACATTCTGGGGGCTTGGCCTGTCAGTTATGGCTTTCACCTTGTTGCCATCAGGTTTAATAACATCAGGTCCAATGACATGACCAAAATACTGTATCTCTGGCTGTGCAAAGTGGCAATTGTGTTTATTGAGCTTTGATTGTTGATTGTTTGCATCACTGCTTTTAAGTTGGAGTCGTGCTCTGCTTTGGTCTTCCCATACACCAATAAGTCATCCATTACTACCAGTGTGCCACTGTGTCCTCGTAGCAGTGTGCTCATTTCTTTCTGGAATATTTCAGGAGCAGATGTAATACCAAAGGGTAATCTTTTAAAACAGAATCTTCACACAGGAGTTATAAACATACTCCACCTCTGGCAGGCTGGGTCAAGGGGTATCTGCTAAAATCCACTGGATGCAAGAGTTGAAAAAAAACAGTGGCCCTTGACAACTTCGGAGCCACATCCTCCAGTGTAGGTAAACTGAATCTCTCTCTCTTGACTGCCTCATTTAGTCTCTTTAGGTCCACACAGATTCAAACTTTATCATTTTTCTTGACTACAGGCACCATTGGTGTACACCAGTCTGTAGCCTCTCTCACCTCTTCAATGATCTCCAGTGACTGAATACGTACTAACTCCTGCTCTACCTTTGACATCCAATGTCACTAAAAACACTTTGATATTCCAACACATCCACTCTCATGATGGTGCAGCTGCACCTCTGAGAAGATTGTTTGTACATGAGCCACTTACAACAAACATCCAAAAGCTGTATCGTTGTCCCTTCCATTCTGTGGTAACCAGAAACTTTCCTATACACTGAGGTTTGCCACCTGGACTTAACAGGTCCGCTGCTGTCTGCCGGAGGGTTGCTCATGTGGAGAGATTGAGGTTTGAACTGTGTAACATAACAGTAATATCAGCATAGCATTTTTTCACTGATTGGTAAATCAACATGCCATCTTTCATCTGTACAAACCTCTGTACAAACTGACCCCAAAAAGAATGCACCTACTGGCTCTTCTTCCTCATTTTGTGTTACAATTTCTTTTACTGTCTTCTGTCTGTCTGTTTTACACAAAATCTTAAAATGTCCCGTCTTGTTGCATTTACAGCACCTTTTTGCCCATATGCATGGCATGCACCAGCCTCATGATCCCCTCTAGTACACTTCCTCTTGGTAGTAGATTTTTCCTTGCTTCCACCTTTCCACTTCGTTGTGGAGCGTTTTTTGGAATTCCTTAACTGTCTGTGTTTCACTTCATTCACTTCACTGTCCGTTCTCATTTGTGTTTGTTTTTTCATGAGTTCCGATTGACGAGCCATATGAATTGCCTTCTCTAATGTGAGTTCGGGCTCTAGCTGGAGTTTCTGGGACAACCCTTTCAATGACCAGTCTATCGTGTATCTGTTCATCTTGATTGAACTGCTACTATATTTCAATCCCTCCCACCCCCTGCAGAACACCATCACAGCACTGGGCAGCTCCTTCAGTAACAGACTGAAACACCCCAAATGTCTGAAGGAGCGTTATCGCAGGTCGTTCGTCCCTGCAGCTGTTAGACTGTACAACAAACACTGCTCACAATAAACCACAAATAACCAGACTCAAAGTGCAATATCCCATCTATGTGCAATATCTGTCTATACTGTGAATACCATTCCTCACTGTGTATATTTTGCCTACTGTATATAATGTACAGTATACATTCTACTCTATTTTAGTAATTTTTTAATACATTTTTTACATTGTAATTTTTTTGTCATGTTATGTTTCTTATCTATGTATCTTTATCTTTTTCTGTCTTGCTGCTGCAACAATGCAAATTTCCCCATGTGGGACAAATAAAGGACTTTCTATTCTATTCTATTCTATTCTATTCTATCCATTATGCTATTATATATATATATATATATATATATATATATATATAGTTGTATGAAAACGTTTGGGCACCCTTGACAATTGCCATTACTTTCGTTCATAAATCATTTGGTATTTGGGTCCACAACTTCATTTTGATCTATCAAATAACTGATGGATACAGTTACATTTCAGTTGTGAAATTAGGTTTATTGGATTAACAGAAAATGTGCAATATGCATCAAAACAAAATTAGAGTGGTGCAAAAATTTGGGCACCTTAACAGAAAAATCACATCAATATTTAGTAGAGCCTCCTTTTGCAAAAATAACAGCCTCTAGACGCTTCCTATAGACGATCCTGGATGAAGGTATTTTGGACCATTCCTCCTTACAAAACATCTCTAGTTCAGTGAGGTTAGATGGTTGCCGATCATGGACAGCCTGCTTCAAATCATCCCACAAATTTTCAATGATATTATATTCAAGTCAGGGGGCTGGGATGGCCAACCCAAAACATTGTAGTTGTTCCTCTGCATGAATGCCCAAGGAGATTTTGAACAGTGTTTTGGGTCGTTGTCTTGTTGAAATATCCCGGCGTAACTTCAACTTTGTGACAGATTCTTGAACATTATTCTCAAGAATCCTCTGATATTGAGTGGAATCCATGCGACCCTCAACTTTAACAAGATTCCCAGTACCGGCACTGGCCACACAGCCCCACAGCATGATGGAACCTCCTCCAAATTTTACTGTGGGTAGCAAGTGTTTTTCTTGAAATGCTGTGTTCTTTTGCCGCCATGCATATCGCCTCTTGTTGTGACCAAATAACTCCGTTTTTGTTTCATCTGACCACAGCACATTACTCCAAAATGCAGCTGGCTTGTCCAAATGTGCTTTGGCATACCTTAAGTGATTCAGTTTATGGCGTCTATGAAGAAAAGGCTTCTTTCGCATCACTCTCCCATACACCTTTTCCTTGTGCAAATTGCGCTATATTGTTAACCTATGCACATTGACACCATCTGCAGCAAGATGACCTTGGAGTTCTTTGGAGGTGGTCTGTGGGTTGTTTTTGACCATTCTGATCATCCTTCGTCTTTGCCTCTCTGATATTTTTCTTGGCCTGCCACATCTGGCCTTAACAAGAACTGTGCCTGTGGTCTTCCATTTCCTCACTATGCTCCTCACAGTGGAGACAGCTGAAACCTTTGAGAAAGCTTTTTGTAGCCTTCCCCTAAACCATAATGCTCCATAAACCATAAAACAATCGTGGTTTTCAGGTAATTTGATGGTTGTTTTGAGGTCCCCATGTTTGAGAATCAAAGAGAAGAAGAACAGCTTGCATTTAGCCACCTTAAATACCTTTTGTCATGATTAGATGCACCTGTCTATGAAGTTCAAGGCTTAATGAGCTCATCAAACCAATTTTGTGTTCCAAGTACTCTGTGTTAATTAGTTGCAGGTGTTGAAAGCAACAAAGTGACAAGGGTGCCCATATTTTTGCACAGCCTATTTTTCATGTTTGATTTAATCTTAAACAAACTAATATTACTATACCACCAATTTGTGTCTGTAAAATAACCCAGTACTCAGCTTTTATGGAAAAATTAATGACATGCCAGTTTGATCATGTTTTGTGAAGATACAGTCAATTATTATGCAACCTCAGAGGGGTGCAACTATGTATATATATATATATATATATATATATATATAGTTACACCACCTTATAATATAGCATATCCTATGTCCTTAGTGTGTGTTACTAATGTATTTGTACACCATATGTGCCGCACAATGCACAGGTTATTTTAGCTGTATGCGTAGATGCATGTCAGTATACATCTATGTATATTTATATATATATGTGTGTGGGTACACTCATGTAATAGATATACGTTGGCTTAGGTAACATTTGTATGTATGTTGTGTGTATATGTATGTGAATAACCAACATACTGTTTGGACATATATGTGCCTATATATGTGTATAGGTGTGTGAATATGCGCAGGCATATGTACATCTGGGTGTGTTTGTATGTAGATATATAAGTACGTGTGTGCGGGTATAGACATACACGTACACAAAATAATGAAGTTAATAGAATTCTATAATAATGTTATATTGTCATAATGAAATATGATAACAACAACAATTGAGATTGTGACAGCATTGACTACCACCTAAGCTACTAACACTACTAGCATTAACCTTCCTACTTTCATGTGTATACTACTAACATTACCTACTAACACCTACTGTTCACTGTTCTGGTTGTACATATCTCAACCCCACCCATATTGTTCCTATTGTAATGTCTTTTTGTACTTCTTGCATCTAACTCTTGTTCGTTGCTGTTCTGCTGCTGGAACTGTAATTTCCCAAGGGATACCCCTGAGGGATTAATAAAGTTCTATCTATCTATCTATCTATCTATCTATCTATCTATCTATCTATCTATCTATCTATCTATCTATCTATCTATCTATCTATCTATCTATCTATCTACCCCAAATTCACAGTGTTCTGCCAGTTCATACGGCTTGCTTACGAAATCTTCAACACTTTCTCCACTGTGCTGTAAATGTTTTCGAAAACATGCACTTTCCTGTACGACATTACGTCTAGGCACAAAATGTTCGTCAAACTTAGCCATTAACCGATCAAAATAATTAGCTTCATCATCAGCAGTGAAGGTAAATGTGCTAAACACGGGCTTGGCGTCTTTTCCCATTGCATACAGTAGAGAATTTACTTGCACAATCTGGTCTTTGTTATCCAGCTTTGTAGCTATACGAAAGTGTGCAAGGTGTTGCTTTCACATCGGCCATGTGAAAGCAAGTAAAAATAAACAGGTAACAAGCTACCCCCAAATATTACCTGTGTGGTGAGTTTTAGAGACCATTGCCCACTCCTCCTGAACATGATGCTGTTTTAGAGAGTGGTATCCTGTGATTGTTTCACAATCCATCGAACCCATAGTCCCGTTTTCTGTGTCACAATCAGTACTAGGTCACATGGGAATGGCTGCGGGTTGTCAATAACTGGTACGATCACGGCGTCATTACAGAGTGTCCCTCATTAAACCACTTTGTGCACTGCTGTAGCAGAGCTGATCCATTCCTCTGAGCCGCGGTATTAAAACACTTCAAAAACCGACCACACAGAACTCAAGACCGTGTTAGTCTGCTCTTCCTTGGTCACTCCAGAACACCACTTGACTGCCGTCCATCTTGGTTAGTTCTTTTTTGTTTGTAAATTCATTTTCACAAATGAATTTTTGTTTCAGAGTTTGTAAATTTGATTTCTGAAATGTAATTTTGTTTCAGAGTTTGTAAATTTGTTTTCATAAATTTAATTTGTTTCAGAGTTTGTAATTTTGTTTTTGCATTTGTAAAAGTGTTTTACACCTCAGGGCCACTGCACCTTTGAGTCCTTTTTCTCCAGGGGGCCACTAGGGTTGCTCTCGAGCTGTGGGTTGCCGACCCCTGGTCCAGTGTGTCTGGCAGCAGCAGTGTCGTGACAGAGACACTCTCAGCCGTGGCTTCAGCTTGAGCCTCTCAGGACAGAACTCACTTATTGCCTTTTAGGAAATTCAACAAGCAGTAAGTCCGGCCTGCAAAGGCAATTCTTTCATTGTCAATATAAAAAAAACATGCTCAGATCCTTAAAATATTTATTATATATTAATTTAGAGTAATTTTAATTAATCCTATTTTCTCTGATGCAAGCCCTTTTTAATATTTTTTATTTTCATTATTAATTTTGTGTACTGTATCTTTTGGCAAGGTTGTGTTTATGTGGGAAATACTCAATATTGTCATGACACAGTGTTTGTGAGTGCTATGCTGTCTATGTCTAGGACCATTTAAATTTAGAAGTCTGTTCTTGGACCAACAGCTGCTGCTGTTGGTGCTGTGGCTTGTTGGTAACTTTACACCAACCCTTTTACTTTTACTCCATGCTGATTAGGAAAAAAAATCATGTCACTACACTTTGTTTATGGTTTATCTAAGTCAAGGATATTGGTGATTTTCTCTTTTCTGCTAAAGGTTCAAAGGTTCCAATCTTAGCAGAAATATGCTAGTCACACTGTACAAGTGAATCACAGTGGTCATCCATTCACAGCTCCAAACTTGTGTTCTCACACTGTGTGAGCCGATGATTGGGTGCAACTGAATTGCTGACACTGTACAATCAACATGTCTGACTCCTGCAGCCAGAACTGGTATAGATAAAAGCATATACCAAATGCATTTTTATGTGTTCTCTACTTTGGTGTTCAAAGATTTATTTAAACAAAACCTGACATTAACTTAAACAAACTCTATTCACATGCACTTAACTTGGTACATGAATTAATCACTTTCAACTTCATACATGGTTTGGCTACCTAAGACCTCGCATTTGTGTGTGTCTATTTTGACGACATTTTGGTGGCTAGTCCCATAGTAGATGAACAGCTTTTTAAGTGTCTCCACGAGAACTTCCTCTTTGCTTGGGTCGCGCATTTTGGTTCACCGTCCGACATAACGTCTGACAGAGGCTCTCAAGTCATTTCTGGGCTCTGGTCAGCTCTGGCTGAGTCCTTGGGCACATGGTCACTCCGACCCTTGTGCACCATTTTTTTCCTCTGTCATTTGTGCCTGCAAATCTTGTAAAGGCTTGTTTTGTTTTTGTGTGCCATGATGCTCACCGGTCTCCCCTGCAGCCCCCATACGACGGTCCTATCAGGGTGCTGGAGACTGGCGCTAAGAGTTATGTTCTTGATCTGGGTGGGCGTCGTCAGTGCATTTCGATAGACAGGCTTAAGCCGGCCCACGCCCAAGGTTCCTAGTGTGTCTTTACCATTTGGGGTTACAGGGTTGGAGACAAATTTGGAAAGTAGAAGGTGTATAGCTAAAGGTCAAGCTTAGGTTTTACTTTAATGAAGTTCTTTCGAACACTCGATAGATAGAAGATGTAAGTCAGCAACTGAAAAGATGAAAGTTTGTTGTAATACCTTAATGTTAGCCACATTGAAAAGCAAAAAGCATGTATAAATAATTGACACTTTTCAATAACTAAAAGCAGGACAGAAAAAACATCCTGCTGTACGATCTCAAAAACTGTGTTCCACAAACACAGTTGACAAAAGTCCAATGGCATCATCTGTTATGTTGTGGTGTTTATTCTTCAATTATAATTTTAAAGGCGGCTTATCTGTTTTTTCTTTTATCTAAATTAGCAATAAATGTGGAGCAGAGTCTTTTGTTACATAGTGGGAAACACTAAGGGTACGTTTTATATATGTGTTTCACATCAAAAACTCAGGAACATCAGGAAACTTTTTCAGCAGTGATTCTAACATTTGTGATTTTTATGTGACGGCAATAATACATAAAAAGTTCGCTCCAATTAGCATTTTTAACACATTATAGGACACATTACCATATAGTCCAATTTATAAGTTGCACTTTTTTATATAAAACTGCTGGTCTTGTGACTCCTTTGGCTGTGCTTGTGTCCACTACTGGACACTTTAGGTTATTTGTTAGGTATGTCTGAGTGTGGTACACAGAACATCAATTTTCACACTTCTATTAGACCCTCTATTACATCTTATATGTAATAGAAATGTGTAGGGGCGTGTATGGTGTGTGGTCATTAAATATGTATTCTGATCACAATGTCACAATGACAAGGAGTTTGCTTTCCTTCCTTTTTCATTTAAAAATACAGACCACTCCATATATATTTCATTAATACTTCCATTTTTGCAACCGCTATAACTATGCATTGCAGTTACAATTCTTTTCTACTTAAAAAAATATCTGGCCTTTTTTTTTTTTTTTTTAGCATTTCCCTCGTGAGATGGATCCAACATGGATGACGGCTATTCTACTGGTGCCCTGCACTGTGGTACTCACAGCTGGGTGTTTCTATCTTTACAGTTTTATTCTCAATCTCTTAACAAAAATGTCGGTACGCAATAAGGTGATTGTTATTACTGATGCCTTATCCGGCCTTGGAAAAGGTAAGAAGGAAATACTATATATTGTCCACATGAGTGGACATGAGACATACCATTTTAAATTTGTAATAACTTATTTGTGTCATGTATTTTCGTATTGTTCTGGATTCTAAGAATGTGCAGGTGTGTTTCATAAAGGAGGATCAAGGTTAATCCTATGTGGGAAAAATTGGGAGAAACTTACAGAACTTGCCTATGATTTAGAAAATACCTCAGACCCAACCACTGTGAGTATTTCATAATTGTAATATTTGAACTACAGAAACATGTAAATTTGATAAAACATGTTCAGATTGTTTTATTGCACACTTCCTTTGAGCTACTGTTTTTCAACTCTAGATGTTCCCCCCTAAGCTGGTGCTGGTTGATTTCGGTGATATGGAAAGCCTGCCTTATGTAATCAAGGAGATCTTAGACTGTTATGGCTGCCCAGATGTCATAATTCTCAATAGCAGCATGAAGGTCAAAGCACCAGCGCAGAGTCTGTCCCTGGAAATGGACAAATTACTGATGGACAACAATTACTTTGGACCGGTCACACTGGCTAAAGGTAAAGGGAAAAGAAAATGTGCATAATTTTTACATTTATTGAAACAAATTGTTTCTTTTTTCAGGGGTATTGCCTTCCATGATGTCCAGGAGGTCAGGTCACATCATCCTAGTAAACAGCATACAGGGAAAACTGACGGTTCCCTTTAGAACAACATGTAAGTTCATGGATGTTAAGAATGAACACAAAATATGTCTGTTTCTTTAGGGGTTTTGTAAGAATTCCAACTATTTTTTTTTTAATATATTATTCAAAATATGCTCTCATCATTTGAGGTGAACTTACAGAAAGACTCGTTATGTTTCATCATTATATTTCCTTTAAGATATCCCAAAATAGCAAAGGAACACAATTAAACAATTGTTTGAATTCCAGATAAACTGTGTGAAGAATATAGCTATATATTTAAAAGGCTATTTCATTAACTCTTTCAAGTTTGCACATGTTTATACTGTCAACAAATTGCTTTCAATTTATTTAAATCAGATATTTTGGCAAATTCAGACTCTCTTGTGAAACTTTGCTAAGCCATACCTTAAGGCTACATCTGAAACATTCATACAATCCCTCTTCTAATTTTTTTTTTCTCACATCTAAACATTTACACTTTCCATCTATCCATCCATTTGCACCTACATTCGCAATCGCAGAAACCCTAGTTTCCAGGATTCCCACCCAAATCACATTGCAATGCACTGTACCTTCCTTCAGGAGATGAGCTCACTGAAACTCAGTTCCTCTATGGGCAGTGGTGGCTTAATAGTTAAAAAACTTTGCTGTGGTACACAGGGATTCAGGTTTGAATCCAATAATTGTCAAGTTACCACTGACGTGCACAGAGCAATAATAATAAATGCAGAAATAATAAATATATTCTACTAGTAGATCCCCATCTACTTATTGGGCATCCCTGCCCAATAAGTAGATCTACTAGTAGATTTCCATCTACCTATTGGGCACCCCTGCTATGTCAGTTGACTTTACTGAACAGTGGTCATTTGTATTTCAATATTGACATACATGTAGAATGGATAGTAAAACACATTTATTATTTCTGCATGCTTCATTAAAGTGCAGATTTGTAATTAAATTTTAACACATATTTCAATATTTGATTATAATATTTCATTTTTTATGTTAAGGGATTCTTTTGAAAAAAAAATTAAAAGTACAAAGCTGAGGCAAGACTGAAATCACTGTAGTTCAGTGTTAATAAAGTTCTATAAATCTTAAAAAAAGTGGATAGTCATATCCGGGGTACAGGTATTGTAGGCTGCTTGCTTTAGGCTTAGCACCTCAGAGTAAACACTTAAATATAGGACACTGATTGCTTCACATGCAACACACCAGGGCTGAACACACAGAAACATATGTGCTTCAGACACTACCCCACCCCTTTACTTAATTACTTGCTTTCCGTTTTATATTAATTGCTTGTTTGGCAATTTATTGCATGCTGGGAAAAAACACATACATTCAACTGGGAATTGACCGGTCAATATCTTTTGCTGTAACTCACTGCAACTTCACAGGAAAGCTTCAATAACATCAAATTACAATTAAGACTTTGATCATTTGGAATGCTGCTTTGCTACTGAGGCTTTGCAAGGAGCCTGCATTTAGGTTTGTCTTTCTTCAGATGCAGCCTCCAAACATGCGGTTCAGGCCTTCTTTGACTGTCTGCGATCTGAGGTGGAGGAGTACGGCATTTACATTAGCACCATCAACCACACCTTCATTAGCTGCTCCATATCTGAAAATTCAGAGGCAGCCTGCTCAAAGGGCTTCTGGTCATGTGAGTACAGTAGTCACAGGATTAAGGAAAATCCTGGAAAAACAAATTTTTTTGTTGTTTTATTGAAAATAAAATTGAGCTCACCTTCTATTTATTATTATTAAAAATAAGGATCATTCAGTAATGACGTGATTAAAGGTACACAGACTGGAAGACTTGGAGAAAAAGCTAGAGAAACTAGATTGAGGTGGCTTGGACATGTTGAGAAGAGGAACAGTGGTTATATTGTTAAAAGAAAGATCTTAGAGATGGAATTACCAGGTAGGAGACAAAGAGGAGATGCATGGATGCAGTGAGGGAGGACATGGAGGTAGTTGGAGTTAGAGTTGAGGACTGGGTGAGATGGAAAATTTTGACTCACTGTGGCAACCCCGGAAAAAGGGACAAACTGAAAGAAGAATTCAAAAGAAAACATATATTTTTGCATGAATATTTCCTTTATTTCTGCAGGGCTGTACAGTCAAAAACCTTTTGGCATTTCACCAGATGAGGCTGCGTCAGAGATCATTCAAACTTTACACAACAAGAAGAAAGAAGTGATTCTTGCACCATCTCTGCCGAAAGCAGCTGTCTATGCCAGATCATTTGTCCCTGAGTTTTTTTTTGCTGTGATGGCAGCAGGAGTAAAGAACAGTGTTGCTGCCATTGGCAAAGATATTGAACTATAGAGTGATTAACACAGTCTCTATATGTGTATGCTGTATTTACAGTATGTGACCTTATACCAGGGGTGCCCATGCTTTTTTGTTTTGTGAGCTACTTTTCAAATAACCAGGTTGAAGTGATACCTAGATTAAAAACTCAAAACATATTTACCTATCTAAACTGAATATCTTGTTCTAAACATTATGTTATATGTATGTTATGCTGTCTTACTCAATACCTATATGATTCTCACTTTAGCCCAGTGATTAGCACCTTGAAATAGAATTTAATCTCTAGTTTTATTACTATTATTTTTTAATGTTACTGCTCAGGATTTACCAGCACTCCTTTGGAGATCTACTAGTAGATCTTGATCTACCTATTGGGCACCCCTGCTATATACTGTGTCAGTTGACTTTACTGAACAGTGGTCATTTGTATTTCAATATTGACATACATGTGGCATGTGTTGTAAAACATCACAATTTTTTTTTTAATTTCAATCTAATGTAGAGTTTGGCTATATCATGGTATATTAGGGAATATCATTTTATTTTATTATTTTTAAAAAATATTATTTTTGTGTGTCCGCCATTTGTTTGCCGTTATTGCTCTTTGTGCTGTTGTGTATGGTGAATGTTTAAAATGTTAAGCTTTTAAACATATGATAGTCAGTCAAGCCCCTGAAAAAACAGAAGAAATTACATACAGATACATATTCAGCAGTAGGCCTTCCCTTCCTGTTCTAGTTCATATTCGTCTTCCACCAGGAGAAGGTTCAACTACTGTAAACATTTGGTCACTGACAGGAAGTTCAAGTGATCTCTCAACATCAGTATTTAAATGTATATCCCATGTTTGCTCAGACAGGTCAAGCTCCATCATCTTCTGTTTAACCATTAGGCTCTTCTCTATGATCCGTCGCTTGCTCTTGAACAAAACAATGGTCTTTGTGTACCTGTTGAATGCAGTTACTGCTGAACCCATGCAAGTGCCAAAGGAGCCCCATGCTAGGCTGTGAGGAAAGTTGAAAAATGGCATTAATATCACACTGCAATTGTGTCATGCCTCATATCTGATAGCACAACGACGGTTCATAAGGTATGAGGACAGACTACATATGGCCCCTTATTGCTCGCTATACTGTATATATCAAATGTGACCAAATTAAATTAGCTGACTACCATTTGTTCTACATGGGGTCCAAGAGATAAATCCTCATGGTCAAAGGCAGTGGTGTCAAACTAATTTAGTCAGTCACATCAAAAATTTATTTTTCCCCTGATGGGACAGTAACTCGAAGACTGTACAGCTGTAACTCCTCTATAAGGAGACTGTATTGTACGTGTGTAGTTTATATTATACAAGATTTAATACATTGTACGTAATAAATATCAAGTGAAAACATTCAGAAACATGCAGTTTAACTTTTTAAGCTCTTGTGAGCCACACAGAAGGACATTGTGTGACATATATAGGCCGGGGGCTGGATGTGGCCCACTTTTAATCTCGCCCTTCAAGCATGTCCAAATTAATTAATTGATTTGTAATGTCCTACTTCTGCATTTCCCCCCCTCATGTCTGCATTTCGCAATAGATGATGTAATAAGAAATATAAACAATTGTGCCCACAAGTAAAAAAGTATACCCGCACCTAAGCTAGGGTCCTTGGAGAATCACATTAACATAGAATAGCTTACACATAAGACCAGCTGTAGTCCCAAGTCTTAGGTCTCCAATCTTCTGGCCCCAATGTAACAGCCAACTGAAATATGGTTGTAAACATCATGTGCGCCACCATACCACATAAGCCTAGGAACAAGAGAAGAACTGCATATTATTTAACGGCCATGTAAAAAATAACTGTGGAAAATAAGTTGCCTTGAATAAAAGCACTTAGATCTTTTTGCACGTACATTTTGTGTTGGAGGACAGAAAAGGAAGTTTTCAATTTACAACTCAAGTACCACAACATTTTATGAAGCATTAGATCCTGCCAAAGATGCCGCTGAAGAGGCAAACTCAATGCTGTTTAGACATGGGATCACCAGAGATTTCGACTAATTTGCTAATTTTATTTTTCTTTATTAATATTATTAAAGACATAACACGGTATATTCTTTCCTTTTCATGTATATACAGTACATTTGTGCAAAAGGTCACAGCTGATGCATAAGGGAATGATGGCACAAGTAAATTAGTAATTACTTCTGAAATGTCTATGGGACCTCTGATTTATTCACAAATTTTAACGCAGTGCTTCATAAACAGTGGGGTTAATCTTCCTGAGGAGAATGTCAAGTCAAAGTCAACTTTATTGTCATATATCATAGAGCACCACATGTCCAGGACATATGGCCTACGGTGCATTTTTATTTATATTTACAATACAAAATACACTACAAAACGACAATACAGCACAGTATGTATTTAAAAGTGGTGGATCAATGAGGTAGTACTTTTGGTGTCAAGGTGTTAAGGGTACGAGACTTTGTGTATACGATCCCTGGTGATCCCATGTCTAAACAGCATTGAGTTAACCTATTGCAGTGATGTGCGGTGAGGTTCATGCCTAGTGAGGTGATGACGTCATCACAGTTATATTTACAAATATATGGAACCTACAAAGCAGTTAATTTAACATTTGGTTGGCAACATTTGATGTGTTTTGTTATAAAAGATCAGCATTGGTTATATATACAAACCCTAACATCCTACCATTACTTATAAATGAAGAGCATGCGCCGCTCCTTCAGAATAAAAGCATCGATAAAGTCCTCCTTATTTTCTTTAGTTTTACAAGTCTCTCTGTCTCAATGGAGATCAGTGTAAGAGAAGACTGTCGTCCATGGTCTGTCTTATTCCGAGAATGACCGCGCTACCTGTTGTATTTGCCCTCTGGCACTTAGATCAACTTATTAATAAATCGGAGACGTAAACGTATATCTGCCATTGTTTATTACACCATCCGGAATCCCGTACATATCCGGAAATCTCGCGAGCCCAAGGCTACGGTGGCCCATAGCGGCCAGAATGTTACATCTCCCTTCTTAAAAATAAAACAGGGTTATTCATTTCATCTTCACACACTGAACAGTATTTGTAAGTGCACTTAAAACAAGGTGCAAACATGACGCTCCTGATCTGTAACAATCCCATTCTCCCCAATACATACAAACACAAATTTCAAGTTTGTCAAGTGAACTTGTTTCTTTAACCAGGTACTGCATAACAGGTAAATAACATTTGAAACACATTCAGTTTTCATGTATGTAAACTTTGGCTGTAACTTCCCATCAACAGGTAAGTTTTCTTTTTAAATTGAGGTACATTCTCTTGGAACAGGTAAGTAACATGTAAATATTATATTTTCCTAGGGCAGCGATCCACCTACACCCTTTACAATGTTTACAAGTCCAGGACCTGCCTCGGCCTGGTTGTGCGACCAGCTCTTGTCAGATAACCCAACAGCTGACTGTCCAGCGGTGGTTGGTTGAAGGGCTGTGGGTGTGGGGTCGGCATGACTCTGTCAGGTGAGTGCTGTGTGTCTTCGGTGGGCATGTGCTGGGTGGCCGTGGTGTTTCTTTCCAGGAGGTGTCACCTGTTGCATCAGAGAGTCTGCCCTTCACTTGTTTGGATGTGGTAGCTTCTTTGTGTGTCAGCCAGTTGTGTTACTGTCGCCGGCTTCCAGGACCCATCTTCATGCTGAAAGCAGACAGGTGCACCGACGGGTAGGTGGGAGAGCTGTCTCGCAGATTTGTTGTAGTATACTTGTTGGCGGCGCTGACACTTCTCTCTCCTCTCATGGACAACTTTCTGGTGTGCTACTCGTGGCTTCAGCTGCCTGTCAGTCATTGGGAGCACTGAGCGGAGCCTGCGACTCATCAGGAGTTGGGAGGGGGACTTCAAGTTGTCCACCGGAGTGTTTCTGTGTTCCACTCATCCGAGAACAGGTGGAATTCAGTGGAGCTGTAACATGGCCCGTTATCGCTGATCATGTTGTCTGGCTTTGCACTTTGTAATGACTGCGGGTGATGTGCAGCTGGTGAGTTTCTCCATCTCGAAGTATCTGCAATAGTAGTCCACAATAATGATGAAGTCTTGTGAGTTCCACGTGAAGAGATTGGTTCCCACAACTTGCCATGGCCTCTCTGGTATGGCGTGTGAGAGGAGTGGTTCTTTGGCGTTTGAACTGCGTCGTTCTTGGCATATGTCACACTCTGCCACAGATGCTTCGATTTGTTTCCCCATGCTGGGCCAAAAGGGGATGTCGTGAGCGAGACTCTTGCTTTTCTCTATGCCCATGTGCCCGGTGTGGATGCGAGCAATCATGTCAACTCTGAGTGTGTGAGGTATAATGATTTTCTCTCCTTTGAACAGTATGCCATCAACTTCCGCAATTTCATCTCTGTGATTCCAATACTCTTGGATGCTGATTGGACACTTCCTCCTTTCGTCAGGCCAACCTGACTTTGTGGTGCACCTGAGTGTGGTAAGTTGAGCGTCCTGGGTTGTTGCCTCTCTTATCTCTTGTAGCTTGATCTTACTCACCGGGACATTGCTGATTGTGCACCTGTGCCTCTAGACCCTCTGTTATGCTGCTGTCGTGGTACTGTATTGACTTACGTGACAGGGTGTCAGCCACTGGTATGTCTTTTCCCGGGCGGTGGATGATGTGGATGTTGTACCTCTGCAACTGCAGTATCATCCTTTGGAGCCTTGGGGGCGCTGCAGCCAGGGGTTTGCGTAGTATGGCTTGTGGTCCGACTCGACGATCACTTTGCAGCCGTACGTATACTCATGGAACTGCTTACATCCAAACAGCACTGCATATAGCTTGTTCTCTATCTGTGCATAGTTTTCCTCTGTGCTGTTAAGTGATTTGGATGCATACGCCACAGGTCTCTCGTCTTGGAGCATAACAGCCCCCAGGCCGCTTTTGGAAGCATCAACCTGGAGTCTCAACTCTTTCTCGGGGTCAAAGAATGCGAGCACAGGGTGGTGCGTTATCAGCTCTTTGATGCACTTGAATGCTTCGTCGTGTTGTGAGTTGCATGCGAACTTATTGTCCTGCTTTAGGAGTTGTCTCAGAGGTGAGTTGATCTGAGACAGGTGTGGGGCGAATCTGGCCAGGTAGTTGACCATTCCGAGGATCGTCTCCAGCCCGGCTTTGTTTTTAGGCGGCTGCATTTCTTGGATAGCTTTTTATCTTGGCGGGGTCTGGTTTGATGCATTCACGTGATAGTGTATGTCCAAAATAACTGACCTCAGGCATACAGATCTGGCTCTTTTCTTGATTCAGTCGTACCCCTCGCTCTCTTGTGCGCTGCAACATGGCCCTGAGGTTCTGATTGTGCTCTTCTCTTGTTTTGCAGAACACTAGGATGTCGTCGACTATGCTGAGACCTTTGTATGTCTCGTCTCTGGAATTCATCCTGGGCTGAGTTGAGCCCGAAGGGTAGTCTCAGGAATCAGTACCTGCCGAACGGTGTGTTGAACGTCGTTAGCATGGACGATTCGGCACTCAGCTTGATGGTCCAGTAACCGGATCTCGCATCGAGGATGCTGAAGTATTGTGCTCCAGTTAGCTTTGTCAGAGAATCCTCTAGTGTAGGAAGTGGGTAGTGAGGTCTTTGAATGGCCTTATTGAGGTCTCTCGGGTCAAGGCACACTCTAAGCTTGCCAGTGTGTGTTTTTTCTACAACCACTAATGCGCTCACCCACTCAGTGGGCTACGTTATCTTGCAGATGATGTTGGACTTTTCCATCTTGTCCAGTTCTTGCTTGAGCCTGTCGCACAGAGCGATGAGAACACGGCGTGGTGGGTATGCTACAGGTGTGGCGTTTGGGTCAATGTGGAGGTGAGATTCACCAGGAAATTCTCCAATGCCTTGGAAAACGTATGCGTACTCCTTTAGTAGACTCTGTGACTCGTCTTCCTTTGCTACCGCGAATACCAGCTTGATCAGGTTCAAGTCCAAACTGGCCCTCATACCTAGAATGGGTAGGGCTTTGGTGCCTCTCACCTTTAGCTGCTCTCCTCCATAGGCTGTGAGCTGGCTGTAGAACTGTATTTTTAAACAGCTGCCGGAACATATACTCTGGAATGGCGTTAGTCTGTGCGCATGTGTCTATCTTGAACTTGATGCTCTGCGTGGCTACCTTGATGTCTGCATAGGCTTGCTCACTGTCTTTGCCGGCGTTCTCTGTCATGAGCCCGTCGATGAAGAATTCTTGTTCCTCCTCGTCACTTGCTTCCATCATGGTGTGCATGGCTCTGCATTGGCGCTGCGCAGTGGTCTTTGACCTACATACTTTGGCAAAGTGGTTTAGCTTTTAGCAGTTTAAGCACTGCTTGCCTTTTGCCGGACATGTGTCTTTGACGTTATGTTGGCCTACGCATCTGCTGCAGTCAGTGTTGGTTGAGGCCAGCTCCCTGGGCCTTCCTTTATTATTGGCTCGGTGCTTGAAGTCAGGCCTTTTGCTTATGGCGTGTACTGCTTCTATATTATGTTCCTTGCGTCCTATCATCTCCTTCATTTGCGCTTGGGCTAGCTCGTAGATCGCGCTATATCTATAGCTTTTTCTAATATGAGGTCTGCTCCATAGCTAAGCAACTTCTCACGGACGCGTGGTGAGTTGGTGGCTATGACAATTCGGTCCCTCACCATTTCAACGCTATTTGGATAGCCACAGTCTCGCACACGCAGCTTTAACTCAGTTATGAAATGTTCAAAAGTTTCTTTCTCTCCTTTCTCATGGAAGCGGTATCTGGCGTAAATGGGGTTGGACTTGGGAGTGATGTACCTCGTGTACATATCGTAATATGTCTTCAACTTTTTAGCTTCCTCCTCTGTCAATGTCCAAGTGTTAAACAAGTGTCTCTGCCTTTTTCTCCTACCCATAACAAAAGGTAGCTGCACTTGTCCTGCTCTCGTTTCTCCCGTAGCGGTCCTAAGAACATCAACTGGAAACGTCGCCACGCCTCCGGTAAGTTCGCCGAATCCCAGTCCATCCTGGGCACTGGAACGCCAAACGTCTCCATGTTCGGTGGCGTGTGTGAGTATACTGCCTCTACTCTGACACCATGTTGTATTTGCCCTCTGGCACTTAGATTAACTTATTAATAAATCAGAGACGTAAACGTAGGACTGCCATTGTTTATTACACCATCTGGAATCCCGTACATATCCGGGAATCACTACCGACGCTGTAGTCGCTGGCACAGTGAGCATCGGCTGGAGGAACTTGGACGCCCCAGGAACAGTTTCAATTAAATTCCTCTCGGCCAAAAAGGTGAGAAGCTGTCCAGGTGATCTACATCTCTCCCTCACTTTAGCTCAACTAGATCCGCCTTTAGTTTTATAAAGTGTGTCCCAGTCTGTCTGAAAAGCGCGAATCGGCTGTCCCGTAGTCTGAATAAACCTTTAAGCGCTGGTGTTGGTCGTCCTTTAATTAGTATCTCCTGCTTCGATTGAAACTCCAGTTTAGAAAATTCTTTCAGTTTAGATATTCAATCCTCCAATTTTAAATAAGACCAAGCAAAGAGGAAAAATACTCAATAGATGCACTTGACTTGCTGTTTACTGTAACCTGCTAATTCTATTATTGATTTAATTGGTTGGTCGAGTTGAGGGAAGAATCAATGGGATCACTATCACCCCTGCCAGGAGGCCAGAGAACTCCAGGCCCATCTTGCAGCTCTGTTCAGCGGGTTTCTGTCCGCTCAGCACAAGAACACGTTACACACAGAGAGTTATTGATAATCAAAAATAAAAACTTTGCATTATATGCACAAGCTGAAATAATTACATTTAATTCATATGGTATAAGTGTTGAAACATTTTTAATATCGACATGAAGACGGACGGCAGAACGGTCTCCCTCATGTAGACCGTGCCTGCACCATGCCTCACGGGCGCTCGTCTCCTCAGTAAAACAACGGTAAAGGTGAAAATTCAGCAAAAATGGTCAAGTTATGAAATTAAATAAAAAAAAGAACTTTAGCACTATATAAGTATCACAATTTAATTTATTTTTTATTTGATTTTTCTATTCATGAGCTTTCAGCAAAGAAGAGATGGGATAGTGACAGGACAGAGGGAGGGCAAGGGAGGTGAAGAGGGAAGTGGAAGTGAAGGCCAAACAAAAGGCATACGAGGAGTTGTACGAGAAGTTAGACACGAAGGAAGGAGAAAAAGAGTTATACAGATTGGCAAGGCAGAGAAATCAATCTGAGAAGGATGTGCAGCAGGTAAGATTAATTAAGGACAGAGAAGGAAATGTCATCAGGGAGGAACTGTGGTTTTGTATGAGGAAGTCAGGAGTGGCAGAGAGGTATGTTAGACTGGTGCAGGATATGTATGAGAACAGCACAACGGTGGTGAGGTGTGCTGTTGGAAGGACAGAAGACTTTAAGGTGGATATGAGACTTCATCAAGAATCTGCCCTGAGCCCCTTTTTGTTTGCTCTGGTGATGGACAGACAGGTGTCTCCATGGACCATGATGTTTGCAGATGATATTGTGATCTGCAGTGAGAGCAGGCCACAGCTAGAAGAGAACCTAGAGAGGTGGAGGTTTGCACTGGAGAGAAGAGGAATGAAGGTCAGTCGTAGCAAGACCGAGTACATGTGTGTGAATGAAAAGGGGAACAGTAGAGTGGTGAGATTACAAGGAGCAGAGGTGGAGAAGGTGGAGGATTTCAGATACTTAGGCTGTTCAGAGCAGTGAAGACTGTGGAAGAGAGGTGAAGAATAGAATATAGACAGGATGGAACAACTGGAGAAAGGTCTCTGGAGTGATTTGTGATAGAAGAGTGTCATCTAAGGTCAAGGGAAAGGTTTACAGGTCAGTGGTGAGAGCAGCCATGATGTATGGATTAGAGACACTAGGAATAGATAGAAGACAGGAGGCAGAGGTGGAGGTGGCAGAGTTAAAGATGCTGAGATTTTCTGTGGGGGTGACAAGGATGGACAGGATCAGGAATGAGGTGATTAGATGGACAACACAGACAGGAAGGTTTGGAGAAAAAGCTGGAGAAGCCAGATTTAGATAGTTTGGACATGTTCAGAGGAGGGACAGTGGTTATATTGGGAGAAGAATGCTAGACATGGAGCTACCAGGTAAGAGATGAAGAGGAAGGCCAAAGAGGAGATTTATTGATGCAGTGAGGGAGGACATGGAGGTGGTTGGAGTTGGAGTTGAGGATGCGGAGGACAGGGTGAGATGGAAATTGTTGACTCGCTGTGGCAACCCCTGAAACACGGGATAAGCCGAAAGAAGAAGAAGAATTCATGAGCCTTCCCTGCCTCCCCTGACTGCACGTCACTGGTTTGCATTAGATTTGGGAACTACTTTTAGTTATATTACAGGAACTACCTTATATTCGGCGCATTGTTCTTCGACCTACGGATTCCCCAGAATAATAACACCATTAGAATGTGATAGTGACATGATAGGAATAGACTATGCATTGCAATGTTTCCCAAGTACCCAGTAAAGGCAATGTTTACTTTACTTCGGTGTCCTGTGGATTATGTATGTTGTGAAAGTGACAAACTCAACAGAAGTGGCGACAAGGATAATCTGGATGTACTCACTTGTACAGAAGCTTTAACGGAAGTTTCAAATTGTCTGCAAGTTGCTGCCTTGACGAAAGCTAGGATGCTAACTTCCCTTGTTGTCGCACAAGAGTGAACGACACTCCGGTACAGTGAGTAACCAAAACGGAAGGAAAGAGACGGAAATTAAAAAAACAAACCATGGCTGTTGCAATCGGAAATAAGGATGTTTTTGACAATAGTGTGGAAGATTGGAACACTTATGTATAGAGACTGGAGCAATATTGTGTTGCTAATGACATCGCAAACAATAGGAAAGTGTTATGGGCGCAAAGACATACAATCTGCTGCGGAGTTTATGTGTACCACAAAAGCCATCAATGCAACCATTTAAAGACATAACCAAACTGCTTCAAGACCACTTTAATCCGAAGCCCCTTGTAATTGCAGAGAGATTCCGGTTTCATAGCAGAAACCAGCAGAGAAAGGAATTTGGAAAATTTAGAATCAGTCCTGAGTAGGCTAGCTGAATGTGGACTTAGGGCAAATAAGGACAAATCTGAGTTCTTTAAGGACTCCATTGAGTATTGTGGGCACAGAATTGACAGAGACAGCCTCCACAAATCTCAAGACAAAATTGACGCCATCCTGAAAGCACCAAATCCCAGCAATGTCTCACAGCTTCGCTCATTTTTAGGATTATTGAATTACTATCACAAATTCCTGCCGTATCTTGCATCAGGGCTTCACCCCTTGAACAGCCTCCTGCAAACAATGGTGACATGGAAGTGGACAAAAAGCTGCAACGTCGCATTCAAGAGTGAAAAGGAACTCATCATGTCAGAAAGAGTACTGACTCAATATAACACGGACTTGCCCCTTCGTTTGGGTTGTGATGCCTCACTACATGGCATCGGTGCCGTCCTTTCACACAAAATGCCAGACAGCTCTGAACGTCCCATGGCGTTTGCATCTCGTTCCTTATGTGCTGCTAAGAAGAACTACGCGCAAATTGACAGGGAAGGGCTTATTCTGGTGTGGAGTGTGAAGAAATTTAACCAGTGCTTATATGGCAAGCGATTCGCATTAATTACAGACCACCAATCTATAGTGGCCATTTTCAACCCTAGGAAGTCGATTCCAGCTATGGCTGCAGCACACTTGCAAAGGTGGGCATTGTTCTTAGGTGCACATGACTACGTGATTGAATACAAAGGCACAAAACAACATGGCAATGCTGATGGACTGACACATTTGCCTTGCTAGCCTGAGGACAATATGTATGTAGACCCAAATGTTCCATGTAGCCCATGTCTAGAACCTACCTGTCACAAGTGCACAGATCAAACAGGAAACCAGCTGAGATCCAACTATGTAAAAAAAGGTCTTTGAGCTAACGGTGAAGGGGTGGCCTGCCAAAAATACAGTGGGCTTACCTGAGTACTTCAGTCGACGTGAGCAGCTATCCGTGTGTCATGGGTGCATCCTGTGGGGAACCAGAATTGTAGTGCCACCCAAGCTGCACTCCAACGTCCTGGAAGCACTCATGAAGGTCACATGGGGGTTGTAAAAATAAAGAGCCTTGCGAGGAGCTACTAAGGTCAGGCATTGATCAGCAGATAAAGGATTTGGCCTTGTTGTGTTCTGTATGTCAGCAGACACAAAAGCAGCCTCCACCTGCTCCTGTCCACAGCTGGGAGTGGCCCAATGCACCTTGGCAAAGGATCCATGTAGACTACGCTGGTTCCTCGATCGTATGTCGACGCATATTCAACGTGGCCGGAGGTCTTCATTGTGAAAAATGCAAAACAGTCGAAGTACTCTGCACTCTGTTTGCCAGAACAGGATTGCCTGAACGACTTGTCAGTGACAATGGCAGTCAATTCACCTTTGAAGAGTTTCAATCATTTATCCAGAGAAATGGCATCAAGCACACCACAGCTGTACCTTACCATCCCGCTACCAATGGACTGGTTGAGCGTTTTGTCCAGTCATTTAAACACTCAATGAAAACAATGTCCCACATGTCTCTGCAAGAAAAGATGGCCAAGTCCCTGCATTCCTACAGAAACGCTGACCGTGCTACGACAGGCCAAGCCCCAGCTGTATTGTTCATGGGAAGACGACTGAGGTCACATCTTGATCTGCTAAAGCCTGACCTGCTTAGAGGTGTCATGCACAAACAGTCCTGCAGAGCAAAAACTAGTCATGTGAGAAATTTTGTGATCGGCCAACAAGTTCTAGCCAGAGTCTTTGGCCAGTCATAGCAAAAATTGCAGCGTGGTGAAATCCTGTCCAAGACAGGGCCCTTGACCTACACAGTGAAGATAAAGCATCACGTAGGGCACAGACACGTCGACCAACTGTTAGATGCAACTGCTCGCCATGCAACCAACAACACTGAGGATGATGCTCATGCCTATGAGGATTCCGATAAACTCATGTGCACAGCCTCAGAGCCCCCACCTCAAGTGGAAGATGGGAATGCTACACCTGATAATCCAGATCTCGAGGTCCCTGCACAGAGCTCTTAGAATAAAAAGAGACGCTATCCTGAAAGAGCTCATTGTCCTCCTGAAAGATTGACCTTATAGTTAAAAAAAAAGAGAATGCATTGTCTTTGTATATGTGTTAGATGTTAAGAGTTAAGTTTAACATTAAGGTTGAAGTTAAGGTGTTTAGACTTATGTGATAGCCTTTAGTTATAATTGCCTGTAGGTACAAGGTATTGAATTTTTTTTCTTTAGTATATTTAATCAGACATCAGTACTGGAAGGGAGGAAATGTTATGTTAGATATGGGAACTACTTTTTGTTATATTACAGGAACTACTTTATATTAGGCGCATTGATCTTCGACCTACGGATTCCCCAGAATAATAAGACATTAGAATGTGATAGTGACATGATAGGAAAAGACTTTGCAATGTAATGTTTCCCAAGTACCCAGTAAAGGCAACATTTACTTCACTTCGATGTCCTGTGGATTATGTCTGTTGTGAAAGTGACAAACACAACACCTATACGATCTTTTTATATGCTTGAACAAAAAGGGATCACTAGATCCCTTTTTGTACATTGTAGTGTCAATTCAAGCGAATTAGGAAAAAAAAAAAAAAGGAATATATTTGCAAGTCACTTTATGGGCTTTGCTCTCAATACAGTAAAGTCGTGGCCAAATGCTTTGGTGACGGAAGTTTTTTTTTCTTATATTGTTTGACAAATATTGTTGCTTGATTTATTGGTGGTGATTCACATTGTTTTTAAACTACACTGCAGAGTGATCACACGCACATTAATTATTGTGACAAACAATGGCTTTTTTATTTTCACTATTTTTTTGTTTCTGGTACAAAATGATAAGCTCACAATTCTAACAATTCTTATATCCTGCTAAGCATATTGCATATTGCATTAATGCATTTTTCATGAAGGCACACCATGTCACAAGCCAAAAGTTATCAATAAGTGGCTTGTTTGGGTTTTGAATCCATGGTCAGAAATCTCCCCACCGCTTAATCCAATCAAGAACCTATGGTCCATCCTAAATAAAATGTGTTGAAGAGGCAACTTATGTGCAACTTGCATTTGGGCGATGGTTACAGTGAATTGTTGAAGTTATAAATAACAAGGGTCAACACTGTAGATATTGACGCTTGGCACAAAAAAAAAAAAATAGATGAATTGCATCACTGGCAAAAACACACACAAAATGTCATTACCTGACAGAGCAGTGCACAAAGCAGCAAAGGCACCGAGCTTGAGTTTATTAATGATGCTGAAGCTGGAACACTGTTCCATGATCATGAGTGTGCCTCCTGCGAACATCAGGGTGAGGTACAGAGTCTCAGCTATGATGCACAACCACAGAACCCCTGGCAATAGAGATAGAGTTTGACTTATACCATCGTCATGATAACATTTAACAGGCTAAGAAAATCTGCCGGGTTTAGACAGCAGCATATGTAACATATGTACAATCAGTAAGGCATGTACAATCAGTAAGGCAAACAGAAGAGAGCAGTATTCCTAGGGAGCTAAACACAACAACAGCTGACCGATGTTGTCAAGCTTATATTACCATTATTATGTGAAATCATTTTATTTTTACGATAATGAAAACCTAATAATGTAACCCCTGGGATTTGCCAAATATGTTGGAAGATGCCTACCCCAGTTCTGATGCAAAAGGCTGCATGTACCGGTATTAGTTGATTTAGGAATTGGAGATTTAGCTTGTGGACAATATCACAGCAAAATGTTAATATTGGATATATTGGTCAACTTACATTTAGTGTCAACAAAAAATAGGAAAAAAAAAAAACTGACCTCTTTCATTTTCAGGCGCTATTTTTGAAAAATCTTGACATTCATAACCTAAAAGCATAGAAAGATTAATAATTATTAATATTATCCTTTTATTATTTTTTCCCCCTGAAATCACAACCTGTTTTCTAATACAAGTAAAAACAAAATAATGATCAGCCTTAACTTGTCTTATCATCAGAGATAAAAATGTACTAAGATACTAAAATATATTACGGTATTTTATTATTGTGTTTTTGTCTTTAATGCCATTGTATTTCCATTATTTATTTTTTATACAATAATAGGTGTATTTCAAATGTAGTGAAAATATAGTTTGATGAGTGAAATTTCCAAATTGGTCAAATATATTGAGCTTCAGAAAAGTGTGTATTTAACAAGTACAATCCAGTCTTTCATTCTTACCTTTCATGTCGACAGCCTGCTCACAGGAGAAAAATATGCCTGTGTAGAATTTTCTAAGCAAGAACTTCTCCTCTCCAGACTCTATGATGTATTCTACCATCCGGGTATCATTAATATTGGAGCTATTTAAGCGAAGGCAGAAAAACTGCTCGGTTTTTCCAGGAGGCCCAGTGCAGAAGGGTTTGGCTACCCTTCTTGTCCCTTCACACCAGTGACTAGTGGTGACGGCAAGTAAGGCTAAAGTGAATGCCACAAAGTTGAGGATAAGTGCCAGGGAAGCACGTTGCTCATGTTCTAGCCTCATGGTCAAGCAAAAGAAAACAAAAGCAAACTAATCCGGGCTTTTACAGTACGAGTACAGTACGAGTGCTTAACAGCAGATCAACAAAAGCTTAGTTATCTTGTTGTCTTTAGGGATCCTTAGTGTAGAGTCAGATGCATGTACACCCATCAAAAGGCTACTCTTAAAAAGATGCCCAACCAAGAGCTCCTGATCATTCACCTTCTTGTTTGAATGAGTTGGCTTGGTTCCTCAACTGAGGCCATTATTGTATTTTCTCCTCTTTATTTCTTCTAAATGAATCAAAAACAACCAACACTGATCCCAAAATTAAAGTATAGTCATGAAGAAATATCACATAAAGTAATCTAGGAAGAAGCTTTATTTAATTTTCAATAATTTGCCATTTGATCATTAATGGGCATTAAAAATGCTGTCCATCAGTTGCCAAAAAGTGAGCCGTGAGGGTTCTGTATGTAAATGCATTCATGGCGGTTACTTAGTTACAGTGCAAGTGGGCGTGTGTGCGTGTAAGAAGGTAGGCTGGGTAAATATCTTTACATCAAATCGTTTGCCCCTTGTAAATATATAAAAAACTCTTATTTGGGGAAGGGTAGCAAAAGTGAAGGAGGTGACAGATGTTTATGTTAAATCAGCAACATCATATGTCGTTTTCATTGTGATTTGTGTGGTGCACATCTAGCCTAACCTTCAGGAAAGAGTAACTTTTACTTAACACTGATGTGTGGGGGAAAAGAGGAAATGATCTGACTTTAAGCTTTTGAGGATAAGAACTAAGCTAAATTATTTCCTGTGATTATTACAACTGTCATGTGACCTGGATTCCACAGGACAAATAGACTGGCAAACAGACAGTCTCTTGACAGTGGATAAAGAAAATCCTCCTAAATAAAATCCTCTGTGGAATTTACGTGTAGCATATTATCTTTCTGTGTTTCAATCTACTTACTGTCAAAACCCTCCTTGGACTCATAGCAAAAACTTATCTCCCGAACAGATAGAAAAAAAGGTTGTTTATTATGTTGCTAATAATGCTACATACAATTTAGCATTTCAAATGAAATGCCATATTAAAATGATTATTACTTGCAGTGTTGGCCTTGTGATTATGAAAGCTGATCTGGTACCAAGTTGCACCATCCTCAGCAGATGAAGATGGTTTAAAGTAATAATTATTACCATTGATGCATACCTTAACACTTATTTTTATGGAAATTATTATTATTTTATAATATATTGTCTTACATTCACAAAAATAATTCCTTTTTTTTCTAATGATTCCAAATTTTGTAATGTTTACCTTCTTTACATATTTATTTAAATTTAAAACGTCAATTTCATATTTGTGTGTATTGTCACTGTGGCTATAATGGTGTTGTTCATGCAGACAGAAGAATTTTTACACATCACAAAGGAAGTGAATGTGATTGTATCATGTTATGTTTATAACATGTTTAATCTCATGGCAGTGAACTCTGGTTCAGGTTCTACTGTAACTCCCTAGCTGTGCCTGCAGGGTTGCCGCTGAGGTGCCCTGATCACAGCTCAACCCACAAAACTTCCAGTGGGCTCACCACCCACAGGAAGGCTCACAGGAAGTTAATAGGAGGCTGATAATAATCATTATTATAATATGTGGCCCTCAGGTGCAGAAAAAAAAAAAAGTAAAAATATGGGGTCTTTTCATTTTTATCAGTTTTATTTAGTTTCTTGGGGGTGCTGGCTTACCTATTTTTGGTGATATTTCAATATATTATTTTGGACTTTTTGCAGGACTTTAATTTTTTTTTGTGTTTCCTTGGTTTGCGTTAAGGCGACTGGCGTGTTTTGAGACAGTTAGGGGGGGGTTCAATTTATTTTTTTTCAAGTTATTTAGGTTCTCTTGTTTTGGTGATATTGTAAAATGTTAAGAAAAGTTATTTATGATTATTAAATAGTAAGTTCCACTTCAATGTCTCTATAGTGGTGTGGAACTACACACTATACCTTCTGGACAAGATTGGTATTCCAGTTAGGCCAGTTTACTCCTTTCAGTCAGCTCACCACCTGCAGAAAGGTTAATGAGTGACTGGTATGGGGCAGTATAATTTGGGTGGCAGTCGTGGATATGGACAACGGATAGGAGGATTAAGTTGAATCAATTAATAAATTAACGTTTAGTCTCAGATTTGGAACTAAAATTATGAATAATAAAAAAAGACATTCCTGAGACATAAATTATTTTCCCCTGAAAGATGACTTAATAATTGATGTATGTTACTGAAATTACCAGTTTGTTTTAGGTTGTTTTTACAAAGGTGTCATACTGGTGTTATACTCTTATCCCCTTAATCTTCACGACAGCTGTCTGGACTTAGCAACCGATGACTGTAATCCGAATTTAAACCTAGAAAAAGCCACCAGTGTGCAAACCAGGCAGAGTGAAGTGAAGGCAATTCAAGAGATACAAGAAATTTGACATCAGGATGGGAAATAATAAAAGTAGTGCTTTGTCAAAGGAGCTCTTGGCAGAGCTAAAGTCGAACACTAAATACTCCGAAACTGAGCTCTGCTCTTGGTACCAGACCTTTTTGAAGGAGTGTCCTAGTGGTAAGATCAGCAAAGAGCAGTTTAGGGACATTTATGCCAGCTTCTTCCCAGATTCAGACTCCACAGCGTATGCTCAACATGTCTTCAGGAGCTTTGACACCAATGCAGATGGAACTCTGGACTTCAAGGAGTACATTGTTGCTCTGCACCTGACTTCTGGAGGAAAGACTTTACAGAAGTTAGAATGGGCTTTTGCTCTTTATGATGTGGATGGGAATGGAACCATTAGCAAAAATGAGATTCTGGAGATCGTAAAGGTGCGTATACCTCCCCCCTTCTTACTACTGAAGGGAAATTTAACTTACCAATGTTCTGTAAGTACATCAGTCAAACATATGAAGTGTGTCAAAAAAATGTAGCCGTCAACAGTGTTTTATTTTATAGATTGCTTTTGAAATGCATTCATTAATTCTTCATTTTCTTATCTGCTGGGTAGTATATAGCAGTATTCAGAACTGCCACACAAATCACACTGCACCATACTATGAGCCTTCCTGGTGGCGGTGTTAACATTGAAATTCCCATTTTTTTATCAACAAAAAAGTTAATTGGGTAAAATATCAGAATCAGAATACTTTTATTATTCTGATTCTGGATTGTCACAACATAATGTAAAAATACTTTTATTTTTTGTGAAGATAAGAGAGTATCAGCACATAGTAAAAAATGTCTTCTCATACTCTTTAAAAATCTTCATGCTTTTGAAAACTGAAATTACATACACAAAAATATTTAAAATTTTAAATATATATATCATTACCTTTATTAAACTTAAAATTGAACTTATATTTGCTTTATATTTACTTTGTAAATCTTTCATTACATGAACATATGATATCATTATTTTAAAGTTAGTTTTTATAGTTAGTTAATGAACATCAAGTGGCACCTTAAAGTTTCTATCATTGATGTGGAACTCTATGTAGTGTCCACCTCCTGGAGAAGACCAAATCTCTTTTAGAGTGAATGGCTTCCAGTGGTCTCACTACACACAATAAGGTCATAGAGACTGCTCTCCAAGCACCCTGGTAATAATAAAGAATGGATGAATGGGTTTAATAGTATTTGATGGGAATGTTCAATAATAACAATAATAACCTTTTTGCTGATAACAGCCAATCATTTAATTTTAATATTAATATCAACCCATAGCAATACATGCAGTCCATGTATTTACTTTACACCTTAATTGTTTCTTTTAATCATAGATTTGTTCCATTTGCTCCACAAACTTTTTATCCATATCCATTGGTTTTGAACAGATTTTGTAGCACATATGACATGAATATAACATGCAGTGTCAGGACACAAGTAGACAAATGTTTGTTTCATCATGCAGTCAATATTTCAAATGATTCCTGCCGATGATCAGAAGAATCTTCCAGAAGATGAAAACACACCAGAAAAAAGATCAGACAAAATCTGGGACTTCTTTGGAAAAAAAGAAAATGGTAATCCACATACCTTTTTACATGATAGATCTCATAAATAGAAACTGTAAAACTGTTTTTTGATTCACAGATAAAATCTCAGACGGTGAATTCATTCACGGTGTGATGGGCAACAAAGACATTTTACGGTTGATACAATATGATGAACCTCAGAAGGTTAAAGACAAGCTGAGAGAGAAGAAGCGCTAATCTGCAAAGAAGAATCTTGTGATTAAAATATCTTTTTTTTCATTCTCTGTTTCTGTTTAATGTAGCAATGATTTTGATCTAACAAAATTCACTGGAGACATAGTTTAAATAAATCAACTGTATCCCCTTTTGTCTTATATGTTGTTTAATGTAACTGTGTTAAGTGACTATAATTGATTTTTAAGCATAATTTACCCATGGTTCTTCATTCAGCATTTAATGTAAACAAGAACTATCTAATATTGGACAGAAGAACTTTCCAAAAACATTGATTAACATTATAAACTGGGCTCATTCAGCCCTCACAACAATAGGCAATATAAATGGGCACAGATAGAAACAGCTGCAGTATAAGAGTAAAAAGCCCTCTTTAATGAGAGAAAAAACATTGCAGCATCATCACAATGTAAACAACACTTCTTGTTGATGACATGAGAGACGACAGGGAAAGGCGTTCCACTGGTAAATGTCCGAGAAATACTTATTTAGAATACAATTAGTCCTGATATAGCACAGCTACAGAAACACCACACATTTAGTATAACCAGCGTCTTGAACTGGAGAGAACGGCTGGTTATCCAGGATGACTCCGTGAAATTTGTCTTTTGCTCTTCTTTGTTCTTTATCGTATTTAATTCTTTGGCTCTTGTCTGTTCTTTATGGTATTTAACCCTGAGTGAGAGTTTGTGAGAGAGACAGCTGCTGCTGCTGTGTTGTTGTCGTTTCACTGTGCCCATTGTTGTTTTTCTTTAAGGCATAAAAACACCTTGTGATTAAGTGTTAAAATCTTACCCCCACACTCACAGACCCAGCTCCTCATCATAATGAGATGTAGTGGTACAATAAAAATAAAATAGATGTTTAGACATTTTGACAGGCATCTTTATTAAAACCTCAACTTGCCACTTGCCATCCTCTTGCTTGTGGGACTGTGCTGCTATATTGTGACGCCTGTATGTGTCAGACTGTTTATTTTCCTATAAGGCAAGAAGACTGACCCACCGTGGTCCACTGCATGTAACGAGTAACGAGCCCCTTGACACAACAGTAACAATAACGGCATTACTGAATGGGAAAGGTAACGTTTAAGGTTATAAGTTACCAACAAAAGTGGTTTGGTGACATAACGGCAAGTAACGCGTACATTCCAACACTGCTCATCACAGATCCGAAAATTATCAAGTACTTGTATATTTTAGAAATATAATTTACATTCCACTCAAACTAAAGTCCCTTCATGGTCCCATTTAGAAACAAAAAAGAGAATGCTAAAAATCAAGCAAGCTGATATGATTGACCAATGATGGTGGGCAATATTTTTTGGATTTTTAAAATGTAATTAATGTATAAGATTTTATTTATTTGTATATAGTCTTGTGATTCATTAACTTAATTGCAAAATCAATTGAATCATCTTAAGAGGGAATCAGACTTAGGTGAACAATCCTCTCTGTATCAGCAAATCCTACTTTAAAAGCTGGACGTCAGAAGAGACATACAGTGACTGTTAAGGGTGATATCATGGAAGATATAAATAATTGGTGCCTTTCATTAGAGTAGGTCACTCCACATGACTCATTTATAGTGGGCTCATTTTTAAGTTGTGAAAAAATGACCCCAAGGTGTTAGTTTTCGTTTTTCATTATCTGAAGAAAAGTATAACAGTAAAGTGGAACATCCGTTGTTAAACACGGAAGGTGGATCCGGATCCTGAGACCTGAGGCAAAGAGAGGACAGGAAGAAGAGCCACTATCTAAGAACAGAAAACATAAGGTTGGTGGCAAGTTAATCAATTGCATTATTTGTTGACATGAAACAAGGGTGTGAACATGTAATGAAAGATTTACAAAGTATGCAAATATAAGTTCAATTTTAAGTTTAATAAAGGTAATGATATATATATTTAAAATTTTAAATATTTTTGTGTATGTAATTGTGAAATCCCCCAGCAGCCTAAGCCATAGCAGCAGAACTAAGTACTTTGCTCACGAGTCCCTGAGACAGCCTTAACTGTATGCTCCATTAAAAAGGATAGTTTTAAACCTGGCTTTAAATACAGAGATTTAAATCATAACATAATCATATCAAAACACAATCATTTCTTCACCCAGTGGGGCACAGACAACAACTCATTAAACAAAGGAACTACTGTTTAGCCCCCTCTCCCACTAGGCTTCACCATAGACTCTCAAACAGTAGAGACAGTGTACACCGTCAAGTACCTGGGAATAATTTCAGACAATAAACTGACCTTCAATCAGCACCACAGACATTCACAGAAGCCAACAGAAACGTAAAGGACTATATCCTCTTGGACTAAGGGTCTCTGTGTGCCAGTCTGAGCGCAGGGACTGCGGTGGATTTTTTTGGAGCAGTTGATTGCCTAGTGGTTAAGGAAGTGGCGCAAGGCCCCCGGTTCGAATCCCCCTAGCGCCAAGTCACTGCTAAGGTGCCCTGAGCATGGTATCATCCCCACTCATTGCTTCCCGTGCGCTCAATACTGCCCACTGTTGACTTTGCTGATGGGTTAAATACAGAGGTCCCATTTTGTTGTGTGCCGTGGTGTGGATCACAGTGTCACAGTGACAAGGAGCTTCATTGTGTTTTGTTTTGTTCTGTTCCACATTTTTCTGAACTCTGCTTTATGTCACCAACAGGGCCCAAACTCACACGCATCTCCAATACGGTCCGGCAGAACCGTATTTTGTTTCCCATCATTTTGTTAAGAACACAAACTTTTCTTAATGTTTCTGCTTTTTGGTTCGATCACAAATTTGAGGTTAATATGTATATATATATATATATATATATATATATATACACACAGTATATGTATATGTATATATATATATATATTTGTGTGTTGCTGCAAATTTCCCCCACGCTATCCCTTAATTTTGGCTCCACATACCTTGCTGTTCCATTTAGACTTGTTTGTTGCCAGGTCCAAACCAAAAATGTTGTTGCAAAAAGTAAATAATAAATATATATATGCATTTTTACCCATTTACAATATTTATGTATTAACGAGTCTGTGAGGGTGGGCGTAGGTGAGCACTCCAACGAGGAGAGCAGATGAGGCTGATGCTTCACCAGGAGCAGATGAGGGCAATAATATCATGCGATCCTCTCTCACTCTCTCTCTCTCTTGATCACGCATGTGTGAGTGTGGTGTGTGAGCGAATGAACTGCGTGAATGAGCCACGTTTCATTCTACTTTCTTTCTTTATTTATCGTTATTTATCTTAAGCACAATAATTGGTGGTGGTTATTATACACTGTTGAAACACTTCTTTGGGAGTTCAAGGTTTTCTGTCGGGTGATTGCTCTACCTGCACGCCAAGATGCATGTAGAGCTAGCAACACTAACAGGGAAACATGGCATTAAGATCGCCGCACAGTTTCCGTGCACCGTGGAAGAGATCGGGTTAGCAGTGGGGGAGAAGGTCGGACACGACAGCGTACGATCGGCCGCCTGCATGAACAGCGCCGTGGTTCTGTTCTTAGATCGGGTGGACAAGGTGAACAGGATCATGGAGACAGGCATTACGGTGAGGGACAACTTTCTGCCAATGGTTCCGTTGTCCCAGCCCACAACCAGAGTGATCGTGTCCAACATCCCCCCCTTCATCACTGACGAGTTCCTCAGCAGGGAACTGTCCCGACACAGTAAGGTGGTCTCACCGATCCGTAAGATCCTGTCCGGGTGTAAGTCCCTACTGTTGAAACACGTAGTGTCTCATCGTAGACAGTTATTTGTGATACTCAAAAACCGGAACGAAGAGCTCAACCTTCGCTTCCTGGTTAGAGTAGATGATTATGACTACGTGATTTCCGCGAGCTCAGCGGGGATGAAATTCTTTGGTTGCAGGGCTGAGGGACACACCATCAAAATCTGTCCACAGCAAGCGGTGCCCAGTCCGAGTGGGGTCTGCGACAGGTGACCGCAACAACCACGTCACTGGTGCCATTGGGGAGGTGGGCAGCCGTCGCCGCACAGTCAGGTCCCGCTGCAGTGACTAGCCCGGCCGGAACAGGAGCAGCGGCCAGGCGACCAGGCGACCTGTGAATCGGTGCAGTGTCTGCACCGATTCACAGGGAGGTGGGTGAAGAGCACGGTGTAAATAATGTCAATTAAATTGTAGATATCAAAAGTGTAAATATAAATAACGGGGAGGAGGGTGTAAATACAGAAGGGGAGGAAAAAAAGTGTGTGGGGGGGGTGTAAATATTGAGGGGGAGGGCATAAGTGGTGAAGGAGTGAAGGTGGCAGAAGGATATGGTGGAGGTAGAGGAGGTGGTTGGAGAAGAAGAAAAAAATGTCAAAGAAAAATAAGCCAGGGTGGTAGAGGAGCAGGAAAGTGGGCAAGAAGGAGCGCAGGGAGCAGGCATCATGGGCGGAAATGGTAGAGGAAGGGTAGCTGGAGACTCCAAAACCATCTCATAAAAGAAGAACAAAAATAAAAAACATAACTGAAAAGAAAATCAACAAACTTGACCAAGAGGAAGACATGAGAACAGACAAAAGCGAAAGCGAAGCGTCATTATGAGATGATAGTGACGCCCACAACTTAAAAATAAGTAACAGCCAACAGAAATGTTTATATACGGCAGAAGAACTTAAAAGATTTTTGAGATAGACAAAAAACCAACATGGTGTAAAAATTGAAGAACATTTCCCAGAGCTTTTAATGTTTAAACCTCGGCCAGGCTCCACATGAGCCATTTTAACAAACAAGCATGGACACTTTTAACATTGGTTCTCTCAACACCAATGGTGCCAGAGACGCAGTTAAAAGAAGATTAGTTTTCAACACAGCCACATCTAAAACAATAGACGTCCTTTTTTTTACAGGAAATTCACAGTGGCGCGGCGAGCGAGGTAGACTGGAAGAGAGATTGGAAGGGGGAAGTCATCCTCAGCCACAACACCAACCTGAGTGGTGGGGTTAGCTTCCTCCTCTCCAAGAACCTCTCTCCAGTCACACTGGAGGTCAAACATTTTATTATGGCGAGGTTGCTTTTAGCTAAAGCTCAGTTCTCTCATTTTAAGATGTTTTTTATTAATGTGTGCGCTCCAACAGCCGGTGCAGAGAGGATACTTTTTTTAGAGGAAACTTGGGGAGGTTTTAAATGACTGCGCCCCGGAGGATTTTTTATTCTTGGGGGAGATTTTAATTGCACTGAGGATGCGCTTTTAGACCGCAACCACACAGAACCGCATCCAGCCTCTCAACACGCACTCAGGCGGCTGGTCCAGTCTCACGGCCTGGTATGGAGAGAGATGCACGGAGACTCCAGACAGTTTACATGGTCCCACATTATTACACACTTTTACTGTTTTAAACATCATTTTAACATATTTAAAAGGTGTAATTTAACACCTGTAGGTTTTACTGATCACTGTCTGCTTTAAAGTCAGGCTTTGATCAAGAAATTTAAACCCAGAAGCGCCTAATGGCATTTTAACGTTAGACAAATCTTTTAAAGAAGCTTTTATCTACTTCTGGGAGGTTTTTAGACAGCGGAAAGGTGAATTCACCAGTCTGAGGCAGTGGTGGGACCATGGCAAAACAGAAATAAAAATGTCAGCAGCACACTATCAATGCCACACGGGGCATCACCAGCTCAAAAAAAGATCTGGAGAGTGACATTGGCGAGCTGGGAAACCTCTCCGTTTCCACAGGGAACAGGGAGTACTTGGAAACCTTAAAAGTAAAAAAAAAATGGCCCTGAACACCATTTTAGAGAGCAGGGCCCAGGGCGCACTGGTCAGGTCCTGGTACCAGAACATCGCTGAGATGGATGCTCCCTCTAGCTTCTTCTGGAACGGAGGAATGGACAGAGGAAGGTAATCCACGCACTGCTATCTGACACGGGGCAGGAGCTGAAAGACCCGAGGCAGGTAAGACGGCGGGCCATCAAATTTTATTCCTCTCTTTATACATCGGAGCTTGGGGGAGAACCTCTGAAGGAAAAATTCTGTAATGGGCTTCCTCAAGTCAATGCTGAAACGAACACTCGGCTCAATGAGCCTCTGAGGATAGAAGAGCTTCACGCTGCCCTACAAGGCATGCAAGGGTGCAAGGCGCCCAGGTTAAACGGCCTCACCGTTGAGTTTTATAAAAACTTCTGGTTTTTATTAGCACCTGATATTTTAGCCGTTTTTAATGAATGCCTGGCCTCGGGTTCCTTGCCAGTGTCCTGCCGTAGGGCTGTCCTAACCCTGCTACCTAAGAAGGGCAACCTGCAGGACATAAAAACTGGCACCCTGTGTCACTGCTCTGCGTGGATTACAAGCTTCTGTCCAAAACCTTCGCCACCAGGCTGAGGGGGGTTATGGAGCAGGTCTTCCACCGGGACCATACCTACTGCGTCCCTGGGAGGTCCATAACAGACAATGTCCATCTTATCAGGGACACATTAGATATAACAGAGTCCCTAAAAATAAACGCTGGACTGATCTCCCTAGATCAGGAAAAAGGTTTTGATAGGGTAGAGCACAGATTCCTGTGGAAGGTAATGGAGAGCTTTGGTTTTAACAATGATTTTATTAACAAAATCAAAGTTTTATATAATGATATTGAAAGTGTGCTGAAGATAAATGGTAGTCTGTGTGCCCACTTTAGGGTGTGTAGAGGTGTCCGACAGGGTTGTGTACTCTCCGGCATGCTCTACACACTCTCCCTTGAACCCCTTCTGAACAAATTAAGGGAGAAAATACAAGGTCTACTTTTACCAGGTTTTAGCAAAAGCATCATTTTATCAGCCTGCGCTGACGACATCGATGTTTTTAGTAAAAATCAAGAAGTGGACATTTTACCAAAATAATAGAAGACTTTTCCACTGCATCGGCAGCGAGGGTCAACTGGAGAAAAAGTGAAGCCCTCGCTGCTGGTGAGTGGCATGGTGGCCTCACAGTTCTTCCACAAAATTTACAGTGGAAAAAAATGGTTTTAAATATCTTGGAATCTGGCTCGGAACTAGCCAAATAGTCCAGGAGTACTGGGAGGGCATCATGGACAAAATAGAAGGGAAGTTAGCCAAGTGGAAATGGCTGCTTCCCCAAATGTCTTTTAGAGGAAGGGTTTTGGTTTTAAACAACCTTGTAGCACCCCAGCTGTGGCACCAACTCACCTGCCTTAATCCCCCACCAGACGTTTTATCAAAACTACAAAGAAAGATGCTGGATATTTTATGGGATAAGCTACACTGGGTGCCACAAGGGGTGTTGTTTTTATCTCAAGACGAAGGGGGCCACATTTAGGATTCAGTTTATAAAAAAGTATTTAACAGGACCACAAGATACCATGTGGAGAGATGTGAACAGGTGCATCCTGAGATGGGTGAGTAACCTGGGGCTGGATGAGGCTCTGTTTTTAACTGATTTCAAATTTTTAAAGTTTAATGGGCTGCCTCCGTTTTACCAGAGTGTTTTTAAATCATGGACCCTTTTTAATAAAAAGAGGTCAGCAAAGTCCTCCTCTCTGTATTGGCTGTTACAGGAACCTCTCATCAATGGAGCAAGACTGGACATCAGCAGTGAGCGGACACCTGGGCTGACGGCGGCGCTCTGCAGCAGCAAAATCATCCAGCTTTATCAGCTGGTGGCAGCAGTGGGGCCAGACCTGGTGGACGCTGAAGGCCTGGCCACCCAACTGGGCCTCACTTCACTGAGGGTTGCCAGGAGGACCCTCAAGCTCTGGAAGGGGAAGCCCTGCAGGACAAGATACTGCTAAAAAAACATCACCGAGGGAGAGCCACATCGGACCAACGTGATCCCTTTCCAGAAATCACCCTGACCCCTGACCTGGAGAACCTGACTAGCCCCCTACTGGCAACCACAAGCCAAACGCTGCAGAGCGCCGACAAAAAAACTATTTACAAAAACAACGTAAAAAGTCTGAACAAAAAGGGACTGAACAACAGACTCCCCACTGTGTGGACAAACAAACTGATTGGACAACAAAGACCCCAGTGGAGGATTTTATACAAACCCCCCTAAAGAAACGCACCACTGACCTCCAGTGGAGAATTTTACACGGTGCTCTGGCCTACAATTCATTCATCTCTGTCCTTGATCATAGTCAAACAGATAAAAGCCCCTTCTGCTTTTTAAGAGAAACCCTCTTCCACGTTTTTACAGAGTGTAAGAGGCTCACAGAGCTCTTCACTCTTTTAAAATCAGTTTTTAACCAATTTGAGACTGTTCTTAACAAAGGTTTTATTTTGGGGCCAAAATACAATAAGTTTAAAAAAGAGCGGTCGGAGCTCCTAAATTTTATCTGTGGCGAGGCCAAATTGGCCATACACGTGAGCAGAAAAAACAAGATCAAGGACAGAGATGGACAGGACGGCAAAGCCGTCTGGCTCTGCAACGTCAGAAAAATGTATATAACTATGAATGAAAAACTGTAAATAAAACGCTTTTGTAAAAATAAAAAAAAAATAAAAATCTCTCTCTCTCTCTATATATATATATATATATAGAGAGAGAGAGATTTTTATACAATCTCTCTCTAGAGAGAGAGAGATATGGTACAAATGTGATTGTACCATACAGTTGGTAGTCACTCCTCACCATATAGTCTGATGGTCCACCCACTTTCTCCATTCAGTCAGTGAATGCCACAGGAAGTCAACCTCATCAGGTCATTGTAGGCTACTATAGACTTTTTAGGAGACCATTGACTTTTATGTATGACACACAGGATGTGAGTCAATACATTTTTAATACAATTTAGTGAATCACTAACAAGGCCAGTGAAAGTAGAAACGTGAAACTAAAAGGTTGGAGAATATTAATAGGAGTGAAATTACTTAAATTGCGAAATTACTTGATTACTTAGCAGCAATCTATTTGAGACCTTCCGGTCAGGCTTTGGAGCTAACCATAGCACTGAGACCGCTCTGGTCAGAGTCCCTAATGATCTTCTGATGGCTTCAGACCAGGGTTTTGTCTCCATTCTAGTCCTATTAGACCACCTGATTCTGATGAAGAGACTGGAGAGTGTGCTTGCAATCAATGGCACTGCCTTGGATTGGTTTCGTCATACTTAACTGACACCAGATACCAGTTTGTCCAGATTGATAATAATCAGTCCCCCCGCCCCAAAGTCAGCCTTGGTGTCCCACTGGGGTCAGTGCTAGGTCCAATCTTGTTCTCTCTGGGGCTTAAATCCTGCAAAGATGACATCAAGACCTGGATGACCCATAACTTCTTAATGATAAAGGGACTCTATAGCTGACAAAATTGCAATAGTTTAACCACTGCCTCCAACACTTCTGTAAAAAACCTAGGTGTTTCCTTTGATCTAAGGGACTTTTCCCTTAGCTCCCATATTAAAAATATGCCGAATGCCCAACCAGTTCCCTGAGATCTCTACAGCTTGTGCAGAACACGGCAGCTTGTGTTCTAACCAAAACCAGGCAGAGGCATCTACATCAAATGCCCCCTGGACGCCTCCCACGGAAGGTGTTTGGGTCATGTCCCACTGGGAGGAGACCCAGAGGAAGACCTAGGACGTGCTGGAGTGACTATGTTGCCCGGCTGGCCCTGGGAACGCCTTGGGAGAGGAAAGTTTGGGTATCCCTCCTCCGAATGTTGCTCCCGTGACCCGGCTCCGGATAAGTGGATGAAGATGGATGGATGGATAGCTCTCCATGGGCTGGCACCCTTCTATGTAGTGGAGTTGATACAACAGTATCAACCCACTAGATCTCTTTGTTCTGTAGGAGCAGGTCTCCTATGGTTCCACAAATTTCTAAATCTAGATTTGGAGCCAAAGCTTTTTGCTACCAGGCCCCTCTATTGTGGAACCACCTGCCAGCTCTAGTCCGGGAGACTGACACAGTTTCTATTTTTAAGAGTAGGCTAATTTTTTTTCTTTTCGACAGCGCCTAAAGAGGCCTACAGATCCAGCCGTAGTCCTCATGTGAGGCCTTCGGCTGGACCTTGGGTTCTAGATATGCTACGGTAAGTTAAGAATGCCGGGGTCGCGTGGCATACTGGGTCCCCTATTACTGTCCTCTATCTCTCTCTCTCCTTCCTTTTCCTCATTTATCTATTTCCTATCACTGTCCCCTATCTCTTTCTTCTTCCTTTTCCTTATTTACTCCCCATTAACACACCTTGCCGGGGACCTAAGTGGTGGATTTTGCAAAGAGAATGGAAATGGCCGTGGTAAACACCTATTTAAAAAACACCTACCTTTAAAAAAGTAACTTGTTACTTTACTAGTTCTTCTTCTTTTTCTTTCGGCGTATCCCATTTTTCAGGGGTTGCCACAGCGAGTCAATAATTTCCATCGCACCCTGTCCTCCGCATCCTCAACTCCAACTCCAACCACCTCCATGTCCTCCCTCACTGCATCCATAAATCTCCTCTTTGGCCTTCCTCTTCGTCTCTTACCTGTTAGCTCTATGTCTAGCATTCTTCTCCCAATATAATCACTGTTCCTCCTCTGAACATGTCCGAACCATCTCAGTCTGTCTTCTCTAGCTTTTTCTCCAAACCTTCCTGTCTGTGTTGTCCCCCTGATCACCTCGTTCCTGATCCTGTCCATCCTTATCACCCCCAAAGAGAATCTCAGCATCTTTAAATCTGCCACCTCCAGCTCTCCCTCTCCAGCAAACAAAAAGGGGCTCAGGGCTGATCCTTGATGAAGTCCCACCTCCACCTTAAAGTCCTTTGTCGTTCCAACAGCACACCTCACCACCGTTGTGCTGTTCTCATACATATCATGCACCAGTCTAACATACTTCTCAGCCACTCCTGACTTCCTCATACAAAACCACAGTTCCTCCCAGTTGTAGGCCTTTTCTAAATCTACAAAAACACAATGAAGCTCCTTCTGACCCTCTCTGTACTTCTCAATCAACATCCTCAAGGCAAATATTGCATCGGTGGTACTCTTTCTCGGCATAAAACCATACTGTTGTTCGCAACAGTATGGTTTAGAAAACTTACTGCTTCTTCCCCAAAAGCATTCCCATACCCCCACTGGTATATCAACAGGACCGACTGCCTTTCCACTCTTCATCCTCTTCAGAGCTTTTCTAACTTTATCCTTTCTAATCGGATCGACCTTCTCCCTGTTGGGAGCTGGCTCTTCATTCCTACGCTCCCTATCATTTTTGTTATTTAACAACTCCAAGTACTCCCTTTATCTTCCCAGCACATTTTCCATCTCTGTCCTTAATTAATCTCACCTCCTGCACATCCTTCCCAGATTGGTTTCTCTGCCTTGCCAATCTGTATAACTATATATTACAATATTCTCATGGCCTCTGAAAAAGGACTTGTGTCCCTGTTGGTCTCACTGGATCTCAGTGCAGCATTTGACACTATTGACCATAAGATCCTACTTCATAGGCTAGAGTATGATGTTGGGATCAAAGGAACTGCACTTGTTTGGTTTAAATCCTATCTAACAGATAGGTTCCAATTTGTTCAAATAAACAAGGACTCCTCTGTACACACTAGAGTTGATTGTGGAGGGCTCCACAAGGCTCTGTACTTGGGCCAATTCTTTTTACATTGTATGTGCTTCCTCTAGGCAAAATTATTAGACAACATAATATAGATTTCCACTGCTATGCAGATGATACCCAGTTGTATTTATCTGCAAGGCCTGACGACCCAAACAACATCAGTCATGTTTTAAAGACATCCAGACATGGATGACCCAAAATTTTCTGCTTCTAAATGCAGAAAAAACCGAAGTTATAGTATTAGGACAAAAACACAATGATCCACCGTTGTTGATCCAGGGATTGAATCTGGATGGAAATATTCAACCCTCCCGCTCTACTGTCAGGAACCTGGGGGTGTTATTCGATAATAGCTTGAATTTTGATGAACATGTTAAGCAAATTTGCAGAATTGCCTTCTACCTTTTACGTAAATTAGAAATATTCTGTCCCGTAACGATGCAGAGAAACTAATGCATGCCTTCGTAACCTGTAGGCTGGATTACTGCAATTCTCTTTTATCAGGCATTTCCTTCAGGTCCTTAAAGAACCTTCACTTGGTCCAAACTGCGGCAGCCCACATATTAACTGGAACCAAAAGACGGGAGCACATAACTCCCATCTTAGCCTCCCTACACTGGCTCCCAATTAAAAGTAGAATTGATTTCAAAGTTCTATTATTAACTTACAAGGCCCTAAATAATCTGGCCCCTTCCTATATTAAGGACCTGCTTTCCCCCTATAAACCTAGCAATCACTCAAATCATTAGATTCGGGTCTATTAGTGGTTACTAAGAGTAGAACAGGTGGTAGAGCCTTTAGGTGGTAAGCAAGGGTTATATTTGATGGAGCATGCGTGAGGACGCTGGCGCGTCTGGCTGCCACTTCACGCTGCTCCAACATCCGCTTCACGCCGCTCCAACATCTGCAAACATCTGCATCTGCCAACATCTGCAAACAAACCTGGTATCTAATTTCATCTTGCTTCAACATTTGGATATACCCGCCACAGTCAATGACACCCATCTTTTGGAAAGGACTGCACCCACCCGTTGGTAAACTCCCGAACGCCGGTTAGCCTGAGGCTAACACCACTAGCAGCCGGCTCCATGCTGACATACTCCGCTTCACAACTGCTGAAGCTAAACAACTTTGATGCTCCAGCATGCATCGCAGCTATCAGACAGCATGGACTTCTACACCGACCTCGCTACATCCACAGGAATGTGTGTAAGAGATTTGTTTACTTCCAAAAATGCCCTGCATCAATCCCTAGTCCCCAGACGACCACGTCGCTCGTTGGCAACGTCATCAGTACGCCGACGTCACAGAGGCTTGTAGTAACAGCGGCTCACGGCGAAATGGAAAACCTCCAGTGGATCACTCTGTGCTTCGGAATCTGCAGAGATATTCACCACCAGCTTCGTCACCAATTACCATGGAACTGTTTAACATCCAAGCCATCAATAGGAAATCTCTACTGATACACAACCACATACAGGAAAGACACATCGATTTAATGTGCCTAGTGGAAACATGGCACAAGCCGGGGGACCACCTCCTGCTAAATGGAATCTGCCCCCCTGGCTATAACTACATTGAGAGAGCCCGCACTTCAGGCAGAGGTGGTGGTCTACTCATCATCCACTGGTCTGTACTTTAACTCTCACCCATCCAGCTGCCTGACCTTACCTCCATGGAATGCCTTGCTTTTAATTTCAAACCTCCTTACTCCATGACATTGCTTCTGATCTACAGACCTCCAAAACCAAACTCTTCATTCTCCCAGAGATTCACGATCTCCTAACATCTCTCTGCACCATTTCTAACAATATTATAATTATCGGTGACATCAATATTCATGTTGACAATCCTTCTTGGCCCCTTGCAGCAGACTTTCTAAGTTTACTGGACTGTCTTGGTTTGCAACAACACGTTGAGGCTCCCACTCACAACAAAGGCCACACGTTAGATCTAGTCATCACCAATTCAGCATCCATCAGAAACCTGGAAATCTACGACCTCGGGGTGTCCGACCATAAGGTAATCTCAACAACTCTAACATCCTCCCTGCTTCCCTCTAGATCCAAATGCCAAATAATTTTCAGGAACCTGAAGCGGATTGTACCGGCAGACCTCACCATCGACCTCCAGCACATTTCCTGCCCAGCTGCTCAAACTATGGAAGAGCTAGTGGACCACTACAACACCTCGTTGAGCAGCGTTCTCAATCTTCATGCCCCTATCAAGACACGTGAAGTCACTTTTGAACGCTCCGCTCCTTGGTACACACAGGCTCTGCGCAAAATGAAAACTGCTGGCCGTGTACCGGAACGCAATTTCAGGCGCACTGGGCTCACTGTCCATAAAGTGGCTTACCGTGAGCATCAAAAAACCTACTGCCAGGCTCTGAAAGACACCCGCTCAACATTCTATGCCAACATCATAAACCAGGAGGCCAGCAACTCTGAGAAGCTCTTCTCCACAATAAACCACCTTCTGAAACCACAATCACCGCCACCAACTGATGCCACAGTAGAACGATGCAACAGTTTCATGGATTTCTTCAGAACAAAGGTCAACAACATCCGGTCCCTACTGCTAAATCCCTCCACCTTCCTCCCCTCGCCTGCTCCCAAGTTTTTGGCGGGGAATCTGCAACCACTTTCTTGCTTTTCTGAGGTAGAGCAGAACCACTTACAAAAAAATCATCAGCGGAATGAAGCCGACCACATGCTGCCTCGACCCATTCCCATCCACCCTGCTTAAATCATACATCACCCCCTTGATTCCCATCATCACCAAGTTGTTAACCTCTCCTTCCAAACAGCACATGTCCCACCTGCCCTAAAGACTGCTGTAATTCGCCTTCTCCTGAAGAAGCCCTCCTTAGGCTGTCTCCTTAGGGTGACAAATGACATTTTAATGAACGCTGATTCAGGGTCACCATCACTCCTCATCCTTTTAGACTTAACAGCTGCATTCGACACTGTCGACCACACCATCCTCCTCGAGCGTCTCCACAACACAGTAGGACTGACAGAACGCGCTCTACAATGGCTCAAGTCCTACCTTTCCGATAGAACTGAACGTGTTCTGCTCGGAGAATGTGAGTCAAGGCCACTCCAAGTCACCTGTGGCGTCCCCCAGGGGTCTGTCCTTGGTCCCAACCTCTTCTCCATCTACATCCTTCCTCTCGGTCAAGTCATCAGAAAACATGGACTATCTTTTCACTGCTACGCTGATGACATTCAACTCTACATAAAAGCATCACAAACCTCACCTGCAGACCTGTGATTCGTCATTTCCTGTCTCGAAGACATAAAGACCTGGATGACCAACAACTCCCTTTAACTAAACAGTAATAAAACTGAAGCTTTCATCATCGGCACCCCTCATCAGGTAAAGTCCACATCTATAACCCAACTCCAAAAACTACAGTACATTAAAAACAGTGCTGCCAGGGTCCTGATGAGAGTCCGTAAATATGACACATCACACCCATCCTGCAGTCGCTCCACTGGCTCCCCATTTCATCCCGGATCAATTACAAAATTCTCCTGCTAACCCACAAATGCATCTATGGACATGCACCTACTTACCTCCAAGACCTCATCACCCTACAGTCCACCACTCGCACCCTCAGATCTACCAACACCCATCTCCTCCAGGTTCCAAGGACCAGGCTCTCCACAATGGGATCCCGGGCCTTTTGTGCTGCTACTCCACGCCTGTGGAACAGCCTTCCACCTCTCTTAAGAGCCACCCAGGACACTGACTGTTTCAAAAAAGGCCTAAAAACCTTTTTATTCGAGGACGCATTCAGCTGTCATTTGCCACAGTCCTGTGATTTTATTTCTATTTATGTATTATTTGTTCTCTTTATGTCTGTAGCACTTTGAGATCCCAGGGATGGAAAGTGCACTATAAATTAAATGTATTATTATTATTATTATAAATTATCAAGCCCCTCTTCTGTGGAATCAGTTTCCGCTTCAGGTCAGGGATTATGATTCAGTCTCTACTTTTAAGGTGAGACTAAAAACCCATTTCATACTCTAGCCTATGAAGTAGGATCTTATGGTCAATAGTGTCAAATGCTGCACTGAGATCCAGTAAGACCAGCAGGGACACAAGTCCTTTTTCAGAGGCCATGAGAATATCATTGCACTCTGTGCTGTGGTGGATTCTAAATCCAGACTGAAATTTTTCAAAAAGATCATT
>JAFBJS010003643.1:189811-234576 GCA_016785265.1 Paraplagusia blochii | reverse complement strand
ATAGCGTCCTCTGTGGATCTGTTAGGTCTGTAGGCAAACTGGTGTGGGTCCAGAGTGGGAGGCAGACAGGTCCTGATGTGCTTGCATATCAGTCTCGAGACATAAGGTCCACAAGGAAATAAGTTAGGAAATAAGGAATAAAGAAAAGAAAAAAGAGAGAGAAAGAGTACTGCAAGAGAAGACTGAATGTACAAAAAGACCCCAGCACAGAATAACTAGGACCCAAGGTCAAACCACAGGCCCCACAAGGGGGTCTACAGCCAGACCTGTAGGCCACCAATTCCAAAAAGGACGGTCTTCAGTCTGACTTGAAAATAGACTCTCTGTCTGCCTCCCGGACTGGAGGCGGCAGGTGGTTCCATAATATCTCCATATCTCAGGTTTAGTCTTTCTTGTTTAACATGAACCTGATCAGACTCAACTCATGTCTGTTAATCTAAGACTGGAAATCCCACGCATGTTTTGTGGGTTCAAGTCCACATGGTGGTGCTAATGTAAGGGTGAAATCAGGTGACGTTCACACAGATGTTTGATGTTAAACTGAACCGGAGCAGATGTTCATCACATCACCACACTTGTTTCTCATAAAATCGGATTTTTTTTCTGACATATTTCATAAATTCTCACTTCACAGACTGACACATTGTCAACTCTCAGAGACTCACTGTGAGATTGTGGCCTCAGCTCTAAAGTCCAGTCCCTCACATCTGACAGAACTGGACCTCAGCAACAACCACCAGGAGGGTCCAGAAGTGGATCATCTTTGTTCTGGACTGAAGAGTCCACACTGTGGACTGAAGAGTCTGAGGTGAGTTCACTGACTGAAGCTGCTGTTCATTGATTTGATTGACATTCCAGTCATTTAGTCCAGAGATGAATCCAATCCAGTCTCTGTGCTGGTCCTGGTCCTGGTTTGACTCGGTTCTTCAGACTTGACTGGGTCAGATGTTGAAGCTCCTGCTTCATCACAGGCTCTGATGCTGTTGAGTGTCTGTTGGAGACTGAAGCTGACTCTCAGATGAAGCTGCTGACTGGACTTGGATCAGTCAGTGCAGATATACGACTGGTCCATCAGCTGAGGACCTGAGGTTGGGCTCAAACACAGGGGTGTGGCCCTGTGATATGTCGTTCACAAGTGATTGGTTCATATTGAATGAATCACCTACAAATGACTGACGTGGTCTGGTGTAATGAGTCTTCTGAGGGATTCATTCATTAGAAATATTTTCTTCTTTATTCAGGTTGGCGGACTGCAGTTTGTCAGAGATCAGCTGTTCTTCTCTGGTCTCAGCTCTGAAGTCCAACCCCTCCCATCTGAGGGAACTGAACCTGAGCTGGAACAACCTTCTTGATTCAGGAGTGGAGGTTCTGTGTGGTTTTCTTCAGAGTCCACTCTGTCAACTGGAGTCTCTGGGGTGAGTTCACTGACTGTTACTGTTGTCAATGTCACAGTGAAGCTGATTCATCTTCACACTCAGATGAACCACTGATTGTAAATGAATGAATTCTGGTTCCAGTGGTTCTGATTGTTTCCACTCTGTCTTCTCTCTAATGGATCAAAGTGTTTTTGGATTCACTGGAATAAAAATGGACTCTTGTTCTGATTTACTGACAGACTTTCCACCACTGCTCCACTGGTTTGTTGGTTTATCATCTGCTGAGTGAAGTGTGTTTCCAACTTAATCCCATCTGATCTGAAATGACCTGATGTGATGTCACCTCCATCTCCAACTGTTTCAGAACAAGTTATTAAAATAAGCTTATTCTACATCTACAGTCAGACTGATCTCATCTCATTCAATATAAGTGTATCTGAGTTTACTGGATTTAATTTAATCTATTTAATGTTTAATGTAATCATCTATACCAACAGTAACTCAATCCATTGATTGTGATCTATTTTAATTTGAACTTGTCTATTTTTCAAGAATTTGTGCAATTTAATCTGAAATAATCTCCAATCTTTTGATCCATTCTGATCTGATCTAAGTCTATCTAAATTAAAATATTATAATCTTGACTCAGTCAGTTGTTTTCAGTCATAGCTGATCTAATAATAAATATCTGTAATGAATGTTTAATAATTCCCTTAATTCAAGAAAGTCAACCTTTCTCTTTGTCTTTTCTTCTTTATTCAGGTTGATGAACTGCAGTTTTTCAGAGATCAGCTGTTCTTCTCTGGTCTCAGCTCTGAAGTCCAACCCCTCCCATCTGAGGAAACTGAACCTGAGCTCTAACAACCTTGATGATTCAGGAGTGAAGGTTCTGTGTGGTTTTCTTCAGAGTCCACTCTGTCAACTGGAGTCTCTGTGGTGAGTTCACTGACTGTTACTGTTGTCAATGTCTCAGTGAACACTGATTGTAAATGAATGAATTCTGGTTCCAGTGGTTCTGATTGTTTCCACTCTGTCTTCTCTCTAATGGATCAAAGTGTTTTTGGATTCACTGGAATAAAAATGGACTCTTGTTCTGATTTACTGACAGACTTTCCACCACTGCTCCACTGGTTTGTTGGTTTATAATCTGCTGAGTTACGTGTGTTTCCAACTTAATCCCATCTGATCTAAAATGACCTGATGTGATGTCACCTCCATCTCCAACTGTCTCAGAACAAGTTATTAAAATAAGCTTATTCTACAGCTACATTAACACGGATCTCATCTCATTAAGTGTATCTGAGTTTTCCTCCTCCTCCTCCTCCTCTTCCTCTTCCTCCTCCTCCTCCTCCTCCTCCTCCTCCAGCTTATCCCGTTTTTCAGGGGTTGCCACAGCGAGTCAACAACTTCCATGTCACCCTGTCCTCCGCATCCTCAACTCCAACTCCAACCACCTCCATGTCCTCCCTCACCGCATCCCTAAATCTCCTCTTTGGCCTTCCTCTTTGTCTCCTACCTGGTAGCTCCATGTCTAGCATTATTCTCCCAATATAACCACTGTCCCTCCTCTGAACATGTCCAAACCATCTTAATCTGTCTTCTCTAGCTTTTTCTCCAAACCTTCCTGTCTGTGTTGTCCCTCTCATCACCTCATTCCTGATCCTGTCCATCCTTGTCTCTCCTAAAGAGAATCTCAGCAGCATCTTTAACTCCTCCACCTCCAGCTCTGCCTCCTGTCTTCTACCTATTCCTAGTGTCTCTAATCCATACGTCATGGCTGGTCTCACAACTGTTTACTGAATTTAATTTAATCTCTTTCATCTTTAATTTAATCATCTATACCAACAGTAACTCATTCTATTGAATGTGATCTATTTTAATTTGAACTTGTCTATTTTTTAAGAATTAGTGCAATTTAATCTGAAATCATTGCCAACCTTCTGATCCATTCTGATCTAAATCTAAAGTATAATATTATAATTTGGGATGGCTGATATATAGGTCCACCGATAAATATCGGGCCGATATCAGCATAATTTTTAATATCGGATTATATCAGTACTGGTTTTTCCACCAATATTATTAATCCAATGCTGCAAAGCCGCTGTCTTGGCAAATACGCTGGACTTCTTCATGGGGTACTGAGTCAGTACTACTGACACTTTGACCGGCACATGATCAATGCTACAGTAAATGTCCGTGGTCTGGAGTATTTTGTGGATAGAAAACTGTAATTCTTAATGACTGCAAGGAGCTGGTCGTGTGAGGTTGGGGGGAAGATTTTAACACTTTATCACGAGGCGTTTTTATGCAGCACAGTAAAGAAAAACAACACGGAATGAACTCAGTAAAACGACAACGACAATCATAGCTGATCTAATAATAAATATCTGTAATGAATTTTTAATAACTCACTTAATTAAAGAAAGTCAACTTTTCTTTTTCTCTTTTCTTTTTTATTCAGGTTGAAGAGCTGCAGTTTGTCAGAGATCAGCTGTTCTTCTCTGGTCTCAGCTCTGAAGTCCAACCCCTCCCATCTGAGGGAACTGGACCTGAGCTCCAACGACCTTCATGATTCAGGAGTGAAGGTTCTGTGTGGTTTTCTTCAGAGTCCACGCTGTCAACTGGAGTCTCTGTGGTGAGTTCACTGACTGTTACTGTTGTCAATGTCTCAGTGAAGCTGATTCATCTTCACACTCAGATGAACCACTGATTCTAAATGAACTGTTTTGCCTCTACTGGATCGCAGTGTTTTTGGATTCACTGGAATAAAAATGGACTCTTGTTCTGATTTACTGACAGACTTTCCACCACTGCTCCACTGGTTTGTTGGTTTATCATCTGCTGAGTGAAGTCTGTTTCCAGCAGAATAGAATCTGCTCCAACCACTAATTCACAGCCTACCTGTGGAACATACCCTATGACAACATTCACATCAACCTGTCTGACACCCGTTTCACATCCACCACATTACTTGCATACTTTTCCCTGATGATCAGCCCTACTCCATTTCTCTTCCCATCTAATCCATGGTAGAATATCTTAAAACCTCCCCCAATGTTTCTAGCCCTGCTGCCCTTCCACCTGGTCTCCTGTACACACAACACATCCACTCTTCTTCTCTCCATCATGTCAGCTAGCTCCCTACCTTTCCCTGTCATTGTACCTACATTCAGGGTTCCCACTTTCAGACCAACACTTCTAGCCTTCCTCTTCTCCCTCTTTGTCTTAATCCATCTTCCTCCTCTTCTTCTTTGTCTTCAACCAACAGTAGTCCAATTTCCAACAGTACGCTGTAGGTTAACAGCACTGTTGGTGGTCGTTAATCTGGCGCCGACCAGTACAGTGTGGAAATCATTTTGTTTTTTCGCATCTTTGATTTGGCCAAAGTTTTATGCCGTATGCCTGTCTTGATGCAACCCTCACTATTTATCCGGATTTGGGACTGGCACTAAAAACACTGGCTTGTGCCCTCTAGTGGCTGGTTTGGAATGTGAACTTTGCTAATACTTAAAATTTTGGGTTTAACAAAGTTTTGTCTCTACAACTATCCTCAGTTTTACAAAAAAAAGAAGACTCTGAGGACAGGACACCAACTGCCAATCTAATCTAATCTGATCTAATCCAATCTACGCTCCAATGTTCTGATCCAGCATAATCTGGGGTTAGGGTTAGGGTCTTAATAATCCACTAAACTCAAGAAAGTCAACTTATCTCTTTGTCTTTTCTTTTTTATTCAGGTTGAGGAGCTGCAGTTTGTCAGAGATCAGCTGTTCTTCTCTGGTCTCAGCTCTGAAGTCCAACCCCTCCCATCTGAGGAAACTGAACCTGAGCTGGAACAACCTTCTTGATTCAGGAGTGAAGGTTCTGTGTGGTTTTCTTCAGAGTCCACTCTGTCAACTGGAGTCTCTGAGGTGAGTTCACTGTTGTCAATGTCTCAGTGAAGCTGATTCATCTTCACACTCAGATGAACCACTGATTCTAAATGAATGAATTCTGGTTCCAGTGGTTCTGATTGTTTCCACTCTGTCTTCTCTCTAATGGATCAAAGTGTTTTTGGATTCACTGGAATAAAAATGGACTCTTGTTCTGATTTACTGACAGACTTTCCACCACTGCTCCACTGGTTTGTTGGTTTATAATCTGTTCTAAATAATTCCATCAAAATCAAATCTAATCTGATTTCTACTCCTGGAGTAATCCTCTATAACCTCGTATATTGGTCCAATCTCCCCTTGCGTAATTACAACTTCTTCTTCTTCTCCTTTCGGCTTATCCCGTTTTTCAGGGGTTGCTACAGTGAGTCAACAATTTCCATCTCACCCTTTCTTCTAGATCCTCAACTCCATGTCCTCCCTCACCGCATCCATGAATCTCCCCTTTGGCCTTCCACTTCGTCTCTTACCTGGTAGTTCCATGTCTAGCATTCTTCTCCCAATATAACCACTGTCCCTCCTCTGAACATGTCCAAACCATCTCATTCTGTCTTCTCTAGCTTTTTCTCCAAACCGTCCTGTCTGTGTTGTCCCTCTAATCACCTCATTCCTGATCCTGTCCATCCTTGTCTCTCCTAAAGAGAATCTCAGCAGCATCTTTAACTCCTCCACCTCCAGCTCTGTCTTCTGTCTATTCCTAGTGTCTCTAATCCAGGGATGTCAAACTCATTTCACATCGCGGGCCGCATATGGCCTTGGTAGATGTCAAGCGGGCCGGACCATTAAAATTATAGCATACTACGCTATAAATAATAAAAATATCGTGTCTTTCTTTTGTTTTGGTGTAAAGAAGCACAAGAACATTGGGGAAAAATTTAATTTAATGAACAATCATTTTACAAAACATTTCATGAAACACCTCATATTTGTGTTGGAAGAAAGTATTCACCTGTCATATAAATGTTTAAACTTCATACATGAAACATACATACACATACAATACATACTGAAAGTTTTAAAAAAGTTGCATGAACAGTAGAAATCTACCATACTCTTTTGTAGTGAAGCTGCTGACTAACATTAAATTCCACATTTTTTTTTAAAAAATGTGCAAAAAACAGCGGGTGGCTGTGGCGTGCAGCAGAAGTTTCACAGCCCTCTGTGCAAGATGTGGGTACTCTTTTGAGGCAAGGACCCAGAAGGATGCCAGGTCCAGTTTATTCCACAGCAATTTTAAACTGCTCTCAGTGGAAACTTCCAGAAGCTGGGATTCCAGTTGTGAGGGCAAAGCAACATCATTTGCAGTGGGATCCACGGAAAATGGGTCCAAAACCCACATGTGTCCCTCTTTGGGGTCCTCAGGGAAGTATTCATTGAATTTCTCTGCCAGTTGTGACAGGTGCTGAGAGACAGCGTCGCTGATTTTCACATGTGGGCTAGTTTTCCAACATGTCAGACAAGAGTGGAAACATATCCATCCTCTCTTCCAGGGCCCTTTTGCTCCACAAAGAAAGTTTCTTCTTGAATGCTTGAACTTTGTCTGTAACAAAAAAGTGTTGCTGTTTCTTCCTTGAAGTGAGGTGTTCAGCTGGTTCAGTAGTGAAAAAATATCACACAGGTAGGCAAGTTTAGCTGTGAAGTCTGGCTCAGCATAGTAGTGTGCAAGGGGAGATTTTTTTCTCAGTGAGAAAAGTGAAAACCTCATTTCGCAGTTCAAACAAGCAGTTGAGAACCAGTCCTCTTGAAAGCCATCTCACTTCACAGTGATAGAGCAGTTTGACATGCTCAACTTCTACCTCTTCACAAAGTTTTGCAAAACATCTGGAGTTCACAGCATTGCTTTTAATGAAGTTGATGGTTTTGACACTTACTGTCATCACTTCATGAAGCTCTGGTGACATCTTTTTAGCTGCAAGGTTTTCACGGTGAAGAAAACAGTGTGTCCATTTGGCTTCTGGTGCGCAGTATCTGTCTGATGACACCGTGATGCCTGCCAGTCATTGACGCCGCACCGTCAGTGCACACCCCGACACAGTTCTGCCAGTCCAAGCCGTGCTCTGTGAAGTAGTTGTCCGTGCAGCAGAAACATTCTTCAGCCGTAGCGTGTGTTGGTAGCTCTCCACAAAAAAGTATGTCTTCATGCAAACTACTGTCCCAGCGATAGCGCACAAAAACCAGCAGCAGCGCAGCATTAGTCACATCAGTGGACTCGTCGAGTTGTAATGAGAAAAACGGGCTCTCTTTAATCCTGTCAAGAAGTTGCTGCTGTATGTCCGATGCCATATCCACAATGCGGTGACTGATTGTGTCGTTGGAGACGGGAACGGTCTGGAGCTTCTTGGCAGCAGCCTCTCCGATCAGCTCCCGACACATATCCACCGCGGCAGGTAGAACCAACTCCTCCGCTATGGTGAAGGCGGTTTTGGTTTGTGCCAGACGTTTGGCTACCAGATAACTTGCCTTCAACACAGATTTTGAACTACCAGTCAGTGACACTGGCATTGTATTTGTAGTCCGCTTTCTTTTCGTTTGAAGTACTCCGTCGGCTTTCCCGCCAGAGTCGGATGCCTGGTTTCGAGATGGCGCAGCAGCTTTGACGGCTTCAGGGCTTCGTTTGACAGTGTGAGCCCACACTCTACACATTGGGCTCGTGGCTCCTTCTCGCTGCCCCCATTCACAAACCCGTACTTAATAAAGTCGGGGTTGTATTTTCGAATAATATTTGCCTTTTTGGGCGGGTTGTCATCTTTGTTTTCGACTAGGTTACGCTTTAAAAACGTATCCATGGCTTCGCTTGTTGCTGTAGCTACCAACATGGATAGTAGTTCCGGTTTACAAAAGCAATGAACATTGCATGAACATTTTATTACAATGCATTTTAATCACGTTAAAATAATAATTATTATATAAAAAAAGTTTCATTTTAGATTATAAAATATTTTTGGTGTCTCAGTAAAGCTAACGGCCCTCACGGCCCATTGGTGCAAAACTGAATTTTTCACGGCCCAATGGTTCAGAATCCCTGCTCTAATCCATCCATCATGGCTGGTCCCTCCACCTTAGCTGACTCTCTTCTATCTCAGATCACTCCTGACTCTTTTCTCCAGTTGTTCCATCCTGACTCCACTCTATTCTTCTCCTCAGTCTCCTCCACAGTCTCCACTGCTCTGAACAGTTGAGCCTCAGGATCTAAACTCTTGCTCCTTCTCTGCTCCTTGTAATCTCACCACTCCACTGTTCCCCTTTTCATTCACACACATGTACTCGGTCTTGCTACCACTGACCTTCATTCCTCTTCTCTCCAGTCCAAACCTCCACCTCTCTAGGTTCTCTTCTAGTTGTTGTCTACTCTCACTGCAGATCATAATGTCATCTGCAAACATCATTGTCCATGGAGACTCCTGTCTGACCTCATCTGTCAATCTGTCCATCACCAGAGCAAACAAAAAGGGGCTCAGGGCAGATCCTTGATGAAGTCCCACCTCCATCTTAAAGTCCTTTGTCCTTCCAACAGCTCCACCTCACCACTGTTGTACTGTTCTCATACATATCCTGCACCAATCTAACATACTTCTCTGCCACTCCTGACTTCCTCATACAAAACCATAATTCCTCCCTTGGAATCCTGTCATAGGCCTTTAAATCTAAATTTACAAAAACACAATGCAGCTCCTTCTGACCCTCTCTGTTCTTCTCCATCAACATCCTCAAGGCAAATATTGCATCTGTGGTACTCTTTCTCGGCATAAAACCATACTGTTGCTCGCAAATCTCTACCTCTTTCCTCAACTTAGCCTCAACTACTCTTTCCCAAATCTTCATGGTATGGCTCATCAACTTTATCCCTCTGTAATTGCTACAACTCTGCACATCACCCTTCTTGTAAATTGGTACAAGAACTTGCCGGTCTCTAAAATTCTATTGAAGAGCCGAGAGAGAAAATTTACTGCTTCTTCCCCTAAGCACTCCCATACCTCCACTGGTATGTCATCGGGACCGACTGCCTTTCCACTCCTCATCCTCTTCAGAGCTTTTCTAACTTCATCCTTTCTAATCTGATCGACCTTCTCCCTGTTGGGAGCTGGCTCCTCATTCCTATCCTCCCTATCATGTTCCTCATTCAACAACTCCTCAAAGTACTCCCTCCATCTTCCCAGCACACCTTCCTCACTGGTGATGACATTTCCATCTCTGTCCTTAGTTAATCTCACCTGCTGCACATCCTTCCCAGATTGGTTTCTCTGCCTTGACAATCTGTATAACTCTTTTTCTCCTTCCTTCGTGTCTAACCTCTCGTACAACTCCTCATACGCCTTTTGTTTGGCCTTGGCCACTTCCCTCTTCACCTCCCTTGCCCTCTCTCTGTACTCCAGTCTATTCTCCTCTGTTCTGTCACTATCCCATCTCTTCTTTGCTAATCTCTTCCTCTGGACACTCTCCTGGACCTCCTCATTCCACCACCACGTCTCTTTGTCCTCCTTTCTCTGTCCAGAGGAAACACCTAGCACCTTCCTAGCTGTCTCCCTAATGACTTTAGCTGTGGTGTCCCAATCATCTGGGAAACTGCTCTGACTTCTTTTCCAAAGTCTTCACAACATTCCTCTTTCCTTAACTTCCACCACTTGATCTTCTGCTCTGTCTTCACCTTCTTCTCACCTCCATTGTCAGCTTACACACTACCATCCTATGCTGTTTGGCTACACTCTCACCTGCCACCACCTTACAGTCACTTATCTCCCTCAGATTACCTCTTCTACAGAGAATGTAATCTACCTGAGTGGACCTGCCTCCACTCTTGTATGTCACACGGTGTTCCTCTCTCTTTTGGACATAGGTGTTTACCACGGCCATTTCCATTCTTTTTGCAAAATCCACCACTGCCTGTCCTTCCAAATTTCTATCCCTAACTCCAAACCGACCCATCACTTCCTCATCCTCTCTGTTCCCTTCTCCTACATGGCCATTGAAGTCTGCTCCAATCACCACTCTCTCTCCCCTGGGGATGCTCTCCACAACCAAATCCAGCCCAAATCCAGCTCATTCCAAAACTTCTCCTTTTCTGCTAACTCACAGCCTACCTGTGGAGCATAACCACTGACAACATTCAACATCACTCCTTCTATTTCTACCTTCACACACATCAACCTGTCTGACACAGACTGATACTGAATAGCCTTTGATAAATTAAATTAGTTTTTCTCCTTAGTGCCCGCCTGTCCGTCCTGGGTGAGGATCCTCTCCACTGTCGATCCTGAGGTTTCTTCCTTTTTTCCCTGTCTGGGTTTTTTTGGGAGTTGTTCCTCAGCTGGTGTGAGGGTCTATAAGGGCAGGGGGCTTTTTCCTGTTTTGTTTAATGTATCTAGTTTATTTTATATAATTGTTTGTAAAGTGCCTTGGGACAACGGTTGTTGTGATTTGGCACTTTAAACAAATAAAGTTGTTGAAGTTGAAGTTGTTGACACTCGTTTCACATCCGCCACATTACTTGCATACTTTTCCCGATGATCACCCCTACTCTATTTCTCCTCCCGTCTAATCCATGGTAGAATAACTTACAACCTCCCCCAATATTTCTAGCCCTGCTGCCCTTCCACCTGGTCTCTTGCACACACAACACATCCACTCTCTTGCACACACAAAACATCCACTCTTCTTCTCTCCATCATGTCAGCTAGCTCCCTACCTTTCCCTGTCATTCTACCTACATTCAGGGTTCCCACTTTCAGACCAACACTTCTAACCTTCCTCTTTTCCCTCTCTGCCTTAATCAATCTCCCTCCTCCTCTTCTTCTTTGTCTTCTACCAACAGTAGTCCAATTTCCAACAGTACCCTCTAGGTTAACAGCACTGTTGGCGGTCGTTGTTAACCCGGGCCCCTTTTTGTTGTCTCGCATCTTAGATTTGGCAAAATGTTTTTACGCCGGATGCCCTTCCTGACACAACCTTCACCCTTTATCCGGGCTTGGGACCGGCACTAAAAAACACTGGCTTGTGCTCCCTAGCGACTGGGTTCTTTCATAACTATAACTTATCTAAATAATTTAATGTTTAACCAAAAAAGAATGAAATAAAAACAACTCATCAAATTTGTTTTCTGATTCTGTCCAATCTGAATTGATATTGTTGAATCTAAATTAATCTAAATTTATTCTCAAGTCAAATATTATTTTGTTAATCTAATTTTAATGAATTATCCTGTAATAAATAACTCTAATAAATGTTTAATGATCTACTAAATTCAAAAATGTCAACTTTTCTCTTTGTCTTTTCTTCTTTATTCAGGTTGATGGACTGCAGGTTGTCAGAGATCAGCTGTTCTTCTCTGGTCTCAGCTCTGAAGTCCAACCCCTCCCATCTGAGGGAACTGGACCTGAGCTCTAACAACCTTCATGATTCATCAGTGAAGGTTCTGTCTGATCTAGTGAAGAGTCCAAACTGCAGACTGGAGGATCTGAAGTCAGTATAAAGTCTCATCTTCTCCTCACTATTGTTCTGTCATCACTTTCTTCCTCAAAGTTCAACCTTGTGCAGATGTGAACAAATATTAGTGAAGATGTTGTGAAAAGGTTCGGATCCAAACCAACTGTTTCCAGTCCTGACTGTAAAAGTCTGAAGAGTCAAAGTGAAGTAAAGTGATAACAGTGAGAGGAAATCTTCATCATTCCAGTCCAGAAGCTGCTGCTCCTCTGCTCTGGACTGGACCCAGGTCTCTGCTGCTCTTTGACCTGGATGTGACCCTGATCTGTCTCCTCTGGTGTCTGTTGTCTTCTCTCCACAGGTGGAAGTTCTGAACCTCATGGAGTCCATGGTGTCAATGCAGTGAAGCCTGAAACAAGAAGGAACCTTCAGACCTTCAGGAATGTTCTCTGATTCCACATGTAGAACTGACCAAAGCACAAACTCACCTTTGCTCAGTCAGACTCAGTCAATCAAACCATGTGACCTGATAAGAACCAATCACTGTTCTCACTCTATTCAGACATGATTTTTGGAGCCTAGAGAGGAGAGCAGTGAGGCAGGATATATGAGAAACACTTATAATTTTATCTGGGTTTTACTAAAACTTTACTCTGTATTTTCTGTCTTTTTGACATTTGATATAAAAACACTGTAGTTCTAAATAGAGTCACACCCATCTTTCAGTTCTTCTCTTCTTCATAGACCTGTATATAAATATCTATGGTACCGTTTTGATCGATACCTTGCACTGATGACTGAACTGAATTGAATCAACCAGGGTTCCGTCGTCTGGACAGTAGCTGCTGGTCTCCAAGCAGGTCTCCAGATGACCATCAGTCTCTGGACATGATCATCTTCACAGTGTGGTCAAGGTCAAAGTGGAGTGAACTGTTTCACTGATCTCCAGACATGGCTCCACTTCTTAGCCTGTCTCTGAGACACAAAGTGAGCCTTCAGGTTGGTGGTAAGCCCCACCTCTTTGGAGAGTGTGAGGTTGGAGGACTGCAGGGCTTTGTGATTGACAGCTGAGGCTGAGGTGTTCAGAAAGGCGGGTGTCCTCCACTGACCACTTGTCTCCAACTCTCGGTCATCGCTGATTTTTCCCAGGGACCCTGGGTGTAGTGTCTTAAAACTGCCTGCAGGAAGCGCCACTTGCATGACCATGGCGTTTGAGCAAATAGGCCTTTATAAATCCTGGGAATTATTCTCTTATTCAATTTACCATAGTAAGAATCAATAAAAATGATCAATATCAGTTCACTAAGGTCTGTTTCCATTTTTATATGTTCATAACGATGACATCACTGGAGAAATCTAAGAAGAGTCGGTTCTTTCTAGTTCACAATCTAAAATTAGTTACTTTGAGAGCAACAGGACATAGTAGGTTTCTTAAAGATGTTTCACCTCTTCATCCAAGAGGCTTCTTCAGTTCTAACTGACTAAAGGGGAGTCCTGGGATTTAACCTCAAACGAGACTGCATACCTGTGAAAGGCTATAAGAGGGAGGTGGGGTTACAGAGTGATGTGTCACGCCCTGTTCGAGACGAGCTGTATGTTGAGATGGAGGTGTGGGGGGTAGTGTTGGTATCACTTGTTTCTCTTTGTGATGCAGCCCTGGTCTGATCACCAGAGAACTTTCTGGGCAGAGAATTCAAAACAACTTTGTACATGGATGAAAGACTGTGTCTTATTCCTCCCCCTGTGTTGAGAGAAGGTTTCTCCAGGTTGACGTAGATGGCTTCCTTCACTCCTCTTTCAAACCATCTGTCTTCTCTGGCCAGGATTTGGACATCTTCATCCACAAAACTGTGTCCCTTCTCTTCCAGGTGTAAATGAACAGCAGAGTCCTGTCCTCAAGAGTTGGGTCTTCTGTGTTGTTGCATACGTTTGTACAGTGGTTGTTTGGTTTCACCAATGTAGAGGTCAGGACAGTCCTCTTTGCACTGTACAGCATATACAACATTGCTCTGTTGGCGATGAGGTATTTTGTCTTCTGGGTGGACTAGTTTCTGTCTAAGAGTGTTGGTGGGCTTGAAATAGACTGGAAAAAAATAGACTCAGTCTAGTTCACAATCTTCTTTCAACTTGTTGTTCTGGACCAAACTTTTGTATTTTTGGGTGCCTTTTGTTATTAAACGAGTTGACCATCCAACGGCTTCATTCACTTCTTCGCCTGGACCGCCTTCTTCCGTTTTTTGTGCTGGGATCATGGATTGGGAGAAACCTTCTACTGAGACCTAGTTTCTCCAACTGGTTCCATGATCCGCCCGAATCTTCCAGTGGGGCACGGGGCAACCAATAAAATTGTGACGAGATTGAGGCATAAGGAAGTCTGTAGGACAGCAATAGGACATGAAATCACATGTCCAACCACACTCACCACTTACACAAACAACAAACGGACATTAACATCCGCGCCCCACATTTGAGTCACGGTGGCGCACCTGCAAAAACACAATTGGCACATTGAATAATAAATAACATCTAGAGCAGGGATTCTGAACCGTTGGGCTGCAAGCGACCCCCTTGAGGGCCGTGAAAATTTTTCAGTTTTGCACCAATGGGCCGCGAGGGCCGTGGGACCGGTTAGCTTTACTGAGACACCAAAAATATTTTATAATCTAAAATCTAATTTTTTTGGTAGCACACACAAAATCAGATGCAGCAACACACTACATTTATATTGTAATAATTATTTTTTTTTAATGTGATTAAAATGCATTGTAATAAAATGTTCATGTTGTAACGTATGACACTTTTGCAAACCGGAACTACTATCCATGTTGGTAGCTACGGCAACAAGCGAAGCCATGGATAAGTTTTTAAAGCGTAACCTCGACAAAAACAAAGATGACAACCCGCCCAAAAAGGCAAATATTGTTCGGAAATACAACCCCGACTTTATTAAGTACGGGTTTGTGAATGGGGGCAGCGAGAAGGAGCCACGAGCCCAATGTGTGGAGTGTGGGCTCACACTGTCAAACGAAGCCCTGAAACCGTCACCTCAGCCGTTATTAATAAGCCTGATGTAAGCCTTCAGATTTTCTTCGCTTGATTGTTTCCATGATTCACAAAAGTTAGCATTAATAAAAAAATCTTTGTTGTGATCACATTTCATCATGTCATGTTATTATTGAAAATTTACTCATGTTTTAGCTCGTTAAATAAAATTCCCTCAGTTATCAAGGTATTACTAAATACAAATGTGTGAGAACAATTAAATCTAAACTGCGATTATTAAGGGCCCCAGGTCACTCCAAACTGAAAAAATTGGGCCTTGGTGCCAAAAAGGTTAAGAATCCCTGATCTAGAGGTTACAAGAAAAACAACCAGAACATCACAAGGGACATTTTAACAATAATGGTTCACCAAACTGTGCTCCCATGATTCCTTGGGCCAACAGCGCACCCCAATCAATACAATATTTTTGAGCAGCGTTTACTACCCTGTGGACCGCCTTCTAGACCTCAGCTGCAAAGCCAGTGTACCAGACGCCTAGGCAGTAGGTGAGTAGTGACACTCTCCACAAAGGAGTGATACGAGCCCAGCAGCAGCTTCCTGTCCAGGTTGAAACGCAACCGATTCAGAGAAAGAGGGTCTGAAATCCCTATGGGAAGAGGTCAGGAAGAGACTAGCCGGGCTTTGCAGAGCATCCAAAAGCGCAACAGGCGGAAACAAAAAGAGCAAGCTAGTTTCTTCAAGAATCCCTTCAAGAATGCCAGACAGCTGCTGGAGGAAAAGAAGACTGGCAAGCTCGAAACCACCAGGGAGCAGTTGGAACAGCACGTCAGAGAACAATACAGTGACCCGCAAAGCATCTCTTTAGGAACACCAGGGTATGACCTCAGCCAGCACAGCCAACAGTCAAGTTAAACACCATGCCTCCCAAGCTCAGTGAAGTCAGGTAAGTTGTGGTCTCCCTGGCTCCAACTGAGTCCCTTACAAGCTCTACAAGGACTGCTCCAAGGTAGTAGAGCTGCTATGGCACTTAATGAAAACTGCCTGGAAAAAGCAACTCATCCCATCTGAGAGGCAGAGAGCAGCAGCAGTTTTCATTCCCAAGGAAACAAACTCCAAAGACATCGGCCAGTTTCGTAGCATCGCCCTACTGAATGTAGAAGGAGAGTCCTCTTCTCAGTACTAGCCAGAAGGATGGCAAACTACCTGCTTGAGAATTGCTACATCGACACCAACTGCCAGAAAGCAGGAGTGCCAGGATTCCCCGGATGCGTAGAGCACTCCACAATGATCTGGGACCAGATTCAGAAAGCTAAACGGAAGAAGACCGACCTGCATGTCATTTGGCTTGACCTTGCCAATGCGTATGGATCAGTCCCGCACCAGTTACGCCATGGACTTCTTCCACATGCCCATCTGTGTCAAGAACATTGTGGCAAACTATTTCAACAACCTGCAGATGTGCTTCTCCCCGTCCAGGACTTCAGGACTGGGTGGCAGTGACTTGAAGTTGGAATTGCAATGGGATGTGCCATTTCTCCAATACTGTTTGTGATAATTCTTATCGGTGCAAGGCAAATGGTAGGAGGGATTAAACTCCCAACCGGTCAGAGGCTTCCCCCACTAAGGTCTGGTGCTACCAGTTTATACTCTTACAGAGGGTAATGTGGCCCCTGAAAATAAGTGAAATCCCCTCATCGACTGAGTAAGATGGATGGGAAAGCCAACGCATTCACCCAAAAGTGGATGGGACTGCCACGGTGCTTATCAGATGCTGGCCTCTTCGGGGAAAAACGCACTGCAGCTACCACTGAAGTCTCTACAGCTGGGCTACATGCAAGAAAAGACTAGGTTGGTCCTTGCGCTTAGGGAATCCACAAACAAATCAGTAAGGAACGCAAAGCACCAGTGCTGACTGGTCACAAGTGAAATGAAATATATTTTTTTGTCATTGTGACTCACACCACAGCTCACAACGAAATTTGGCCTCTGCATTTCACCCATCATCAAAGTGAGCAGTGGGCTCACAATAAAATTCACATAGCTGTTTATTCACTCCGTTACATGTGTTTACTTGTATATGTATGTGTTACAGACCATATGTGAAAACTCCCAGGTAATGATCTGACTGTGCTCTTGGATGATCGCTCTTTCCCAGTTCATTTAAAGTTCTCTGACACAAAGAAATCGAAAACAAAAAACTCACTTGTGAGCAGCAATATTCTATTGTCGACCGGCTGAAAACAAACACTTCAAATGTTCTCACTTAAACAAAAATAATATGAGTCAAAACATCATTGTTTTATTAAAGTCCGGAAACAGACGTCCTGGCAATGCAAGTGGCGCTCCATAGAAGAGTACCATAGATATTTATATACAGGTCCATGAAGAAGAGGAGAACTGAAAGGTGGATATGACTATTTAGAACTACAGTCTTTTTGTATAAAATGTCAAAAAGACAGAAAATACAGAGTAAAGTTTTATTTGCTCAGACCCCAGATGAAAATATACAATGATACTGACTTTAATTATTGATATAGGAAAGTCCATAAAGTCCGAAAGTGTTTCTCAGAAATCCAGCCTCACTGTTCTCCTCTGTAGGCTCCAAAAATCATGTCTGAACATTAGAGTGAGAAGAGGTCGATGAAGGTTCTCAGTCATACAGGTCATGGTTAAGAGTTAAGTTTGGCAACTGGACATTCCGTTTTTTTGGAAAACATTTCACCTCTCGTCCAAGAGGCTTCTTCAATTCTAAATGTTAGTGTGGAGCAACAGAAGTTCTTTCCTGTGAGTGAGGAGAAAGGGCTGTTTCAGGTCCCTCCTGTTGGGTGGACCGGAGTTCAACTGTAAAGTGTGATACCAGTCGTTGGGTTGGTATTGATGGGCCGTTACCATCAGTGGGAGTGGTTCTGGTCACACGCCTCTTTGATGTGTCACACTGGTTGTTGAGGGAGGAATCTTTTGCATTGACAACATGGTCTTCGTGAGATTCAGGACTCCCACCTTCACTAATATTTGTTCACATCTGCACAAGGTTGAACTTTGTGGAAGAAAGTGATGTCAGAACAATAGAGAGGAGAAGATGACACTTTATACCAACTTCAGATCCTCCAGTCTGTAGTTTGGACTCTTCACTAGATCAGACAGAACCTTCACTGCTGAATCATTAAGGTCGTTCCTGCTGAGGTCCAGTTCCCTCAGATAAGAGGGGTTGGACTTAAGAGCTGAGACCAGAGAAGAACAGCTGATCTCTGACAAACTGCAGTCCACCAACCTGAATAAAGACAGAAAGATTCCTTGAATTTAGTGGATTATTAAACATTGATTAAATATATTTATTATTAGATCAGCTAAGATTGAATACAACAAATTAGACCAGATTAATAGCAGTTCAGGTCAGATTGGATCAGAACCCTGGAGGTTAGATTAGATTATCAGTTGGTGTCTTCAAAACTACAGAACAGAGTTCTCACTCTGAGGTGTTGTGCTGAGAGAGGATGAAGAGAAAAAGTTCACAAAATATTTGAAACTGAACAATGAAGGAAGAACAGTTGGAGCAACAGTAGACTAATAATTACCTTGGAGGATTTTCTGGATTAGATTTGATCATATTATAGTTCAGATATGAATTAAAAAACCTCAGATAAACTTATCTTATATTAAGTTTGTTTAGACCTCTTCTGTAGATTAGATCAAACCATTTAGATGACAGTAGATGGTAGTGCTTTGGATTTAAACTATTTATATTAGAAACAAACCCCACTAGGGTCAGATGCAGGGAGTGGTAGGGAGACGTCCATGAAAAAGCCACTTGTCCCCCTCACTCGGAGATATACTGGCTAGAGAGCCTAACATCAGTCAAAGGAGGCACCAGCTGACAACCCTGCATCTGTGAGTTTTGGAATGGAAGAGGTGCGACAGGCTCGCCAACATGGCGCCAACCTCAGTGACTACAAAAACAAGTAAGGAAAAACAACCGAAGGGCCTACTAAGGCAGATAACAGTGACAAGAAGTTCCCACGAAAGTGCAGTTGCGGGTGGCAGAAAGTGACCTCACTTAGAGGCTTGCATATCAAACAAAGAAGGACAAAGTGTAGCAGGCAGCCAGATAGCACAATCGCACTGCTTCGGCAGGTCAGATGAAAGGTACCCAAAGCCAGGGAGAAAACTACAGTGCTGAAAGACCCAGCAGTGCAGGAAGGGTAACACTAGAAGAGAGTGGGCGAGAGATGGAAGCAGCAAGCCTGGCTGGAGGACACACTGTCTGTAGTCATACAATCAGGATGTAGCTCAAGCAGTTTGTGCAGCACAGCAGAATTAAGTGGCAAAAGAACGGGGGGTGTGGTCCAAGCTAGACAGAGACCTAAGTGGCTTCCTAGAAAATGCGAGGCAGAGTTGAGGACAAGTTGAGGAGCTCCGGTAACAAAGAAAGTAAAGGAAAGCAACCCTGGAGGAAGAGACAGCTCTCAAGCTCCTGTGGTATGAGCTGAAACAGAGGCTTGCAAAGCCCCGCCGTGCAGACACAATCAGGAGGCGCAGGAGGAGAGGAAAGCCTTTTTCAAGGACAACTTTGGGTATTCCAGTCAGCTGCTTGAAAAGAAGCAAAGAGGCAAGTTGGAAATTTCCAAAGAGCTGTAATGGTATGCAAGGAACCACTACACGGATGCAGCTAGAGAGACACCACTTAGCTCCCCAGGCCACATTCCCCGTCCACTTCCACTGAGCATCATCTTTGACACTTCCCCACCAAGGCAGAACCAGATTGCAGAGGTCCTAAGGCAAGCTAGGTCATCTTCACCTGGGCTTAATGCAGTGCTTCTCAAACTTTTTCTGCTGCGCCCCCCCTAACGAGAAGAAAACAAGTCGCGCCCCCCCTATCGCCCACTCTCCGCCGCAACTATAAATAACAGCATTTGTCTATAAAATAGTGATAGGTACACCTTTGCATAACATCGTATCCTTGTTAACATAAAGAAAACACAAAGAGATATAGTTCAACTTACAAGAATAACTTTATTAACATCGGTCTTTCCTCGCCTCCCAATGTAGTCACAGTGAAGCCAAGCGCTACATATGCTTAATCGAATTTGCGCGTCTTTGCTTTTAGATGACTTTCTTTTAACTCACTATCTCCTTTTGTCCCCGCCTTTCTTTTCATCCCTGTTAATGTTTTCTTCATGTCTAATGGTTTGTTTTTTTACACTACACATCGCCAGCTCGTTCATCATATGTCTGACATGTGCTGTAATGACAATAAAGCTTCCTTGAATCCTTGAATCAAACCTACACCATAGAGTTAATACACGCTGCGCACAATGGGCAATGAGAGCGCCACTGCCAACTACTGGAGTGGATGTGCAATTACACTTTATTGTAGTACGGCGAAAAAAAAGCATGTTCCCCAGGGTCACACGCGCCCCCCCCAGCATCAGCCCCACAGTTTGAGAAGCACTGGCTTAATGTCTCTCCTATAACTTCTTCAAGAACTGTCCACACGGGACATCAATCTTGTGGAAGCTCATGAGGGGGCTTGGAAGAAGGGGTCCATTCCAGCTGAACGGCAACAGGCAGTTGGTGTCTTCATTCCCATAGAGCACTTTACCACCATCAACCAGTATAGAAGCATTGCGCTGCTGAATGTGGAGGGGAAACTGCTCTTCTTGATTCTGGCAAGGCGAATGACCAACTTCTTTAAGGTCAATGTATACAGTACATCGAAACAGGTTTCTCACTGAGGCCTCTCTCCCTGACTTCAACTTTCTATACTCCATTAGACCAGACAAAAAAGGCGGTGGTACAGCGTCATTAACTCTAAACACACTTTCAAGTAAAGAATTTCAACTCCAAACATATCCCTCATTTGAACACCACGCCTTTATCTGTTGCAGCCCCTCAATATTATGCCTCACGGTCTACAGACCACCCAGGCATGACCCCTCTTTTATTCAGGATTTCGCAGCGCTATTGGCAATGGTGTATCCTAAATACTCCAGGGTTATCATAACGGGTGATTTTAATTTACATATTGATAATGTATTGGATAAAATGTCTGCAGAATTCTTAAACCTCCTAGAGTGTTGTTATGTCCCTGTGTTTCCTGTTGGTGGTATAATTTCCCTCCTGTTTCTTTTGTTCTGTCTCCCTTATTATCTTCAGGTGTTGCCATCCAGCGGGGGCGGAGCCAACCTTTTATAACCTGTGCCTGGCAGACTGCTCGCTCTTCTTCTGAAGGAGCCAGGGTGGCTTACCTACGGCACGTTGTCTTGGTTGTGCTATTGCTTTGGTTAACAATTCATAATAGCTTGTAATAATATTCTTTGTGATAATAAATTTCCTTAGACACCTGCTTTATGGACTTCAACTGTGTGTTACCTCCTCCAAAGTAACTCGTTGTAACAAGTGTTTAAATTAAAAAACATTTAAAAACAGCATGTGACGCAGCCAACCCATGGTGGGGGCCACACCTTGGACCTTGTCATAACACATGGCTTGTCTGCGGGTGTGTCGTCCGTCATGGACATGGCTGCGTCAGATCACTGTTGCATTTTTTTTCCATCACAACCAGAAGTCAGCAGGAGGCCCCGGTGAGAACAGTGCAAAGGCGACACCTTACCCCTCAGTTGGTCAAAGACTTCACTGAGACGTTGCAAGTTTCCCCTGATTACCTGCCCCTCCCGATTACATTGTCGAGAACTTTAACAGTAGACTGAGATCTGCTCTCGACTCTGTTGCCCCAGAAACCACTAAAACATTTAAAACTAAACCTCCTGCTCCATGGAGAAATAATGAAATAAAAATGCTAAAAAGAAATTGTAGATCTGCCGAAAGAAGATGGCGACGTTCAAAACTGACAGTCCATCTTGACATATTTAAAGAACATAGAAATTACAACAAGGCACTTAGGCACGCCAGAATGACCTATCTCACGAAGGTCATTACAGATAATAAAAATAATCCCAAAGTTTTATTTGCAACAATTGACCGCTTAACTAACAATGGCACTAAGTGGCAATTTGAAACCCCCACCGTCTCACTCTGTGAGGACTTCGCAAATCATTTCAGGGGTAGGAATTACCTCATCCGAGCCAGTGTCCAAATCGGAATGTACCCTTGACCTATAATGTCCTCCCTCCCCCACCCGAGGAGACACTGGGGCGTGTTGTCCTGGTTGATGCAGGGATGCTTGGCAGAGCTTTCTCCCAAGTAAAATCAACAACCTGCCTTCTAGACCCCAATATTAAATATTGAAATATATGTTTTACATATATTTCAATATGTATAATATACATATTAAAATCATGTTACTCAATATTTCAAAATTCAATAATAAACATTATAAATTACTCCCTGCACACGGGCATCTTTCCTGACGCTTTCAAAAAAGCGGTGGTAAGGCCCCTTTTGAAAAAGAAAAAGAATTGACCCTGACAATTTCAACAGTTATCAAATTTACCCTTTCTTAGCGAAATACTAGAGAAACTAGTCCTTCACCAACTTGGTGAGTTCCTAAAAACAAATAAAATTTCAGAAAAGGTTCAGTCTGGTTTAGAGCGAACCATAGTACAGAGACGGCACTGCTAAAAATCGTAAACGACATCAGGTGCAATTTAGATGGTAAACAACTCTCAGTGTTGGTTCTACTGGATCTGACTGCAGCTTTTGATACAGTTGACCACCACATACTAATACATAGATTAAAACACCTGGTGGGCCTCTCTGATACTGTGCTAAAATGATTCAAATCATATCTTGAAAACAGAGAATTTTTTGTTCAGCTGGACACTTGTTCCTCGGGCCTTTACAAAATAAACTGTGGGGTTCCGCAAGGGTCAATTCTGGGCCCAATGCTTTTCAGTCTGTATATGCTCCCCTTAGGTGACATAATCAAGAGGCATGGCGTAGACTTTCACAGTTAGGCCGATGACACTCAGCTATGTATTGCTGTATCTCCTGAGGACACAAGCCTGTTAGATTTCAGTGGTTTTTCACTTTTAAGATTGTAGGTTTTCACATTTGTTACCTCACACATACATATACACATCAAAGACCCTCTCTCCTTCCTTTCTTTGTTACCCCCCAGACAACTCCCTGGTGTTTTCCACCAACAACACCTATGGCCTTAGTTTCCCTGAAATTTACATACACCCAAGTTGACTTCTTTTCTCATGCAATCTCCTGGTGTTTTCATCAACACCATGCGTAGACAATATAAATATGTGATTGGTCACCAAGGACCCAACCCCTTTATTCCCATTGCGATCCACATATGATTGACACCCACAAAGTTGAGAAACCACTCCCCCCGTACAGGTATAAAATTGTAAGTTTCCATATAGAATTCAGAATAGCATTTACCTAAAGAAAGTTAATAACTAAGCGTTATTAAGTTCTTTAGTTTTGCTTTCTGCAGTCGTTCTCTATACTCTGTTGTTTTGGACCGAACTTTTGTGTTTTGGGTGCCTTTTGGTATTAAACGAATCAAACACCCAACGGCTTCGTTTACTTCTTCGTTTGGACTGACTTCTCCCATTTTTTTGGTGCTGTGCCCGTGGATCGGAGGAAACCATCTACTGAAACCTGGTTTCCCAAGTGGTGCCGTGATCCACCCCGAAATCTTTCAAGCCCATTAGACAAATTAAATAATTGTATTTTAGATTTAAAAACCTGGATGGCAGAAAATTTCCTCTAGCTCAACCAGGACAAAACTGAAGTCTTGATCATCGGTCCTGAGGCTGACAGAGAAACTTTCTGTAAAACTGAATAGCTTTAAACCGTCCAAACTTGTAAAGAACCAGGGTGTCATTTTTGACCCAGAATTAAACTTCTCAGGACACACAAAAAAAAAATAACAAAAATTGGTTATTGTCACCTTAAAAACATCACAAGAGTTTGTCCGTTTCTCTCTCAACCAAACACAGAGGTGCTAATGCATGCTTTTATTTCAAATCGCATCGACTATTGTAATGCCCTGCTTTCTGGTCTTCCAACAAAAAGCACTCTCCCTCTCCAAGTGCTTCAAAACTCAGCTGCACGCGTGCTGACAAAGACTGGAAAGCGGGAGCACATTACTCCGGTCTTAAAATCACTGCATTGGCTTCCTGTGCGCTTTAGGAGCGATTTCAAGATACTATTAACTATTAAGTGTTTAAATGGCCTAGGGCCTTCATATCTGTCAGACTTCATCGAATTGTATAACCCCCCCCATACTCTGAGGTCGTCTGCTTACACCTTATTAAACGTCCCAATCGCCAGACTCAAATCCCACGGAGAGGCGTCCTTTCAGTATCGCGGCCCACGTCCCTGGAACAGCCTACCTGAGGGCGGAGTCTGTAGCGGTTTTCAAAAGCACACTGAAGACCCACCTCTTTGGCCTTGCTTTCAACTAATACAGGCAAGGCTAGGGAGGTGCTGCCTCTCTAAACCAGTGCTCTCCTCCATCCCTATGTATATTTATTTTAAATTGCTTTTGTATACCACTGTAAACAATACTGTATGCATTACATATAATATATACAGTATTGTAAATGTCTATGTTTTTTTTTTATTACTACACGCTTCCCGTGTTGCTGTTTCGCTTTGTTTTGATGTGTTATGTTTTGCTATGTTATATCTTGCTATACTATGTTCTCTATATCTGTGTTTTGCCCACCTACCCATCCTTTGTCTTTCACCCTGAGGTTTCTCCCCTTTTTTCCCCCTCCTAAACGCAAGGTTTTCTGGGAGTTGTTCCTCAGCCGCTGCGAGGGTCTATAAGGGCAGGGGGCCCATAAAACTTTTGTAAAGCACATTTAGCCTGCCTTGGGCATGAAATGTGTTATATAAATAAAATTGAAGGCGGGGATTCCAGGTTTCCTGCGATGCACAATTCCAGCAAGCTAAGGGGGAGCAGAGGGACCTTCACAAGGGTGGCTCGACTTGGCGAATGCGCTCAGCTCAGTACCACACAAACTGTCCTTGTGTCAGAGGGGAAGGACTAAGACACAATCTTTCATCCACTTAAAGTTGTTTTGAATTCTCTGCCCAGAAAATTCTCTTGTGATCAGACCAGGGCCCCATCACAAAGAAGAGAAACAAGTGATACCAACACTACCCCCACACCTCCATTCACACCTCTAACTCAACATACAGCTCGTCTCGAACAGGGTGCGACACATCACCCTGTAACCCCACCTCCCTCTTATAGCCTTTTGTTCTACAACCCCCTTTCACTGGTATGCAGCCTCATTTGAGGTTAAATACCAGGACTCCCCTGTAGTCAGTTAGAGCTGAAGAAGCCTCTTGGTTGAGAGGTGAAACGTCTTCAAGAAACCTACTATGTCCAGTTGCTCTCAAAGTATCTAATTTTGGATGTCCCTGTGTTGCCATTCTTCCAAGTTTCAACATCTGTCAACACCATCATAGCCAATTACTTCAACAGCTTCTACATGTGCTTCTCTCTTCAAGGCTTCACAACAGGGTGGCAACAACTGGAGGTTGGCATTGCAATGGGCTGCGATTGCTCCAATACTCTTTGTCCCCGTTGAGATTATGAGCTGAGCTCACTCAATAAGCAAGAATAAAAATCAAGCCAGTCAAGGAGCCTTTCCATTAAGCGAGGGGTGAGGACTGAGGACAGGCAGGAGGGAAGAAGACATTGGCCATGGGCCACATGGTTGTAGGGCAGGACCCAAAGTGCACTGCATGAGGTGCGACAGGCATGAGGTCAAGCACAAAATATCACCATGAACTTGTTTACTTTATACTGTATGTCAGTGGTCTAGTTAGTTAGGACTAGTGATGGGTCTGGCAACACTGAAGTGTCAGCACATGCGTCGAACTCATAGAGCAAAACCCTGTGTCGGTGTGCATAATATCATTGGAGTGGGCACGCACCGACCTGTGTGCTGCCTTTAGCTGTTGCTCCCGGTCAGTCTCTATACTTATTAACTTTAAAGTTATTTCTAATGCTTTCTTCTGTTGTTTTTTTATTGCTGTGGAACTCCTACTTTCGTTGAGAGAGGGGACTGTAGCGCAACAATTGCACGCCGGGCGCTGTGTGGGATCAGCTGATAGCGCTGTGCTCCATGGGACTGTCGGTGAGAACTACGGACATACCGATTGATATCCGGAGGAAAACACACAGAGGATGCAGGTGCAGGACAGAAAAAGAGGAAGAGAGAGTAGGTAAAACAGCAGAGGCTTATAGCGTAAAAGTGATATAAGCCATGTCTGTCGTCTCTCATCATGGGGAATGTACGGTCACTGGCGAATAAAATGGATGAACTGACAGCGCTGGGCCGTAGTCAGCGGAAGTACCGGGAGAGTAGTTTAATGTGTTTCACAGAGACATGGCTGCACCGGGACATTCCTGATGACGTGTCAATTACGGATTTTCAAACTCTCCGTGCCAACAAAGACTCCACCCCCAGCGGTAAGAGGTAAGGAGGGGGGCTTGTCGTGTTTGTAAACAATAGGTGGTGTAACTCAGGGCACATCACCATCAAAGAACAAATTTGTTGCCTGGACATTGAACTGTGTGCTGTTGCACTTAGACCATATTATTTGCCCAGGGAATTCTCCCATGTATCTTGGTGGCTGTTCATGTTCCTCCTTCTACCAACCCCACATCTGCTTCTGAAACCATTCATTTAGTCATCGCTCGGCTTCAGACTAAATACCGTGTGCTTTCATTGCCATCTCGGGTGACTTCAACCACGTCACTATGGACACAACCCTGCCCACCTTCACCCAGTATGTGACCTGTACCACCAGAGAGGACAAAACTTTGGACCTGCTGTATGCTAATACTAAAGAAGCATACAGCTCTTCTCCCCTCGCCCCACTGGGTAGATCTGATCACAACCTGGTTCACATCACCCCCTGCTATGTTCCTCTGGTCAAAAGGTAGCCTGCCACCACAAGGACTGTAAGGAGAGACTGTATGAAGAGAGGGAACCAGTGTGAGTATCTCTCAAAACAGATTTGACTCCACTTACAGCTGATGAGTATACCATCGTAGAAGGAACACTTGTCGTGCCTGCGCCTTTCCATCAAGCTACAGTGGAGATGTCTGAAGAGAGGCAAGTGTCAGGGTCAAAGTTCACCCCTCGCTTCAACCAGGAACAGCTGAAGTGTCAGTTCACAGACACTGCTTCCAATCTGAAGTCATTTACAGTGTTGACCTTAGCAAGACTTCTAGATTTAAATCACTCAAGTTCTCCAAGTGTAATGATGCCATCAGTAGACTGCGGTCAGAATGTGCGTCTGTAGTCGGGCGCACAAATGAGCCCCAGCCGGGACCGTCTTCACGACAGCTGTCTGCACCCACTTCAGGCATGGTACTCAGAATTTCTTTGTTGTTTAGAAATCATGCACTGAAATTGCAATTTGTTGTTTTTGTAGATAATCTATTCCAAAATTTGAACGTAGAATTGGGCCGGCAGAGGGCCCTGGCCTTCAGGAGGTGCAGAGATACAAAACAGAGGGCAATTTAGCCAGGTCTCAGGATCCTTTGAGATACTGGTATAACCATAAGACAATTTAACCCAACCTCTACCAGTTGTCCTTCCAATTTCTCTGTATCCCAGACTCATCTGTGCCCTGTGAGCGAGTGTTTCATGCAGCTGGTGAAGTTGCTTTAAAATATCTGAAAATATGACAGTATTCTAAATGTGAATGTAAAGAAAAGCACACTGACTTAATTTACATTATTGTATATAGTAGGTCATCATAGGAGTGTCAGTTGAGTCTGTCAAAAAGGTTGCCTGTAGGGATTTATAAGGTCCAGCAAGTGTCAGTATTCAGTGACACAGATTAGACACAGCATCAATACAGTTTTGTAATGTGTCAAAACGCTTCACGGCGCTTCATTGACTAGTTAGATCCAAAATACAGAAACTAGTAGAGTTCTTCTTGAAGGGTGATCTGGGTTTTACTAACAAAACTAGTGAAACCAAATTTCACTGGCAAAAGACATGAAATGAAGAAATGAAGCAAAAACTGGGAGCAGGACGAAATAATACAAAGGCTTAACATGACCAGAACAGGACTTCCATGCAACAAACAGATACCAACACACACCACCAGACAACAAAGACAACTGGACAAGACTGAGTGAGGGAGCGGGGTATATATACTGAAGGTACCAGGTGACACTAATGACGTATCAGTGAGACTAATGACAGAGAGACAGGTCAGTGTGGTCACACTGATAACCAGCTGAAAGAAGAGACAGACAAACCTAGAAATAGAAGTAGAATTAACTCATTTTTTGACTTCTACTGACAAGGTTCGAGCTGGAGGTGAAATCAGATCAGATTAGTTCAGTTCAGATCAGATTCTATTCTGCTGGAAACACACTTCACTCAGCAGATGATAAACCAACAAACCAGTGGAGCAGTGGTACAACACAGACAGGAAGGTTTGGAGAAGAAGCTAGAGAAGCTGTCTCTTATACACATTCAGATGTGTATAAGAGACAGAGAGAAGACAGAGTGGAAACAATCAGAGTTTGGAACCAGAATTCATTCATTTAGAATCAGTGGTTCATCTGAGTGTGAAGATGAATCAGCTTCACTGAGACATTGACAACAGTAACAGTCAGTGAACTCACCACAGAGACTCCAGTTGACAGAGTGGACTCTGAAGAAAACCACACAGAACCTTCACTCCTAAATCATGAAGACCATTCCAGCTCAGGTTCAGTTCCCTCAGATGGGAGGGGTTGGACTTCAGAGCTGAGACCAGAGAAGAACAGCTGATCTTTGTCAACCTGCAGCTCCTCAACCTGAATAAAGAAGAAAATACAAAGAGATAAGTTGACTTTCTTGAGTTTAGTAGATTATTGAAGCCCTAACCCCAGATTATGCTGGTTCAGAACATTGGATCGTAGATTGGATTAGATTAGATTGGCAGTTGGTGTCCTGTCCTCAGAGTCTTCCTTTTTTTTGTAAACTTTCTTAAACCCAACATTTTAGGTATTAGCAAAGTTTACATTCCAAACCAGCCACTAGGGGGCACAAGCCAGTGTTTTTAGTGCCAGTCCAAATTCCGGATAAATGGTGAGGGTTGCATCAGGATGGGTATCCGACATAAATCTTTGGCCAAATCAAAGATGCGGGGAAACAAAATAATTTTCACACTGTATTGGTCTGCGCCGGGTTAACAACAACCGCCAACAGTGCTGTTAACCCTACAGGGTACTGTTGGAAAATGGACTACTGTTGGTCGAAGACAAAGAAGAAGAGGAGGGAGATTGATTAAGACAAAGAGGGAAACGAGGAAGGTTAGAAGTGTTGGTCTGACAGTGGGAACCCTGAATGTAGATAGAATGACAGGGAAAGGTGGGGAGCTAGCTGACATGATGGAGAGGAGTAGATATTTTATGTGTGCACGAGACCAGGTGGAAGGGCAGCAGGGCTAGAAATATTGGAGGAGGTTTGAAGTTATTTTACCATGGATTTGCTGCATTTGGTTGGAGAGAGTGGTGATTGGAGCAGATTCTATTCTGCTGGAAACACACTTCACTCAGCAGATTATAAACCAACAAACCAGTGGAGCAGTGGTGGAAAGTCTGTCAGTAAATCAGAGCAAGAGTCCATTTTTATTCTAGTGAATCCAAAAACACTTTGATCCATTAGAGAGAAGACAGAGTGGAAACAATCAGAACCACTGGAACCAGAATTCATTCATTTAGAATCAGTGGTTCATCTGAGTGTGAAGATGAATCAGCTTCACTGAGACATTGACAACAGTAACAGTCAGTGAACTCACCACAGAGACTCCAGTTGACAGAGTGGACTCTGAAGAAAACCACACAGAACCTTCACTCCTGAATCATAAAAATTGTTAGAGCTCAGTTCTAAAGCCCTCAGATGGGAGGGGTTGGACTTCAGAGCTGAGACCAGAGAAGAACAGCTGATCTCTGACAACCTGCAGCTCCCCAACCTGAAGAAAGAAGAAAAGACAAAGTGAAAAGTTGACTTTCTTGAATTTAGTGGATTATTAAACACATATTTCTGCTGGAGATATGGATTATTACAGATATTTATTGTTATTAAATGGAGATTACACTGATTGCAGAATTATTAGGCAAATTAGTACTTTGACCACATTATCCATTTTATGCATGTTGTCCCACTACAAGCTGTATGAGCTTGAAAGCCTACTCTTGAATAAGTATATCAGGTGATATGCATCTGTGTAATGAGAAGGGGTGTGGTGTAATGACATCAACTCCCTATATAAGGTGTGCATAATTATTAGGCAATTTCCTTTCCTTTTGCACAATGGGTCAGAAGTGAGATCTAACGGAATCTGAAAAGTCAAATATTGTAAGATTTCTTGCAGAGGGATGCAGCACTCTTGAAATTTCCAAACTTTTGAGGCGTGACCACCATACAATCAAGCGTTTCATTACAAATAACCAACAGGCTCGCAAGAAGCGTGATGAAAAGAAAAGGCGCAAAGTAACTGAACATGATTTGAGGAGGATCAAGTGTCAAGCTTCCAAGATGCCATTGGCATCCAGTTTTGCCATATTTCAGAGTTGCAACGTAACTGATGTGTCAAAAAGTACAAGATGTGCCATACTCAGGGACATGGCCAAGGTAAGAAATGCTGAAAAACGACCACCACTGAACAAGACACACGAGATAAAACGTCAAGACTGGGCCAAGAAATATCTAATGACGGATTTTTCTAAGGGTCTATGGACTGATGAGATGAGAGTGAGTCTTAATGGGCCAGATGGATAGGCCCGTGGCTGGATCTGTAAAGGGCAGAGAGCTCCACTCCAACTCAAACGGGAACAAGGTGGAGGTACTAGTATGGGCTGGTATCATCAAAGATGAGCTGGTTGGACCTTAATTAAGTTAAAGATGGACTCAAACTCAACTCCCAGACCTACCACCACTTCCACTGGACTGGATCTAAAGCACTCTGACTGGTCAGATCCGTCAAAGGGCTGGCCAGGTCAGCGAATTGTGGGATAAACCGCAGGTATTACCCCACCAAACTAAAGAACTGCTTAAAAAATACAGGCAGGATTACTGCCAACAGTAACAGTCAGTGAACTCACCACAGAGACTCCAGTTGACAGATTGGACTCTGAAGAAAACCACACAGAACCTTCACTCCTGAATCATGAAGGTTGTTAGAGCTCAGGTCCAGTTTCCTCAGATGGGAGGGGTTGGACTTCAGAGCTGAGACCAGAGAAGAACAGCCGATCTCTGTCAAACTGCAGTTCACCAACCTGGTGAAAGAAGAAGACAAAGAAGTTGACTTTCTTGAACAGATATTTATAATTAAATCAGATATGATTAAATACTACTAGATTAGACCTTCATGTACTATTTGACTGTAGTCCAGTTTGGATTAGACTGGATTAAAACACTGGAGATTAAATATTAGATTAGCAGCTCGTGCAGAAAACTCTTTATATATAACTATTTTTAACAGATTGAATTAGATTAGGCTGGATTAAATGCAGTAAATTCCAGCTGGAACTCTGCTGTCCTTATTAAATCTACCGTCTCATAGTGGAGGTTTGTGCCAAAATATAACTTGATATTAATGGCCAGTACAGTTGAGAACTACTTTATCCGCCACCACTCCCATTCACATTTGGACATGTGACAAGAAAACTGTTCATTAACATCAGGAGCAGTTTCCATCTAAAAAGGTGTGACTAAAACAACTCTTCACACCTTTGTCCAGTGGTGAAGGGAGTGGTCTAGAGTAGTAGAACTACTAGAGTTCCCTTCAACAACAACCAGAAACTGATGTTTCTGAAGTTCTTCAGTTGAGGAATGAAACGTCTTCAAGAACAAATCCAGTTTCATGATAACTAAACGCTTTTTGGTTATCATGACCTGAATGAATGGGAATTTTCACAGACATATTGCTTTGCACCATGGGAGGACACCCTTCAGCTGGTGCAGGAATATGAACGGATCTCAAGGAAGATAGCACACTACAGAAACCACCTTTGGTTTAAACTCAGCTGAAGACAATCCACGTTGGTTCCAAAAAGCCTACGACTTGGTTGTACGGTGAAGGGACACAGAGCCAAATTCTACACAGAGCACAACAACTACTAAGCGAAAGGATAAAACAGGTACACTTTACTCTAGATAACTTAAAACATAAGAGCAGCCAGATTTGTCGACAACTGATGAAAAATTTGCCCCTGGCCGTAATGCAAGAAGTTTCCAAATTTGTTGAGAAGGCACATTTAGCACAGCATTCCAAGAGGAAGGAGAGACAGCTACAGAAGTTAAACGTCCGCCAGGATAGAACACGTCACCCAAAGCTCTACACCAGGAACTACAAACTCCACAAGCCAGACGCATGGTGGGAAGGTACCTCACCAAACCAGAAATAGATGTCTTAGGTAAAGGACATCGCTTTGCTATTTGCTCCAAACCAAATACTGTACCTGAAGTGGACCTCATCACAGCCACAGTGTCAGTCATCCATGACAACAAGATACCCAGAGCAGGGGCGAACCAAATCTGACTGAAAGTTTCAGCAGCCCTCCTCCCAACTTAAGTATATTCCCAACAAACAAGGGGAGATGCATAGTGGTGCTAAATACCACTGAGTATTGCTCCAAAATGGAGTCTACTCAGCGATACTGAAACCTACAAGAGGCTAAAATATACCCAACCAGTAGTTACAAGAGCAAAATAGTGACTCATGTACAGGATTTAAAGAACGCCCTAGTGATTGACCAGCACACCTACTGTCAAATCTACCTAGGCGACTCCGTTCCGTGCATCAATGGCCTACCAAAGATCCACAGGGAAGGAGCAACCCTCAGCCCTATTTTAAGTAGCATCAACTCTTAGAACATTGCTAAATTACTTGCTACAATTCTTTCACCCATGCTAGGCGACACCGCCACCACATTCAGAACTCATCATTGAGAAGATCAGTGACTTGAAGCTGAAACCAGACGAAACCATGGTTTCTTTGACGTCACGTCGCTCTTCACCTGCGTCCCCACAAGAGAAGCGGTAAAGCTCTTGCTCTTTGTCTAGCTCTGAAAGAAGGCGGTCGCACCTTCCTCATTCTCCCCCTCCCTCACCTGTCTTGTCTCAACCAGGAGCCTCTGACTACACTGCTCTCCAAACTCTAAACTCTAATCATGGAATTAGGAGCTGCTCTTTCGGCATTATTGAATAAATTTTCTCCACCAGAGTAGTGGTTTTGGGGGAACCAGTATGCCCTCAAGGAACGTTTCCGGCTGGCTACACGGTGAAGTCCTGGATAGGAGAAGCCTGTGCTTGATGTCCATTGAGGATGTGGAAGAAGCCTATAAAATTGGATTTGTGATAACAGTTGTTTTTCTAATTGGATTAGGCACTGCCCTGGTCTTTGAAAAAACAGAATACAGTGACAGCAGTCAAAGGGCCTGCTCTGCTGTGCACCATGACTGAGGGTATAGGTAGAGCTCTGAACACTTTTAATAACCGCATGGATACCATCTTGGAGAGACTTTCAACTCTGCTAAGGAATAAAGGAATATGGCTCGAACCATATTCCTTGCTGCTCAAAGACCAGCATACAGACAGACATTAAAGTAAGACAAGTCTAGTGGAATGTGGCTATCTTGCCCCAACTGAAACAACCTAATCGGAATTGGCTCCCCAACAACATCGGCCTCAGCCAAGGTCACTGCCAGTACTAGATCTCCGTGAGGTTGTTGCAGCAATGATGCTCTGCCCCCATCCTATCCCTCTCCACCTGCTGTCTGTTGGCTTGTTTGGACTTGTCCAGCGACGTCCCCATGGCAGTCGCCATGTTATCGCCAAGTATTGCAAATTAACTGAGACGGAGCCTTAGGAACTGAAAGATTCGAGCACATCAGGATGTCACCCTGTCTCCAAGGCCTTCAACACGATATGTTGTGTTTTTTTTGTGCTTGTAACTGCTAAGGTTTATCCCCTTTTCTTTTGTCTTCTCCTCTCTTCTTCCCCCAACTGTTGGGCAGAGGGGAAGCTGGCATGTATGTCACCGCTTCTCACGCCTGGTACCCCCCTCTCCAAACTCCGGAGTAAGATCCGGAGTAAAAAGTGTGGCCAAATCTTTGATGCGAGACAAAAAACAATTTCCATAGGGGATCTGTTGGGGTCCGGGTTAACAACAACGCCAACACTGCTGTTAACCTAAAGGGTTAGGGTTAAAAATATCTACTGTTGGTTGAAGACAGAGCAGGTTATTTGAATAAGGAAAAAAGATGTAAGTAATGTTAGTAATGTAGAGAGGTATCTCATATGATGTAGAAAAGAAGAGTAAATATATTCTGTGTGCAGGAGACCAAGTGGAGGGGCAGCAGGGCTAGCTGGAGGAGGACTGGAGGAAGTTATTTTGATCGTAAGGGAAAATATGCCAGAAATGTGGCAGAGGTAAAACAGCAGTCAGACAAGTTGAAGTGTGTGAAGGTAGCAATAGAAGGAGTGATGTTGAATGTTGTCAGCGGGTATGCTCCACAGGTAGGCTGTGCATTTGTGGAAAAGGAGTTTTGGAATGAGCTGGATTTGGTTGTAGAGAGCATCCCCAGGGAAGAGAGAGTGGCGATTGGAGCAGATTTCAATGTAGGGGATGGCAACATTTGTGATGAGGAAGTGATGGGCAGGGTTGGAATTATAGGATAAAAACATGGAAGGACAGGCAGTAGATTTTGCGGAAAGAGTCGAAATGGCCGTGGTAAGTACCTATTCCAAACAGAGAGAGGCGCACAAGGTAACTTACAAGAGTGGAGGGAGGTTCACACAGGTTGATTATATTCTGTGTAGAAGAGGTAATCTGAGGGAGATAAGTGACTGTAAGGTGGTGGCAGGTGTAGCCAAACAGCATAGGATGGTAATGTGCAAGCTGACAATGGAGGTGAGAAGAATGAAGAAGGTGAAGACAGAGCAGAAAATCAAGTGGTGGAAGTATAGGAAAGAGGAATGTTGTGAAGACGTTGGTGGAATGATGAGGTTCAGGAGAGTGTGTAGAGCAAGCATGGCCAACCTGTTCCAGAAAGAGGCTGTAGGTTTTTGTTCCAACCAACCAAGAACACATACTTTGACCAATCAGCTGCCCGATGACTGAGATGTCTGTGAAGATTCTCATTCATCCAGGTCATGATATCCAAAAAGGGTTTAGTTGTAAGCAACTGGCCTTCTTCTTGGAGTTGAAAGACGTTTCATTCCTCAACTGAGGAACTTCATCAGTTTCTGGTTGTTGTTGGAGGGAACTCTAGTAGTTCTACTACTCTAGACCACTCCCTTCACCACTGGACGATCACACCTTTTTGGACAGAAACTGCTCCTGATGTTAATGAGCAGTTTTCTTGTCACATGTCCAGATGTGAATGGGAGTCGTTGTCTCACCCGTCTAGAGAAGACTGCTCTGGTATCTTCCTAGGATGGGATCTCAAGGCAAAATGGTATGTAGCAGACAGTTGATGACGCAGACCTCCCCCTCTATTCAAGGTTGGTTGTTCTAGATGGGCATAGATGGCTTCCTTTACTCCTCTCTCAAACCATCTGTCCTTCTTGTCCAAAATATGCACATCTGAGTCCTTGAAAGAGTGTCCCTTTTCATTCAGAGGGAGATAAACAGCTCAGTCCTGTCCTGATGTGGTCGCCCTCCTGTGCTGGGCCATGCGTTTGCAGAGTGGTTGTTTGGTCTCCCCAATATACAGATCTGAACACTCTTCACTGCACTGAACTGCATAGACCACATTGTTCAGGTTTTCCCTTGGAATTTTGTCCTTGGGATGAACCAACCTTTTTCTGAGTGTGTTGCCTGGTTTGAAGTAGACAGGAATGTTGTGTTTGCTGGGAAGAAGTCCAGTTGCTTACAACTAAACCCTTTTTGGATGACTGAGATCAGTTGATTAAAACCCTCAACTCAGGTGTGCTGCTGCTTGGTTGCAACAAAAACCTGCAGCCACAGCGGCTCTTTCTGGACCAGGTTGGCCATGGCTGGTGTAGAGGAAGAGATTTGCAAAGAGGTGAGACATTGACAAAACAGAACAGAAAAGAATACATAAAAAGGTGTAAAGGGAAGTGGCCAAGGCCAAACTAAAGGCATATCAGGAGTTGTATGAGAGGTTAGACACGAAGGAAGGAGAAAGGCAGTTACACAGATTGGCAAGGCAGAGAAATCAATCAATGGGAAGGATGTGCAACAGGTGAGATTGATTAAGGACAGAGTGAGAAATGTGTGCTAGGAAGATGAAAGGAGCACTTTGAGTTGTTAAATGAAGAAAATGAAAGACTGTGTAAGAATGAGGAGCCCGGTGTTAATAGAAAGAAGGTAGATTAGATTAGAAAGGGTGAAGTTAGAAAAGCCCTGAAGAGGATGACTAGCAGAAATGCAGTTGGTCCCCATGACATACCAGTGGAGGTATGGAAGTGCTTAGGAGAAATAGGGATAAGTTTTCTGACTAGGTCGTTTTACAGACTTTTAAAGACAGACAAGATGTCTAATGAGTGAAAGAAAAGTGTTCTGATGCCAATTTATAAGAAAAGGGGTGTGCAGAATTGTAACAATTACAGAGGGAGTACCACAGATGCAATTTTGCCTTAAAGATATTAACGGAGTACAGAGAAGGTCAGAAGGAGCTGCATTGTTTGTTTTTTTGTATGTTTTTTTAGATTTACAAAAGTGGGTTTGTATGAGGAAGTCAGGAGTGGCAGAGAAGTATGTTAGATTGGTGTTAGATTGTTGGGACTGCATCAAAGATTGGCTCTGAGCCCCTTCTTGTTTACTTTAGTGATGGACAGATTGACAGATGAGATCAGACAGGAGAAGCCGAAAGGAGAAGAAGATCAGTTGAGATCCCTTACATTTGATTTCCGAGAGTAAAGAAATTGAATGTGAATATAGAGGCCACACTCAACATGTGCAACTTCACCTCAAAACACTCCCCAGCCACTACAGCTGAGCCCCAGGGATCTATCCTGGGGCCTCTTCTCTTCAAACCACTTTGATCCATTTGAGAGATGACAGAGTGGAAACAATCAGAGTTTGGAACCAGAATTCATTCATTTAGAATCAGTGCTTCATCTGAGGGTGAATATGAATCAACTTCACTGTGACAGTAACAGTCAGTGAACTCACCACAGAGACTCCAGTTGACAGCGTGGACTCTGAAGAAAACCACACAGAACCTTCACTCCTGAATCATGAAGGTTGTTAGAATTCAGGTTCAGTTCCCTCAGATGGTAGGGGTTGGACTTCAGAGCTGAGACCAGAGAAGAATAACTGATCTTTGACAAACTGCAGCCTCTCAACCTGAATAAAGAAGAAAAGACAAAAAGAAAAGTAGACTTTCTTGAATTTAGTGGATTATTAAACCTTTATTACAGATATTTATTATTAGATCAGATTATACTTGATCAAAACACTGGAGGTTAGATTGGATTCAATTAGCTGCTGGTGCAGCAGACTCTTTGTTAACCTGGTTGTTTATAACAGATTAGATTACTTCAGATTAGATCAGTCAACTTCAGATGAAAGTAGATCACATGCAGTGGGTTCAGTTGTCTTGAAAACTGATCTCACTGGATTAAATGCAGTGGATTGACTAGAATCCCACTGTCCTTATTCCACCTACTATGTGGGGAAAAAAAAGGTTTCAAAGTCCAAATATAATTTTGTATTAGTGGCCATTACAGTTGAGAACTATTACATTTAATTTCAAAGTTTAAATAATAATAATAATAATAATAATAATAATAATACATTTATTTTATATAGCGCCTTTCAAGTAACCCAAGGTCGCTTTACAGGAAAAAAAAAAACAAAAAAAAAAACAATGGAGCTGGTAGGATTGGGAGGATTGGGAGGGGGCAAGGGGTTTAGGCATGAGAAGCGACGATATACACGCCAGTGTCCTCTCAGCCAAAGAGTAGGGGGAGGAAAAGGGGAGAAGACAAGAGGAAAGAGACACAACACAGCAGTTACAAGCACAAAGAGAACAAGACATAGCACCCGGAAGGTGAAGGGGGAGTGGAAGTGACCCAGTATGTTGAGCAGCCCCCACCCATCATGCTGGGGGGTAAAAAACAGGAGGGTAAAAGCATTGAAGGCGTTGGACGGGGACAGGGCGATATCCTGATGTGCTCGCTTGTTCAGTTCCCAAGACTTTATCTCAGTTCATTCGCGATAGTCGACGATAACATGGCGGTTGCCATGGAGACGTCCCTGGACAAGTCCAAACAAGCCAACAAACAGTAGGTGGAGAAGTATGGGGGTCAGGCGGAAGAGAAAGGTCATCATTGCTGCAGCGACCTCACAGGGGTTGTCTTGGTTGACGCAGGGATGCTTGGCACAGCTCTCTACCAAGTAAAATCAACAACCTGCCTTCTAGACCCCATACCTACACCCTTATTAAAATCATGTTACTCAATATTCCAAAATTCAATAATAAACATTATAAATTACTCCCTGCAAACGGGCATCTTTCCTGACACTTTTAAAAAAGCAGTGGTAAGGCCCCTCCTGAAAAAGAATAACCTTGACCCTGACGATCTCAACAGTTTTCGGCCAATATCAAATCTACCCTTTCTTAGTAAAATACTAGAGAAACTAGTCCTTCACCAACTTGGTGAGTTCATAGAAACAAATAAAATTTCAGAAAAGTTTCAGTCTGGATTTAGAGCGAACCATAGTACAGAGACGGCACTGCTAAAAATCGTCAACATCAGGTGCAATTTAGATGGTAAACAACTCTCAGTGTTGGTTCTACTGGATCTGACTGCAGCATTTGATACAGTTGACCACCACATACTAATACACAGATTAGAACACCTGGTGGGCCTCTCTGATACAGTACTAAAATGGTTCAAATCATATCTTGATAACAGAGAATTTTTTGTTCAGCTGGACACCTGCTACTCAGGCCTTTACAAAATAAACTGTGGGGTTCCGCAAGGGTCAATTCTAGGCCCAATACTTTTCAGTTTATATATGCTCCCCTTAGGCGACATAATCAGGAGGCACGGCGTAGACTTTCACAGCTACGCCGATGACACTCAGCTATATATTGCTGTATCTCCTGAGGACACAAGCCCACTAGACAAATTAAATAATTGCATTTTAGATATAAAAACCTGGATGGCAGACAATTTCCTCCAGCTCAACCAAGACACAACTGAAGTCCTGATCATCGGTCCTGAGGCTGACAGAGAGAAACTTTCTGTAAAACTAAATAGCTTAAAACCGTCCAAATTTGTGAAGAACCTGGGTGTCATTTTTGACCCAGAATTAAACTTTTCAGCGCACATAAAAAACATGACAAAAATTGGTTATTACCACCTTAAAATCATAACAAGAGTTTGTCCGTTTCTCTCTCGACCAAACACAGAGGTGCTAATGCATGCTTTTATTTCGAATCGCATCGACTATTGTAATGCCCTGCTTTCTGGTCTTCCAACAAAAAGCACTCTCCCTCTCCAAGTGCTTCAAAACTCAGCTGCACGCGTGCTGACAAAGACTGGAAAGCGGGAGCACATTACTCCGGTCTTAAAATCACTGCATTGGCTCCCTGTGCGCTTTAGGATCGATTTCAAGATTCTATTAACAGTTTACAAGTGTTTAAATGGTCTAGGGCCTTCATATCTATCAGACCTCATTGAGCTGTATAACCCCCCCATACTCTGAGGTCATCTGCTCTAACTTTATTAAACATCCCAACCGCCAGACTCAAAGCCCACGGCGAGGCGTCCTTTCAGTTCTGCGGCCCACGCCTTTGGAACAGCCTACCTGAGGGCATAAGGATTGCAGAGTCTGTAGCAGTTTTCAAAAGCAGACTGAAGACCCTCCTTTTTGGCCTCGCCTTTAACTAATACAGGCAACGCTAGGGAGGTACTGCCCCTTTAAACCAGTGCTCTCCTCCATCCCTATGCATATTTTCTTTAAATCGTCTTTGTGTACCACTGTAAACAATACTGCATGCATTACTCTTAATACATACAGTATTGTAAATGTCCATGTTCTTTTTACTTCCCGCTTACCGCGCCGCTGTTTCGCTTTGTCCTTTTGTTGTTTTACATGTTATGTTCTGCTATTATATGTTTCGGTCTCTGTGTTTGCCCGCCTGCCCGCCCTGGTTGAGGATCCCCTCCTTTGTCTTTCACCCTGAGGTTTCTCAGGGCTCCTCAACGCAGGATTTTCTGGGAGTTGTTCCTCAGCTGCTGCAAGGGTCTATAAGGGCAGGGGGCCCATAAAACCTTTGTAAAGCACATTGAGCCTGCCCTGTGCATGAAATGTGCTATATAAATACAATTGAAATTGAAATTGAAATTGAAATTGAAATTGAAATTGAAATTGAAATTGCTGCAGCGACCTCACAGGGGATGTCATACTGGCAGTGACCTTGGACAAGGCCGCTGCCTTTGGGGAGCCAATTCAGATTAGGTTGTTTGGGTTTGGGCAAGATAGCCACATTCCAATAGACTTGGCTTACTTTAATGTCTATGCTGGTCTTCGGTTCGATTCATATTCCTTTGCAGAGTTCCAGGTCTTTCCAAGATGGTATCTATACGGTTGTTCAGAGCTCTGCCCATACCCTCAATCATGGTGCACAGCGGAGCAGGCCCTTTGACTGCTGTCACAGTCCTCTGATTTTGACGATAAAGCAGGGCAAAGCCCAATACAATCAGCAAAGCACCTGCTGTCCCGAGTCCAAATATATAGGCGTCTTCCACGTCTTCGATGGACACATCCGTCAGGCACGACCACGACCCCCAGGAGTCCGTCATGTAGCCAGAAGGATATGTTCCTTGAGGGCATACCCGGCCCTCCGAATCTGCTTTTTTGGTGGAGAAAATTTTTGTCAATTACGCTGAAAGACCAGTTTGCTAATTCCATGGTTGAAGTTTGAGTTTTGGAGAGAAGTGTAGTAAGAGGCTCTGTATGAGACAAGACTGAGAGCAATCAGGGAAGATAAGAGAAAAAGGGAGAGGGAGATAGATGCGACAGCCTTCGAAAAGAGAGCAGGAAGAGAAGTGAAGAGAGAAATGGAAGGTGAACATTTGACCTATCATTTCCCTCTAGGGCAGTTGGTGTTGTAGTGGTTAAGGGAGGCCCCCGGTTGGAATCCCCCACTGGCAAATTACCACTGAGGTGCCCATACATGGTATCGTCCCCACTCACTGCTCCCCGGGCGCAGGCTTAGCTAGCAGCCCCCTGCTCACTACGGTGATGGGTTAAATGCAGAGGCATAATTTCTAGGCATCTGGTGGCGTAGTGGATAAAAGAGCAGACTTGGGTTCACAAGGTCCCCGGTTCGGATCCCCCTACCGCAAAGTTACAGCTGAGGTGCCCTGAGCTGTCACAGTTCAAGGTGTGGATGGCAGGCAAAAGTGTTGAGGACCCAAAATGCAGGAACTGGTGGAGCTTTTGAGAGCGGAGCAGGATTTTATTAACAAAACAAGAGTAACACAAAATCACTGGCAAAAAGGCCAGGCAGGTGCAAAGGGTGACTTGCCAGAAACAGAGCATGGACAAAAGCAGGACTTCAAAAACTTGACGTGACGTCGCACCAACAACAGAACATGACATGAACAACAACCTTTCTGCCCCAACACAATGAAACACAGGTTTAAACATACCTTCAAAATAGGACACAACACAAAAACAAAGTGTATGAAAATACTTGCGACTCACAGCAGCACTGAATCAATGGGAGCCCTGAGCTTGTTTTGCTGTAACAAGACAGTCCCATCTTGGGGTTATGGGAGACAATGACAGCTGAAGCGTGCTACTTAGGTCCAGTTTGTTCTGTAATTTTTGTTTTGGTTGTCGTCACTGCAACCCTCTGTCGTCACTGATAACCCTGCTTCACACAGATGCAATGTCTAAAATGGCAACAGGGTTTTCAGTGCTGTTTTGGCGATCTCAGCCATGACTTTAATCCGGAAAAACGGCAGAGTTTACGATCTCCACCAGTTGATCTTTTTTTTATTTAGCGGGATGTATCATGTGACCTACGGTGTCTAGGACTTGACATGTGTCATGTGAGACGGATGTAACAGAGATTCCGGCCATGTTTCAAAATAAAACATCATTAAGACTCGGAAAATGAATCAAACAAATGATGTGTATTATTTTCTCTTTCTGTGCAGCCCGGTAGTGGTGGCGTTTGTTGACAAAATCCATGCTGAATAAAACGGATATTAACAGGATCGTGTTATATAACCAAGTGATCAAATTGAAACCTAAAATGCGCATTTGCTCCCTTATCATGTGTGAATACAAAGCGGGTATCGTATGCGCAGCGAATACTGAAATAAACTGAATGTGAATGCAAAGTGAATCGAATGTGGATTAGTTAATATGGGATCGAATGCCGGATTACCTACTTCGGGATTCGATGCCGAATTGAATGAGAAAACGGTAATAGTCAAAGAGACTTCAGGGTTAGGGTTAGGTCCTCCTGCAGGAAGTAGTGTGCTCAGGAGGCAGTAGACCAGGCAGAGTCCCGTTTGAGGCACAGCAAGCTGGTAGATATAGTGGCATCCGGACAGTCCACAGCAGTACGTCAGTAGGGATGCGGCAGCAAAGGGCGTGGACTCATTGAGAAGAGGCAGCTGATAGAAAGGTATCTCAGACAGAGCTTTGGAAATCTTAGCTACACCAGATCAAGTTTCTCATCCAGTCGGTATTATGTCCTCCCAAGCTTAATCCAACCTACACCGCTGGGGGTTAGCTGAAAACTCGCTGTGTACCCTTTGCCAAACTAGAACTTGATCCCTGGAACACATCCTGAGCTGCTGCCCAAGGGCATTGGCAGATGGCTGTTACTGTTGTCACCATGACCAGGTGCTTAAGGTCATCTTCTCCAGTAAACTCAAACAACCAACCACGCAAGCAGTTTGTTAGGGCTAGGGAGAGCCGCAGCAGCCCCGGAGTCTAGCAGAGGGGCTGCTGGCAACAGCTCAGAACTGGCAGCTGATAGTCAACCTAGGGAGATAGCTCAAGATCGCGGAGAACATTGCAGTTACCAAACTCAGGCCAGACATGGTCCTGATTTCAGAAACAAGGCAAGTTGTTGTTGCTGGAGTTGCCTGTGAGTGGAGGAGGGCCAAATACGAGAAGCTGGCAGGTAAATGCCAAATTAGGGGAGGGTAGACCCAATGCAACCCTGATTGAGCCTTAACTTGATCACCCAAAAACAACCCATGAACCCAGGTGTCAACACTGATGGTGTATTTTGGAACAAAGTGCTTAAGTGGTGAAGTTGTCTTCAAGGAGGACATCCATTGACTGGAATTGTTGTCCATTTTTGTATACTTCCCTTGCCATTCAACCCCAAATGTTTGTCCATCTACAGTACATCCCATATTGCCTTCAGTCCTCAGCAGCTGGAGCAGTGACTGATCCAGTCAGCAGCTTCATCTGAGAGTCAGCTTCAGTCTCCAACAGACACTTAACAGCATCAGAGCCTGTGATGAAGCAGGAGCTTCAACATCTGACCGAGTCAAGTCTGAAGAACCGAGTCAAACCAGGACCAGGACCAGCACAGAGACTGGATTGGATTCATCACTGGACTAAATGACTGGAATGTCAATCAAATCAATGAATAACAGCTTCAGTCAGTGAACTCACCTCAGAGTCCTCAGTCCACAGTGTGGACTCTTCAATCCAGAACACAGATGATTCACTGCTAGACCCTCCAGGGAGTTAAAGCTCACGTCCAGTTCAATAAGATGTGAGGGACTGGACTTTAGAGCTGAGGCCACAAATTTCCACTGAGTCGCTGAGAGTTGGAAATCAGTCAGTCTGTAAAGTGAGAAAATAGGAAATCTGTCGGAATCAAATCTGTTTTTATTCCAAGGAACAAAGAGGTGAGATCCTGTGATAAATATCTGCTTTGGTTCAGTTCAACAACAAACATCTGGGACTTTAGTTTTCTACTGAAAAAAACAGAAAGTGAAGTCAATCCAGGTTCTTCTGGTCACTGATGTTTTCACTTAAACTACAGCTGTGTTTTTTTAGCCGCTTTAACCAACTCAACAAAGTGACAATCGACTGAAATGGTCGGATTCACATGAAAAACCCACTAGTAGTCAGGTGGGGGGGGTTAGTACACATTTAACTAGTGAGTTTAAGACTCACAGCAGTGTGTCATTACAAAGAGCTTCATGTTTCACTGTCCTTGTACTGATATTCTGAGCATGTTTGAAGACAAAAGGTTGAGTTTTTTACAGCAGAAAAATCTCTGACTGTGTTGGATCATTGGTTCAATCTTCTTCTTCTTTTCCTTTCGGCTTATCCCATTTTTCAGGGGTTGCCACAGCGAGTCAATAATTTCCATCTCACCCTGTCCTGCGCATCCTCAACTCCAACTTCAACCACCTCCATGTCCTCCCTCACTGCATCCATAAACTTTGGCCTTCCTCTTCGTCTCTTACCTGGTAGCTCCATGTCTAGCATACTTCTCCCAATATAACCACTGTCCCTCCTCTGAACATGTCCAAACCATCTTAATCTGGCTTCTCTAGCTTTTTCTCCAAACCTTCCTGTCTGTGTCGTCCCCCTATTACCTCGTTCCTGATCCTGTCCATCCTTGTCTCCCCCTAAGAGAATCTCAGCATCTTTAACTCCTCCACCTCCAGCTCTGCCTCTTGTCTTCTACCTATTCTTAATGTCTCTAGTCCGTACATCATGGCTGGTCTCACCACTGTCCTGTAAACCTTTCCCTTCACCTTAGCTGGGATTCCTGTCTCTTATACACATCTATTCTTCACCTCTCTTCCACAGTCTCCACTGCTCTGATCAGTTGAGCCCAAGTATTTGAACTCCTCCACCTTCTCCACCTCTGCCCCTTGTAACCTTACCACTCCACTGTTCTCCTTTTCATTCACACACGTACTCGGTCTTGCTACGACTGACCTTCTTTCCTCTTCTCTTCAGTCCAAACCTCCACCTCTCTAGGTTCTCTTCTAGCAGATCACAATGTCATCTGCAAACATCATTGTCCATGGAGACTCCTGTCTGACCTCATCTGTCAATCTGTCCATCACCAGAGCAAACAAAAAGGGGCTCAGGGCAG
>JAFBJS010003643.1:145913-186466 GCA_016785265.1 Paraplagusia blochii | reverse complement strand
TGCTCTGAGGTCAACATGTCCTCCAGAACTGTGGCACTGATCCAGCAGAAGACTGGGATCTGACACATGATGTGGAGACTCCTGGTCGTCCTGACATGTGAGATGATTTTGTTGAACAGCTTCTCATCTCTAAACCTCTTCCTGAAGTACTGGTCCTTCTGGTCATCAGTGAAGCCTCGTACTTCTGTCACCCTGTGGACACATTTAGGAGGGATCTGATTGGCTGCTGCAGGTCTGGAGGTGATCCAGATGAGAGCTGAGGGAAGCAGGTTCCCCTGGATGAGGTTTGTCAGCAGAATATGGACTGATGACGTCTGTGTGACATCAGTCACAACCTCCATGTTGTTGAAGTCCAGGGAGAGTCTGCTTTCATCCAGACCATCCAAGATGAACAACATCTGACAGACAGTGAGCTTCTCTGCTGTGATCTTCTCTAATGTTGGATGGAAAACTTGGAGCAGCTGGAGAAGACTGAACTGCTGATCTCTGATCCACTTCCTGGTTTTGCAAGCCCTCAGCCCAGTCTAGAGTGAACTTCATCACCGAGAAGGTTTTTCCAACACCAGCCACACCGTTGGTCAGGACCACTCTGATGGCCCCCTGCTGGTCAGGTAAGGCTTTGAAGATGTTGCAGCACTTGATGGTATTGTCTGCAATGATCTTCTTCTTCTTCTTCTTCTTGTCAGCAGTCTGCAGCTGCTCCACCTCATGTTGGGTGTTGACCTCCTCACTCTGTCCCGCTGTGATGTAGAGCTCAGTGTAGATGTTGTTGAGGAGAGTTCTGCTCCCTGGATCATCTGCTCCTTCAGTCACATGTTCACATCTCCTCTTCAAACTGAACTTATGTTCTTCTACAACGTTCTGCAGAACAACGTCCACTGAAAGACAAGAAGAAAAGTTACAGAATAGAAGAAGGACCAGGCTGAACATCTGACCTTTTTTACAACAAAAATAGAAATGTATTTTTAAAGTCTACAGTAAAAAAAATAATGTTGATCTGCTTCATTTCTGACATAAAAACTTCAGAGAATAAAGATCTGACTCTGAGTTTCTCTGACTCATATCACTGTTTCTCCTCAGTGATATGAGACCAGTCAGTGCTGAACACAGCCTGGTGTTGATCTGATGTGACAAGAATATTTAGAATAGAAGAGGAAAAGAACCCTGAGAAGAAGAGAACATTGATTAACAAGCGCAGACAAGGAGAACCAGCTGGTTTTTATCAGCAGTGTCTTCACTTCAACAAAACTATAATCTAGTCACAGGAAGCTCACATTCTAGTGTGTTTGAAGGCAAACCTGAAGGCTGTGAGAGTCCAGCCTGAGGTGTGGAGCTGATGTTTGCAATGCTTCTTTGGTCTCGGCCCACCAAGCTCTCCTGACCCCCAAATGTTCTAAGTAAGACATTTATATGGATTAGTTTCAGGTCTCCTCCAGTTTGTCTCTATGAGACACCGGAAGATGGATAGTCTGGACCATGGGGTCTTACCGTGGCTTTGTAGGTACTGGTTCAGGTCTGAAGAATGGAGGTTGCTCCTTGGACCAGCCAGACTTCACAGACAGAACGCTGAGTCCTGGAAACTCTGCTCTGATTTCCTTGTTCCGACCTCTGCAAAGACAAACTTGTCAAGTTTATGTCAATCACTTCAAATGTTCCATGTGAACAACTGAAGTGGCCCACGTGATGACAGGTGGACTGACGTATTAGAATGAGCCTAGTTCTAGGCTGTGAACTACTTCCCTACAGCCCCTGACCCAACAGTCCTCAGGAAAAAAAGGTCTATCATTTTAGGCCCACTCAGTAGAGTGTTTGACCCCACCTGGTGGCTGAGACAAGGAGTGCAGCTGGGCTGAAGGGAAGTATTGAGATGGCTGGTCTGCTTATTTGCATCTCTTTCTAATATATAAGTATTTAACTCAAGTTTATTTTATGTGTTTTAGGTTTTTTTTTTAATTGTGGTTCAGTCCTAATGTTCTTCCGATCCACCTACGTATGTGGGCAACGGCTTGATACGGCGCAGAGATTTTGACACAACTACATAGCCGATCGTTGACATCTGTCCTAGGGTGCCTTTTATAGACAAACAGTGACAGGTACAGAAGTCCAACAACAGAACACCACTCGGGTTTAGTTCAGGCCGTTGTACCCTCAGCCGCTCCTGGTGTCACTATCATTGGCCACAAAGGCGTTGAAGTCCCCCAATTGGTCGATAGAATCACTAGGAGGAGTAAACTCCAACACTCCATCCATTGCCTGCAAGAAGGTCGGGTACTCTACACTGCCACAGTGAGAATCCCGGATGCTCAAGAACCATCTCTCTGTGCTGGAGTGGAAAAAACTCCAGCACTTGGCTTCCAAGCTCGGGGGCTTTAGGCAAGCATGCTTCAGCACTCCGAGTAGAAGAGAGTCCAGCCTGTCTCAAGGAGTTGAATCCCAGAACCACAACTGTGTTTAATCAGTATCACTCAACCTCTTGCAGAAGGCTCCTTTAACCCCAGCAAGCACCAGCCATCCATCTTTGTCCGCTTATCCAAGGCCGGGTCGCGGGGGCAACATTCGAAGGAGGGATACCCAGACTTCCCTCTCCCCAGACACTTCCTCCAGCTCATCTGGAAGGATCCCAAGGCGTTCCCAGACCAGCCGGGCAACATAGTTGCTCCAGCGTGTCCTAGGTCTTCCCCTGGGTCTCCTCCCAGTGGGACATGACCTAAACACCTCCCGTGGGAGGCGTCCAGGGGGCATTTGATGTAAATGCCCAAGCCACCTCAGCTGACTCCTCTCGATGTGGAGGAGCAATGGCTCTACTACGAGCTCCTCCCGGGTGACAGAGCACCCCTGTGGAGAAAGCTCATTTCCACCGCTTCTATCCGGGATCGCATTCTTTTGGTCATGACCCAAAGTTCATGACCATAGGTGAGAGTAGGAACGTACAGTAGATTGAACCGGTAAATTGAGAGCTTCGCCTGTTGGCTTAGCTCTTTCTTCACCACGACGGATTGATACAGCGAGCGCATTACTGCGGTCGCTGCCCCCAATCCGCCTGTCAATCTCCCGTTCCATCCTTCCCTCACTCGTTAACACGACCCCAAGATACTTAAACTCCTCCACTTGAGGCAGGATCTCTCCCCCGACCTGGAGGGTACTTACCACCTTTTTCCGGTCGAGAACCATGGCCTCGGACTAAGAGGTGCTAATTTTCATGCCAGCCGCTTCACACTCAGCTGCGAACCGCCCCAGTGCATGCTGTAGGTCCTGGTATGATGAGGCCAACAGAACAACATCATCTGCAAACAGCAGAGATGAAATCTGGTGTCCCCCGAACTGGACCCTGCCGGCACCTGACTGCGCCTAGAAATTCTGTCCATAAAAATAATGAACAGAACCAGTGACAAAGGACAGCCCCGCCGTGGTCCAACATGCACTGGGAACAGATCCGACTTATTGCCGGCAATGCGAACCAAGCTCCTGCTCCGTTCATACAGGGACTGGACAGCTCTTAGCAAAGAGCCTGCAACCCCATACTTCCTGATTACCTCCCACAAGAGCCCCCGAGGGACCCGGTCGAAAGCCTTCTCCAGGTCCACAAAACACATGTGGACTGGTTGGGCAAACTCCCATGATCCCTCAAGAACTCTCCAGAGGGTGTAGAGCTGGTCCAGTGTTCCAGGATGAAAACCGCATTGTTCCTCTTGAACCCGAGGTTCGATTATTGGCCGAATTCTCCGTTCCAATACCCTGGAGTAGACTTTCCCCGGGAGGCTGAGGAGTGTGATCCCCCGGTAGTTGGAGCACACCCTCCGGTCCCCTTTTTTAAAAATAGGAACCACCACCCCAGTTTGCCACTCCAGAGGTACCAACCCCAAATGCCACGCGATTTTGCAGAGAGTCAGCCAAGACAGTCCTACAACATCCAGAGACTTCAGGTACTCAGGGCGGATCTCATCCACCCCTGGCGCCTTGCCACCTAGCAGCTTTTTAACTGCCTCAGTGACTTCAGCACAGGAGATTGGTGGATCATCCACTGAGCACCCTGTCTCTCCTTCCTCTGAGGAAGACGTGTCAGTGGGATTTAGGAGATCCTCGACGTATTCCTTCCACCGTCTGACAACATTCCTCATAGAGGTCAGCAGCTCCCCATCCCCACTGTAAACAGTGCTTCCCCCTTCTGAGGCGCCGGAATTTCTTCGAGGCCAGCCGATAATCCTCCTCCATGGTCTCTCCGAACTTTTCCCAAGCCCGAGTTTTTGCTTCCGCCACTGCCCGTGCCGCGGTCCGCTTGTACCGAGCCAGCCAGGCTCGGTAGGACTCCTTCCTGAGCTTAATGGCATCCCCAACCTCCGGTATCCACCACCGAGTTCGGGGATTGCCGCCCCGACAGGCACCCGAGGCTTTACGTCCACAGCTTCGGACAGCTGCTTCTACAATGAAGGAGGAAAACCTGGTCCATTCAGACTCAATGTCTCCCCACTCCCTCGGAACCTGTTCAAAGTTCTCCTGGAGGTAGGAGTTAAAGGCCTCCCTCACAGGGGGTTCTGCTAGACGTTCCCAGCAAACCCTCACGATACGCTTGGGCCTGTCCAGTCTTGCCCCACATAAGCGAAGCCAACTCACTACCAGGTGGTGATCAGTTGACAGCTCAGCCCCTCTCTTCACCCGAGTGTCCAAAACATACGGCTGGAAGTCAGATGACACGACTACAAAGTCGATCATTGACCTCCGTCCTAGGGTGTACTGGTGCCAAGTGCACTGATGTACACCCTTATGTTTGAACATGGTGTTTGTGATGGACAAACCGTGACTCGCACAGAAGTCCAACAACAAAGCACCACTCGGGTTCAGATCAGGGAGGCCGTTCTTCCCAATCACGCCCCTCCAGGTTTCACTGTCATTGCCCACGTGGGCATTGAAGTCCCCCAACAGGACGATGAAATCCCTGGGAGGAGCACTTTCCAGTACTCCTCCCAGTGCCTGCAAGAAGGTCGGGTACTCCACACTGCCATTTGGTGCATAGGCCGCAACACAGTGAGAGTCTTTTCCCTGACCCGTAGGCGCAGGGAAGCGACCCTCTCACTTAGTGGGGAAAACTCCAACACTCGGCTAGTGAGCTGGGGGGCTATAAGCAAGCCAACTCCAGCTTGTCGCCTCTCACCGTTGGCAACTCCAGAGTTAAGAGAGTCCAGACTCTCTCAAGGAGTTGGGTCCCAGAACCCAAATATGTGTGGAGGCTAGCCTGACTATATCTAGTCGGTATCGCTCAGCCTCCCGCACCAGCTCAGGCTCCTTTCCCCCCAGCGAGGTGACATTCTATGTCCCCATAGCCAGAGTGGTTGTCCAGGGATTGGGCCGCCGGGGTCCCCGCCCACGACTGCCGCCCAAATCACACGGCACCGGTCCCTTGTAGGCCTTCCTGCGGGTGGTGAGTCCACATGAAGGTGAAGGTGGGTCCACGAGACCCTCCATATCCCCATAGCCTTCCTGTGGGTGGTGGGTTCCCATGAAAGTGGGTCCACGTCTTTTCTTTGGTCTGGCCCAGCTAGGTACCATGGACCCAGACCAGGCCACCAGGCGCACGCCTGCGGCCCCCAACCAAGGCAATATTGAAGAAAAAAACAACTCACTTCAACAAACATCAAAACAAAATATCTCACAGTCCGCAGTGTCTCTCTCATGAGTGTGTTGTTCACTCTGGACTTTTTTCTTCTATGGTCTTGGCTCCTACTAATATAAAGAGAGGCATCACATACTGAATAACTTCACCTGCATCAAATGCTGCACCTGCGCCGCTACTCCTGTGTGCTTTCTGCTGAAGCTGACTGCTAACCTCCGCTCCGCCCCCACAGTCTTCAAGAAACATGTCTAGTTTCCCTACAGTATTTCTGGATGACTGAGAACCTACACAGACTAAGTTGTTGACAGATTTGTTTTGAGTTTGTTTGGGTGAAAATGTCTGAAATATTGAAAGATTCACCATTTCTTTTGGGAAAATTTATTGTAGATGGTATTTTCTTGATTTCTTGCAGTATTTGTTTTTTTCTTTTCCTTGTCACCGTGCATCTTGACAGGAAGTGAAATCAAATCCCTTTACACACTGGTTTGTGACCATGGCATTATCTTTGTTCTAATGTGTGATTGAAGGACAAGAATCAGAACTGGACCGGGAGACAGTCTGGACCAGAACGTCTTACCGTAGCTCTGTAGGTCCTGGTCCAGGACTACAGCTTAGAGACTCAAACATGGATATGCAATTCTTCACAGACCAACCACCAGGTTTTGGAGACTCTGCTCTGTCTCTGTCTTCTTTGTTCACAGAAACATCCATCTTTTGACAAAAGTCAGTCTGAGGGAATAAGAAACTGACTGTTATCCTCATTCTTTCATTTTTTTTCATCAGGTTGATGTCACATTGGCAACTGATTGACGGTTACTTTTTGTGAGGAGAGTAAAACATAGAGAGACAGACTGACAGCTGAATGATCATCATCTAAAACATCAGATTGGATCTGAAATCAATGAAAACTCACCTCTGTCCTGTCACTGGTCTGTGCAGTAGAAATGGAGTCTGGAAGAAATGAGCAGAAATAATTTATGACAGTTCAACATTTATGACAATCCAACTTTCTCAGTCAAAGGTCAGAGATAAAGAAAGACAGAGGAGAAGAGAGAGAGAATTTTTAGAAATTATTTTAACACCTTATTTTTACTTTAGTGAAATAAGTCATTTTCATCTGTACATTACAATTTTTCTTATTTTTTTTTTACTCTCTTTAACTCTTTCTTCAAACCAGACCCAAATGAACTCGGATCACTTCCTCATTGATCAGACGGTTACTGTAAATTACTGTAAAACTATGATGTTGGCTCCGCCCTCCACTCCATTCATGGTATTCTGTCACAATAAATAATCATGCTGTTATGATTATATTATATTATGTTATAATGATCTGTTTATGGGTTCTGTAGCAGCTTTTCCATCTTTCTGAGTTGGAAATTTTAGTGACACGTGCCGATGAATGATGATGGATACAAGTTGATGTTCCAGTTCAGACCCTTTATTGTAACATTTGCGAATTTACAAGCAGTGAAACAAACAAATAAATCTATGAGTTTGTACAGGACGCCATTTCAGCCAAACAGAGCAGCTTCATGGTCTAAAGAGTGTTTGTCTTCTCAGTCCTCCCCCTGGGGCTCCACCTGTAGTCTCCCGGTGTTCCTCTAGCTGAGGGTAGACACAGCAGCACCATTCACTCACAGACACCCACACACAGACTAATTTACTAATTAGACACATTTTAAGAAATCAAATAAAGCTAATATGGGCTCCTGCGGGTTCCTTGAACGCACCATACAGTAGCGCATAGTGTTCTGTCCTGTGTTGTTGGAGCCGACCGTCTGAGAGAAGTGGGTCAGAGAGCTGGTCCAGTTCTGTTTGTTTTTAAAACTGTTATTTAGTTTGAAAAACAAACCCAAAAACTTTCTAATAGAACAAACAGCTGCATCTGTTCTGTTTTTACCGCCGCGCTACTATGTTAACTAATGGCTATCGGAAAGAAGATTGTGAACTTCAAAGAACTGACTCTTTTTAGATTTCTCCAAGGATGTCATTGTTTTCATTACATGTTTACCAAAGTATATTCAATGGGAGACTCATTTCTAGGATTTATAAAGGCCTATTTGCAAAAATGTACCACAGTTTAGCATATTTTGAGGAAAAATGGGAGAGTGAAATGAAATGAGAGACAGAACCCTGGTTGATTCCGATCAAAACGGTACCATAGATATTTATATACAAACCTATGAAGAAGAGGAGAACTGAAAGGTGGATATCACTCTATTTAGAACTACAGTGTTTTTATATCAATGCCAAAAAGACAGAAAATACAGAGTACATTTTTGTGTTCTTTCCCATAATGCTTTGCTCTAACCCTAAATGAAAAATTACGATGACTTAAATTATTGACAACAGAAAGTCCCAAAGTGTTTCTCAGAAATCCTGCCTCACTGCTCTCCCCTCTAGGCTCCAAAGTGAGAACAGTGTTTGGTTCTTATCAGGTCACATGGTTTGACAGACTGAATCTCACTCTGAGCAAAGGTACGTTTGTCCTTTGGTCAGTTATACATGCTGACACAGAGAACATTTCTGAAGGTCTGAAGCTCCCTTCTTGTTCTTTTTTGTATCAATGGCTTCACCGCATTGACAACATTTCTTCATGAGGTTCCTGGACGTCCACCTGTGGAGAGAAGACAACAGACATCAGAGGAGACAGATCAGGGTCACAGACCTGGGTCCAGTCCAGAGCAGAGGAGCAGCAGCTTCTGGACTGGAATGATGAAGATTTCCTCTCACTGTTATCACTTTACTTCACTTTGACTCTTCAGACTCTTACAGTCAGGACTGGAAACAGTTGGTTTGGATCTGAACCTTTTCACAACATCTTCACTAATATTTGTTCACATCTGCACAAGGTTGAATTTTGAGGAAGAAAGTGATGATAGAACAATAGTGAGGAGAAGATGAGACTTTATACTGACTTCAGATCCTCCAGTCTGTACTTTCGAGTCTTCACTAGATTAGACAGAACCTTCACTTCTGCATCATAAAGGTCGTTCCTGCTCAGGTCCAGTTTCCTCAGATGGGAGGGGTTGCACATCAGAGCTGAGCCCAGAAAAGAACAGCTGATCTCTGACAACCTGCAGTCCACCAACCTGAATAAAGAAGAAAAGAAAACAGTAAAAGTTGACTCTCTTGAATTTAGTGGATTATTAAACATTTATTAGAGATATTTATTATTAGGTCAGCAATGATTTAATGCAATACAATTAAATCAGATTATAATACTGTAACTGTAAATCAGATCAGATTAGACTGGGTGTAGACATAATATGATGAGCTCAGATAAACTTGGATTACATATTCAGTTCGTTTGGAACTCCTCTATACATTAGATCAGATTCTTTAGGCTACAGTAGATCTTGGTGTTTTCTGTTTGAACTATTTATATTAGTTAATATTACATGAATTGAGATTAGACTCTGTGTGGGTGGAGCGGTGGTCAGCGCTCAGCTGCGACAGGGAGAGCAGACCAGTGGTGAGGCTGAGTGTAATAATAATAATCAGGCCTCTCCCTAAATGAGTAGGAGCCAGGACCACAAGAGGAGACAGAGGAAAGCAGAGACTGCGTCCACTGCGGAGCCGGTTTCCACAAGAAAAGACGTTGACAGAGCGCTGACAGGGAGCACATCAGGGCATTGGGCATCTCAACAATATAAGCAGCAATAAATCAAAAGTTAAAACCTGAACTGTGGTCAATGTCCTGTGTCTGGAGAACACACATACAGTGTCTGTTACAGACTCAAAGACTAAGGTTATTTCAGATTAGTCCAATAGTAGAAGTAGAATTAACTTATTTTTTAACTTCTACTGAGGCAGTTGGAGCTGGAGGTGAAACCAGATCGGATTAGTTCAGTTCAGTTCAGATCAGATTCTATTCTGCTGGAAACACACTTCACTCAGCAGATTATAAACCAACAAACCAGTGGAGCAGTGGTGGAAAGTCAATGTTCTTATGGAAACAAATAAGAGTTTGGAACCAGAATTCATTCATTTAGAATCAGTGGTTCATCTGAGTGTGAAGATGAATCAGCTTCACTGAGACATTGACAACAGTAACAGTCAGTGAACTCACCACAGAGACTCCAGTCGACAGAGTGGACTCTGAAGAAAACCACACAGAACCTTCACTGATGAATCAAGAAGGTTGTTAAAGCTCAGGTCCAGTTCCCTCAGATGGGAGGGGTTGGACTTCAGAGCTGAGACCAGAGAAGAACAGCTGATCTCTGACAACATGCAGTCCACCAACCTGAATAAAGAAGAAAAGACAGAAAGTTGACTTTCTTAAAATCAATAGATCCTTAAACATTAACATTAATGAGAGATATTTTATTATTAGATCAGCTATAATTTAATTTGCAACATTTTATAACATTAAACTGTAGATCAGATCAGATTAGACTGGATCAGACCACTATAGATTAAATTAGATTAGAATGGATCAGATTTTTTATGACATTGTTTCTACACATCTCAAATATTATAATGAAATATTGTATGAATATCCTATTTGTTTCCAAAGATGTGGCTGCATTAAACAGACACAGAAAAATGTATATAATTGTTTCATTTAAAATCACTCTAAAACACTAGATTCTTGACAGTTTAAATATACACATCTGTGCAACTTAAGACACATCATCAGTGTTGACACCTGGGTTCAGGGGACCCAGCCAGGGTGATCAAGTCCCGGCTTGTGTCTTAAGAGCATGTGTCCACGGATCGCCCCACTTGATCCACAGCCATCTGGATGCCTTTTCTGTGGCATCGCTGATGTTTTTGATGGCTCTCCTGTTGTGCAGCCCCTTCACTCCCAGCATCTTGAGTGTTCTGATGAGTGACTGTCCAGCGAATCCTTTGCACCCAACCTCAATGGGGTTGCATCGAGCCTTCCATCCCCTGCTTCGGCATTCACCTGCCAGCTCCTCATATTTGGCCTTCTTCCTCTCAAAGGCCTCCTCCATCCGCTCTTCCCAGGGGACAGTCAACTCTAGCAAGGAAACTTGCCTTGTGGTTTCCGAAACCAGGACCATGTCTGGCCTGAGTTTGGTCACTGCAATGTTTTCAGGGAACTTGAGCTGTCTCCCTAGGTCGACTATCAGCTGCCAGTCCCGAGCTGTTGCCAGCAGCCCCCCTGCTTGACTCAGGGGCTGCTGCGGCGGCTTCTCCCCAGCCCTAACAAAGGCGATGGAATGCCTTGTTGGTTGTTGGGCTTTGCTGGTGGAGATCCCTGTGGCGATGGCATCCGCGATGACCTTTAGCACCTGGTCATGGCGCCAGCGGTAACGCCCATCTGCCAGTGCCCTTGGGCAGCAGCTCAGGATGTGCTCCAATGATCCATTTCCTTGGCAGAGGGGGCACAGTGGGTTCTCTGCTAAGCCCCAGCGGTGTAGGTTGGATGGGCTTGGGAGGACATCGTAGACCGACTGGATGAGGAACTTGATCCGGTGTGGCTCAGATCGCCACAACTCTGACCACGATACCTTCCTTTCAGCTGCCTCCTCCCATCGGGTCCACGCCCCCTGCTGCCGCATCCCTACTGACCTACTGCCGCGGGCTTCCTCCACCTCTGCTCAGACCTCTTCCTGGATCAGGTGACGCCTTGCCTTCCCCTGTGCCTTGCTGTAGGAAGGTCTTGTGAGGCTTCCAAATCCTGCGCGTCCAGATGCCACTATACCTACTAGCTCGCTGTGCCTCAACCGGGATTCCGCCTGGTTGACTGCCTCCTGAGCACTCCACTTCCTGCTGGTCCTCACTTCGATGCCAGCCGAGGAGACTTTAGTGTCACTCGAGTCTCTATACAGCAACACCTCTCTTGTACGGGTAACCATAAACTCCTCCTTCAAACTGCTGAAGGGTAGTTTAAGCTTGTTGTTCCTCCCGTACAAGGCGATGCTGCTGAGGCTGCGTGGTAGGCCCAGCCACTTTCGCAGAAAGGAGCTGACCTTCCTCTCGAAACATTCGACGGTGGACACTGGCACGTCGTAGACCAGCAGCGGCCAGAGGAGTCGGGGCAGGATGCCATGCTGGTAGATCCAGGCCTTAAACTTACCTGGTAATCCTGTCTTGTCCACTGCTGTAAGTCAGGTTCCCAGCTCCTCTGATGTTGCTCGTAGTGCTGCGGTGTCCTTCAGGGTGCAGTCATAAATCTTGCCCAGGCTCTTGACTGGCTTTTCACCCACAGATGGAATCTGGGTGTCCCCTAGTGAGAATCGATACCTTTCCGACACATTCCCCTTCTTCACCACCAGGGATCTGGACTTGGCTGGCTTAAAGTTCATCCAGGCCCAGCTAATGAGACGGTCAAGGCCTTGGAGGATCCATCTGCAGCCCGGGACTGATGTTGTCGTGACTGTCAGATCATCCATGAATGCTCTGATGGGGGGGCTGTCTCGTACCTGATTTGGTGAGTGGTCCTCTACACTCCACCTCTGCTGACTTCACCAGCATGTTCATGGCCAAAGAAAACAGAATCACCGAAATGGTGCATCCTGTAATGATGCCTTTCTCCAGCCGATGAAATGTTGATGTCACTGCTCCAGACGTGACTCTCAACCTGAAGCAGCTGTAATAACGTCAGCTGCTGTGTGAACTTCATAATGTCAGTTCACAACATTGTCAGAATCAAAGTCAACAAATAAATGAATAATTTGTTCAAAACTGAACCAAAAATAAATCAACCATCACATCATCAAATTAATATTCCGTACTTCTGTCATTAACACGCTGTAGAGTTGATTGAATGTCTGAAAACTTTTTCCACCACTGTAGATTAAATGAGATTAGATTAGCAGCTGTTGCAGGAAACTCTTTGTTAACTTGTTTTTTTTGTAGACTAGATTAGATTAGATCAGATTAGGAAGGAGCAGAATTCAGAAATAATTTGATCAGCTCAGACAAAATTAAATTATATTCAGTTTGTTTGGGCCTCTTCTGTAGATTAGATCAGATTAATTATACTATAGTAGATATTAGTTTTGCTCTGCAGAGATTAAATTATTTTAAATAGTTAAATTAGATTAATCAGCAGTGGTGGCCTAGTGGTAAAGGGAGGTGCTCTGAGCATAGCACCATCCCAACCCACATATCTTCTTGTGGGCTCACCACCCACAGGAAGGCTCACAATATGGTGCAATGTGATTTGGGTGGAGCCAGCTGCCCCTGCCACCGGCAACGAACAAGCAGAAGAAGATGAATGAATGAATGAATAAATTAGATGAGATTAGATTGAAAACATGAGGATATATCAGATTAGTCCAACAGTAAAAGTAGATTCCTTTCTTTAACTTTTACTCAGATTGGAAATTATTTAAGCAATAGCTTTGTCAAAATTATAAAAATCCACACTGTCCCTTCCTGACTTTTCCTGGATATGTTTGTATTAAAAGTCCAAATGTGTTTTATGATTTAGAGCAGGGCTCTCCTATTTCAGTTCTATTTATATTTATATTGCCTGTTGGATTCTCACTATAAGAGTAAGTCATTCCGTATCAAATAATTCTTCAAATATATTCACCCAGTTCTTTAAGATTGGAGGATCTTCTTTATAACAATTCATTGTTGTGGACTTCACTGTACTATACTGTACTGTTTTTGTACTGAATATATTCTTTTGTCAGTTTACAAATGTATAGGAGTTCCCATGTCTCGGGAAAATAATAAACCAGGGGCCACATTTGGGCTGCACAGAAGCAGTGGCGGGCCGTGCATTTCAACCGTAGGCCTTCAGTGACGTCAAGTTAATATACCTCAGTGACACCAGGATTGAGAATCCACACATATACATTACATCACCTTTAATATAGGCTCATCAAACAACACTTCATTTCCAGAGCATTTAAAATCTAAAATTTAATAAAGGTCTCCAATCTTTTTGCTAGAATGAAAGTACCGTATATATATTTTGTAGATTTCTTCGGGTATTATTGTGATCAGCATCTTTAACTCCTCTACCTCCAGCTCTGACTCCTGTCCTCTGTCTATTCCTAGTGTCTTTAATCCATCATCCACTTAGAATCAGTGGTTCATCTGAGTGTGAAGATGAATCAGCTTCACTGAGACATTGACAACAGTAACAGTCAGTGAACTCACCTCAGAGACTCCAGTTGACAGAGTGGACTCTGAAGAAAACCACACAGAACCTTCACTCCTGAATCATTAAGGTTGTTACCGCTCAGGTTCAGTTCCCTCAGATGGAAGTAGTTGGACTTCAGAGCAGAGACCAGAGAAGAACAGCTGATCTCTGACAAACTGCAGTTCACCAACCTGAATAAAGAAGAAGAGACAAAGAGAAAAGTTGACTTTCTTGGATGTAGTGAGTTATTAAACACTTCTTACAGATATTTATTATTAGATCAGCTTTGATTTAATACAGTTAAATTAGACCAGATTATAATATCAGTTCAGATTAGCCTGGATTTGAACACTGAAGGTTAAATTAGATTGGCAGTTGGTGCAGCAAACTCTTTGCTAACTTGCTTGTTTTTAACAGATTATATTAGATTAGTTCAGTTTAGACAACTTCAGATTAAGGCAGATCTCATTTAGTCATTTAGTTCAGTTGTCTTGAAAACTGATCTGATTGGATTAAATGCAGTAAATTCCAGCTAGAATTCCTCTGTCGTTATTCCACCAACCATCTGGAAATGGAGGTTTTGAGCGTCCAAATACAGTATAACTTGGTGTCATTGACCAGAACAGTTGATAATTGTTACATTTGATTTCCCAGTGTAAAGAAATGAAAGGTAAATATTTGATCTTTCCTTTCCATCTAGATCTTGACTCTGATACTCTGCTCCATTGGAGCAAAGCTAAGATCTCCCCGTTCTATCTACATATGGACAGGCAGGTGTGTTGTCATGATGTCATGCAGATACAGTTGACCTGAACATGTGTTCTTGTCATGACACACACTTTCACATTACTGGTCAACAGTCTTCAATATATTGTCTGAGGTTTGACATTGTTTTTTCTGTATTTCTTATTTTATAAAACTTAAAATTATTTTATTGCTAAAGTCCAGTCGAGGCAGTCAAGGAGGGCTGGGTTGTTATTGGTTGAAAATAAACCAGACTAATTATGTCAACGTCTTTTTCATACTAAGTAAAGTAAGACGTACTTCCTAACATGTTCAGCCTCATAAGAACAGCAGGGGGCAACAGCTGCTGCGTTCACAGCTGCTGGTCCTGTGTTCATGTTAGCGCCACAGTGTGTGCCTACAGTATGTGTCAACCTGCAAACAAAGTAATGTATGAATAAAGCATAGGCGTAGTCACGGGTGGGCCTGGGCGGGCCCACTTGTCAGTCAGGCCCGCCCCATCCAATGAGAGGGCTGATCAAACTTAGGCTATAAGACTTTGGGGTTGGCACCTCCTGATTTTTTGGGGGCCCACCCATTTTATGGGTTCTGGCTACGCCCCTGGAATAAAGTCGTCTATCTCCTATACTGTAACTACAGCAAGACCTGAAGGACTGGATTTTTGTAAAATGCTGCCACACTGTGGAATGATGAACATTTAATAGATATTCTAGTATGTTCTCCAATGGGTTGTACTAATCTAAAAGAGTGGAAAAAAGAGGGGTGTTCAGAAGACAGACTGTCAACTGTGAAACAGGCTGCTTTGAAAACACCACCATTACTTGGTATTTTCCGCCTAAAGAAATGAACACAAAAATAAATACATTGAAAATTGTTTCATCCACACATGTTCATTTCTACTGAGGAATTGTTGGAATTAATTGTCACATTACTGTGAACTCTACATTAAAAAGAGCTGCAGACAAATAAACTGAAACTCTTTTACTGAAACGTTTTATTTTAGAACCCAAAGGGAATTGATCTGATCAATCAATGGAATGCTAACAACTGTCATCCGTAGACAGGAAGGAGCATCAATGACAGTCTCTTTTTATTCTCATCTGACCTTCATCCTGTTCCTCCTCACCTATCAATCCCTCCATGGCCTCACTCTGAACCTCTAATCTACCGTCCATCCTTCACAGCAGGAGTTTCAGTGTCACAGCTTTTACTCCAGGAGTCACTCCCTCCTGACCTCCATCAGACCTTCTCTGTCAACAGCTGTATACAAACTCCTCAAACAGCTGAGGCTGGACCATCACTGGGTCCACGCCCCTGTGTTGAAGCCCAGCCTTCAGTCCTCAGCAGCTGGAGCAGTGACTGATCCAAGTCCAGTCAGCAGCTTCATCTCAGAGTCAGCTTCAGTCGCCAACAGACACTCAACAGCATCAGAGCCTGTGATGAAGCAGGAGCTTCAACATCTGACCCAGTCAAGTCTGAAGAACCGAGTCAAACCAGGACCAGGACCAGCACAGAGACTGGATTGGATTCATCTCTGGACTAAATGACGCGTGGAATGTCAATCAAATCAATGAACAGCAGCTTCAGTCAGTGAACTCACCTCAGACTCTTCAGTCCACAGTGTGGACTCTTCAGTCCAGAACACAGATGATCCATTCCTGGACCCTCCAGGGATTTATGGCTCAAGTCCAGTTCTATCAGATGTGAGGGACTGGACTTTAGAGCTGAGGCCACAATCTCACAGTGAGTCTCTGTGAGTCGAAAATCGGTCAGTCTGTGAAGTGAGAAAATATGAAATCTGTCAAAATCAGTTTCCAGTTTTTACATATACTCTGTCTACGACTGACCTTCATTCCTCTTCTCTCTAGTAAAAACAACAGACATTTTCCCTGAAGGTCCAAATTAAATCTGTGCTTCTTTAATCTCTATACTTTCATTTGTTGACAGTAAATATGAATCACGGAGAAAAAGAAGGACCTTCATCCACTGGTATCAAAGAAGTGTTCTTTGGAGGACAAATCTGTTCCTGTTCCTCATGTTTGTGTCAGTGGAATTGACAGATGAATGCTGATGACATGCTGTTGCATCAACACTGACATAAGACGTTCCTTACACTTCTTCCAACTGGAGATCTGACCCCAGAGAAGTTGCTGCCTCACCAGCCCTGGACTTCACCACATGTCACTGACCTACATGAACCTCCTCAAAAATTAAGACTTGAATCTGGACCTTTCGGAATGTTCTTCAATCTGTTTGTGGGTGGAGGGTGGGTGGGTAAACCAAATTAGATTAATCCACAGGGTCTGAAGACGGACTGTGACCTGTCAAGCAGGACTACTCTGACGCCACCATTAACACTTACCGTACTTTCCTCCTCATCATCAATCCATGGAGCTGATGGATCATGTTTGTAGTCATGGTAACCACTGAAGAACCTGACGATCTGTCAACAGGAGCTGACTACACAATATTGTTACCATTTAGCAAAGCTATGGCGTTGTTGTCCAGCCCATAGACTAGTCTTGACTGTAAGTCAATGAAGAGTCAGAGATGTGTTGATATCGCTGAATACTGCTGTAAAAAGACTCACAGCAGTGTGTGATTACAAAGAGCTTCATGTTTCACTGAACTTGTACTGATATTCTGAGCATGTTTGAAGACAAAAGGTTGAGTTTTTCACAGCAGGAAAATCTCTGACTGTGTTGGATCAGTGGTTCAATCACTTAAACCTATTTCTGTACAAACTGCTGAGTCACAATCTACTGAAGCTACTACAACGACACACAATCACACAAGGAGGGAGGGAGAGAGAGAAAGAGAAAGACAGGTAGAGAACCATACATTCCTCAACTTCTAATAAAGATATAAAGACAGACCTGGACCAACACAGGTACCTGATGACATTAACTGCACTTCTCCTTTAACCAACATGACCCATGAACTGAACCATCACTGACTGACTAATCAATAGTCATTGATCACTAACTCACCGAAACTTCCTGCAGTTCCTCACAGCTGGGATCAGTCTCTGTTTTCCCTCCAATGATGTCTTATACTGGTCCAGGTCCAACTGATCCAGAACCTCCTCTGACATCTGCAGCATGTAGGCCAGAGCTGAACACTGGATCTCAGAGAGTTTCTGTTCTCTGTTCTCTGACTTCAGGAACTCCTGGATCTGCTGATGAACTGACTGGTCCTTCAACTCTGTCAGACAATGGAAGATGTTGATGCTTCTGTCTGGAGAGACTCTGGACGTCTTCATTTGTTTTAGGTCTTCAATGATCTTTGGTAGGACTTCTGCGATGTAGTGTGTCTGACCCAGCAGGTCTCCTAAGATTCTCTGGTTGGACTCCAGACACAGACCATAGAGGAAGCGAACAAACAGGTCCAGGTGACCATTTGGACTTTGGAGGGACTTCTCCATGGTTTTACTGAGGAACTGATTCAGTGACCAGTCATCAACACTGAAGTCAATGAAGTCCTGCAGTACCTGTGTCCTCCTCTTGGTGTAGCAGTTGAACAAGTAGACTGCAGCCAGAAACTCCTGAACACTCAGATGGACAAAGCAGTAGACAGTTTTCTTGAAGATCACACTCTCTCTTCTGAAGATCTCAGTACAAACTCCTGAGTAGACCATGGCCTGGGTCACATCCAGACCACACTGGTCCAGATCTTCTTGGTAGAACAGGATGTTTCCTTTCAGCAGATGGTCAAATGCCAGCTTCCCCAGCTTCAGAAGAACATCTGTGTCCAACAGACCACTCTTCTGTCCTCCACTGTACTTGTTCTTCTTCCTCTTTGTCTGGACCAACAGGAAGTGACAGTACAGGTCTGTCAGGGTTCTGGGCAGCTCTCCTCTCTGCTCTGAGGTCAACATGTCCTCCAGAACTGTGGCACTGATCCAGCAGAAGACTGGGATCTGACACATGATGTGGAGACTGCTGGTCGTCTTGACATGTAAGATTATTTGGTTGGACAGCTCTTCATCTCTGGTCCTCTTCCTGAAGTACTGGTCCTTCTGGTCATCAGTGAAGCCTCGTACTTCTGTCACCCTGTGGACACATTTAGGAGGGATCTGATTGGCTGCTGCAGGTCTGGAGGTGATCCAGATGAGAGCTGAGGGAAGCAGGTTTCCCTGGATGAGGTTTGTCAGCAGAACATTGACTGATGACGTCTGTGTGACATCAGTCACAACCTCCATGTTGTTGAAGTCCAGGGAGAGTCTGCTTTCATCCAGACCATCAAAGATGAACAACAGCTGACAGACAGTGAGCTTCTCTGCTGTGATCTTCTCTAATGTTGGATGGAAAACTTGGAGCAGCTGGAGAAGACTGAACTGCTGATCTCTGATCAGGTTCAACTCTCTGAATGACAACAGAACCAGCAGACTCACATCCTGGTTCTCCAAACCCTCAGCCCAGTCCAGAGTGAACTTCACCACAGAGAAGGTTTTTCCAACACCAGCCACACCGTTGGTCAGGACCACTCTGATGGCCCCCTGCTGGTCAGGTAAGGCTTTGAAGATGTCGCAGCACTTGATGGGATTGTCTGCAATGATCTTCTTCTTCTTCTTCTTGTCAGCAGTCTGCAGCTGCTCCACCTCATGTTGGGTGTTGACCTCCTCACTCTGTCCCTCTGTGATGTAGAGCTCAGTGTAGATGTTGTTGAGGAGAGTTCTACTCTCTGGATCATCTGCTCCTTCAGTCACATGTTCACATCTCCTCCTCAGACTGAGCTTATGTTCTTCTACAACCTCCTGCAGAAAAACATCCACTGAAAGACAAGAAGAAAAGTTACAAAATAGAAGAAGGACTAGGCTGAACATCTGATCTTTATTTACAACAAAAATAGAAATGTATTTTTAAAGTCTGCTGTGAAAAAATAATGTTGATCTGCTTCATTTCTGACATCAAAACTTCAGAGAATAAAGTTCTGACTCTGAGTTTGTCCTGACCTCTTAAAGCCCCAACAAATTGTGGGAAAGTCTTGGTTTTTTAAAGCAGACTCAGGATCAGTTAGTGCTGAACGCAGCCTGTTGTTGATCTGATGGATTGACACAATACTTTAGATTAGAAGAGGAAAAGAACCCTGAGATGAAACTCTAAATATCAGTGCTGGACAGAACCATGTAAAGAACTCAAGAACATTGATCCCTTAATTCATCTAGAACTTAGTAAAGACCCAGCTGAACAAGCTCCTTTAACCAACCCAGATATGGAGAACCAGCTGGTTTTATCAGCAATGACCTTCACTGACTGAAGGAAACACGTGAATGAACATCTACAAACCTGAAGGCTGTGAGAGTCCAGTCTGAGATGTGGAGCTGATGTTTGCTCTGCTTCTTTCTTTTTGGTCCACTGAGCTCTCCTGACCCCCCCATCTTCAAAGAAACATATTCACAAAAATTAGGGTTAGGACAAGAATCTTGTCTCCTCCAGTTTGTGTCCAGAAGAAAACAAAGGGAATGGACAGTCTGGTAGGTCCTGGTCCAGAACAGGAGTTTATAGGCTCATGCTTGGACCAGTCAGACTTCACAGACAGACGACTGGGTCCTGGAGACTCAGTTTCTTGTTCCGTACTCTACAAACACAAACTTGTTTATGTCAGTGCTGTATTTGGTTAAACTTCTCTTTTGAAAATCCACAAAGGTTTAATTTCCACTAATGCAAATCTGTGATTTGTTTATGAAATTTGAGACTTTCTTTCAGCAACTTCTACACAATCCACAAATGGGCCTCCTCTGATACATGCATTCATCCTCTTTGATGTGCAGTTGGCTTTCTTTCCTGATAAATGAACCCTTTGGATCCATAGTATTCTATTATTTTGTTCAAATGTTCCCCTTTTTAAGGGGCAGTTCTAACTGAAAGACTTCATGACTGTAACTAGTGATGTATAACTAAATGTTTCTGCAACTGATTATTACGTATTTAATAAATTAGGTTTAATTTGAAGTAACATTGCTGTGTAGAAATATAGAATAATTTATCTGGTTAAAGAAATGACTTGGTGGGCCACATTTGGCCTGCAGGCCCTGGGTTTGACACATACTGATGATACACATGATGAGTTTACACGCAGAGAATGGTGTGATGTGGTGGCTATAGCGCCATCTATCACCTTGACTTGATCTTCAGAGACAGAGCTGAGTTCATTCAGTTTGCAGCAGCAGAGGACACACTGTGGCTACGATCATGTGAATATTCAATGTGTTAAACCAGTCATTTCTGTGATTTTTAGAAGATACGACAACAAAATGAACCTGTTATTCTTGAATTTGGGAAAACATTGTTTTGACTTAAGCACTTTTTTTATTTTGGTCCATGTTTTTGACCAATGACATTTCAGTATTTCTCATGTTACGTCTGTAGAGTACCAGTAGTTACCACTAAGGTGCTCTGAGCATGGCACCGTCCCCACACACTGCCCCCCAGGCTGCCCACTCTTCAATAATTATTATGGTTGTGATTCATTTATCCAAAGCTAGTCAGAGTACTATAGTGATTTACTTTCAGTCTGGGTTCAATACAATAAATAAACAGTGAACAGGAAGACAGTGTTCTAGAGGTGGAAAACATAGAACAACCCAATCCACAGGGAGGAAAGATGAGTCTGCTGTTTCCTAAAGAACTGGACCAGGAGACAGTCTAGTCCAGAAAGTCTTACCGTGGCCCTCTAGGTCCTGTTCCAGGACTGAAGTTTATAGGCTCATGCTTGGACTGGTCAGACTTTATAGACAGACAGCTGGGTCCTGGAGACTTTCCTCTCATCTCGTTGTTCCAACATCTACAAACACAAACTTGTTTATATCAGTGCTGTATTTGGTTAAATTTCTCTTTTGAAAATCCACAAAGATTTAATTTCCACTAATGAAAATCTGTCATTTGTTTTGTGAAATTTGAGACTTTCTTTCAGCAAAATAATAATAATAATAATAATAATAATACATCAGTTTTATATAGCGCTTTTCATGTTACTCAAAGACGCTTAACATCCACACGATCCACAAATGGGCCTCCTCTGATACATGCATTCATCCTCTAGATCAAACCTGGGCAATGTATGGTCCGCGGTCCACATACGGCTCTTCTTTTTTTGTGGGTCAATGTTTTTGAACGATGACAGTTCAGTGTTTCTCATTTTTTCATCAGTAGAGTACTGCAGACCAAAGTCTGTTACGTCTGTACCACTCAGCTATATAACAGGGAATTTTTCCTGAACACAATTCATTCATGGTATCACTTACACAGCCATCCCACGGACGCTTCCATTTCTGTGGATTTTGCGGAAAGAAAGTTTCAGAACTCACAGAATTTTCAGATTTACAGACTTGACTTTTTTACTTCCAAATGAAAATGAGTTAAGACCAGCATAAAAGTTATAGGGGCAGTGGTGGCTAAGGAACTGGACTTGGGTCTGGAAGGTTCAAGGTTCGAGTCCACCAGCTGCCAAGTTACCACTGAGAATGGCACCGTCCCCACACACTGCCCCCCAGGCTGGCCACTCTTCAATAATTATTATGGTTGTCATTACATCATTCATCCATGATCCATGATGAGTACTATAGTGATTTACTTTAGGTCTGGGTTCAGTACAACACTTGGACAAGGAGACAGTCTGGACCAGAGGGTCTTACCGTGGCCCTCTAGGTTCTGTTCCAGGACTGAAGCTTATAGGTTGTTCCATGGACCAGTCAGACTTCACAGACAGACAGCTGGGTCCTGGAGACTCTGCTCTCATCTCCTTGTTCCGACGTCTACAAACACAAACTTGTTGATATCATTGTTTGTGTGAGTTCAACACAATCCACAGGGAGGAAACTGAGCTGGAAAATGATTACAGTCAGTTTTAGATTTTAATTTAGGAAAAACTATTGAATAAAATATCATTTTCTCCCTAGTTGACTTAACGGTGTGTCTTAACTGTCCGAACTGTGCAAATTGACAGTTACTTCGAAGGCAACTGGACATAGTAGGTTTCTTGAAGACGTTTCAGCTCTCATTCAAGAGAAAGAGGCTTCTTCAGTTCTCTTCTTGGATGAGAAGAAACGTCTTCAAGTCCAACTAATTTTGGATTGGATGACCTGGATGACTCAGAAGCTACACAGACACGTCTTAACTGGGTTTCTTCAACTCTGTATTAAACATCACAAATGTTGTCTCTCACAAACGTCTCAGCAGTGAGACAGACATTAATAAATATAAGTTTATATTAGGGCTGTGGAAATGGACCTGTTAACACAGCAGTGAGTCTGTCTGTTGGTCTGTAAACCTAGAGTCTGTAGTTGGAGCCCAGCAAGGACCACAGTCAGGCTGCTGTCCCCACCACCTCAAATGTCCCTAGTGTGAGACCATTAAAGGAATATTTTCTATTATATATTTGGCTCTGGGCTACATCCCTGCAACCCCTCCCCAACAGTCCTTGGGAAAAAAGGTTTGATATTTGGGGCACACTCAGTGGAGTGTTTGACCCCACCTTGTGGCTGAGTCAAGGAGTACAGCTTGGCTGTGAGGAGCCTGAGAAGGGGAGTGTTTACTGTTGAGTTGGCTGGAGCAGAGACATGTTGACACAGATTTGTTTGGGTGTGTTTGATTGAAAATGTCTAAAGTATTGAAGGATTCACTATTTCTTTGTTTTGGAAAATGCATTGTAAATGACATATTCTTAATCAGTGTTTTTTTACCCACTTGTTTTTGTCTTTTCTTTGTCACTGTGTACATTGACAGGAAGTGAAATAAAATCCCTCTACACACTGGTTTGTGACCGCGACATTATATTTGTTCAAATTTAACCTGTGATGTAACCAGAGGTTCTTACCGTGGCTCCGTAAGTCCTGGACCAGGACTGAAGCTTATAGGGGGGTCCATGGACTGGTCAGACTTCACAGACAGACAGCTGGGTCCTGGAGACTCTGCTCTGTCTCTGTCTTCTTTGTTCACAGAAACACTCATCTTCTGAAAAAATCAAAATCAGATCAGGTTGACGTCGCAGTAGTCGACTAATCGACGGTTAATTTCCGTGACGATAAAACACAGAGAGACAGACTGATCACGATATAAAACATCAACACTTTTATTCTATGACGGAGACACGACATAGACACGTTCTGTGATTGGATCTGAAATCACTGAAAACTCACCTATGTTTTTTCACTGTTTACCGAAGTTAAAATAGAGTCAGGAAAAAAAGGGTAGAAATACTTTCACTTTAGACGGAAGTTAGGAGACACAGAGGAGGAGATGATTTTAACACTTTAGCCGCCGTATATCATAGTTCACTCACAGAGACACCCACACACAGAATAATGCACCATACACAAATTTTAGGAAAACCATATTAAGCTAATCTGGGCTCCTACGTGTTCCTTGAACGCACAATGTTCTGTTCCGTGTTGTTGGAGCCGACAGAGAGTTGGTCCAGTTCTGTTTGTTCTTCAAACTGTCATTTAGTTTTTAAAAAAAGACCCAAAAACTTCCTAATAGAACAAACAACTGCATGTGTTCTATTTTACCGCCGCGGTACAACGTTAACTAATGTCTACCAGCGGTGTTAACCTCAGAAAGAGATTCTGTCCCTTCGTCCGGGAGCAGCCGCCACCTGGATTCACATTATTATCATCACCTTAAATATTATTCCTTCAGTTTGAATCCTTTCTCCGGTAGTATTAACATTCATCCATGTTTGTTCTTCGTCCTTGTTTTACCTCATTACGTCTTAACTTTTACTGTGTTTCCAAGCGCCCTCTTCTGTCTGGTTGTACTACTGCAGCTCTTGCCCTCGGTGTGGATTCGCGCCTTTTACTCCGCCATCTTTACGATAATACAGATACAGTACAGTTTTATCAGCTTTCATTAGAAATGCCGCTGTAGTAGTAATAATAATTGTATTCTGGAGACTCGTTGAACACTATTTTCTTGTTAATAATTACTTCTTAAGTCAGCAGTGCCGTTCCATAGTTAATATCAGTTAAACTGCCGCTTTTCTTAATGTAACGGTTATCTTACAGTGTTTACTTCTGACCCTTTAAACGTATTCCTATATATTTCCTTCAACTTCACAACGTAAAATTTTTGCCGGGTTAAACAACGCAGAACTACATCCAGTTCTCTGCTAGACGTAACTAAAGTAGATGAAAAATTATATATATGCATATGTATATAATTTAATGGCTGCTAGCGGTGCTAGCTGCTACTCTAACTGTGGATTGTGTTCTTTCTGGGGGAGCAGCTGTCACCAGGACTCACATTATTATTATCACTTAAATTATTTATCCTTCACTTTCAGACATTTCACCTTCATACAACAGTTACAGTATATATTCAATATCTAAGTCATACTCACTCGGTAGTGTTGAACATCCACTCCTGTTCGTTTTAGATGTCATTTGTGATTTACATTAATACGCCTTGACTTTTTCCTGATTACTCAGTCGCCCTCTTCTGGCTGTTTGTAGCGCTGCAGCTGTATTTTCTCGGTCTGGCGCCTCTTACTCTGCGGCCATGACTTCTTTATGCACAAATTATCTTAAACATGTATAACACAAACCATTGTGTCGACTTTAATAACAGTAGAAAAACCATCTTGATGGAAAACTAGTTTTCTGGACATTTGTTGATTATTAATTTCTCATTAATAATAACTTCAGTCCGATGTGCCACTTCATTAATAATCGTTGTTACTTAACGCAGGCACTAATTAGTTTTTAACATTGAAAACACAGATATAGACAAATATATTGATAATGTAAAATAATAATAATGAAGAAAACAATTGACATTACACAACAGTGTGTCTGGGAGGAGGGAGACAGAGGATAAGCAAGAAAGGGTGAGAATGAAAGGAAAAGAGATAAAGAGCGCAGCGGTTTATATTTTAATATTTATTATTATAAACAAGGAGAAATCTGAGCTTGTGCTCTGAGGAATCTGACGGAGCACTTTCAGAGGAGGTGACTCAGAAGTCTCCTCCTCTGAAAGCACTCTTTCACTCACTGTGCTCCACCAGCTCTTCTGTGTGTCTGCATGACGTGAACTGTTTTCACTATAACAACATGGAAACAGCACCAGCCACAGAGACTGTCTGACAGTTTTTGGTCTCCACAATATTTGCTCCATGACTCAGGATGATTATCATCAACACTAACACAACCAGATACTTATTAGACAATGAACACAGAAAGTCAGACAGTGACACAGATGGTGCAGGCTGCCAGCTGACCTAGAATCAAAGAGGCAGGTACCGTATTAACTTGATCACTAACACTGAGGACGTATTATCGTAACTCCACGGCACATGCATCCAATTCCCTTACAGAAACCAAAAACTAGAAAAAAAATCACACTTATATCTAAAAAAAAGAGTAAACATGCATACAACAAATCAATAAATTAACAACAATTAAACAAGAAGTGGTGTGTTGTATCCTTTCTTCCTCTTTTCACTGAATGACTCTTCAATCTGACTACTTTTGTGTTTATAGCAGTAAAGAAACATTTCTGAGCACCGTGTTCTTCAGCAGAATCAGAAGTCTCCTCCACTGAAATCACTGTGTCTAGTTTGTCAGGTGGCAGGTTCTGACAGAGACAGACAGTTGAATTTTTTCCTCCTTTTTGCCATTCTGTTCAGCATAAGACACTCACCCACTGAAAACCTAATTACATGCTGTCACAAAATGAATAAGCGACAATTTCCTGAAACTACATGAAGAAAAAACTGAAATCCTCCTCATTGAGGTATTTCTTTGCGCTGCAGCCTGTGAAGCCTAAATCAATATGTCAAGTTCCAGGTAACTAGCCTAGGTGTGGTCCTTGACTCTGATCTATGTTTTGGACCACACATAAATAAAATCACTAAAACAGCTTACTTCCACCTTATAAATATAGGCAAAATTTGCAACTTTATTAATCAGCGAGATATTGAAAAATTTGTGTATTTGTTTCCAGTAGACTGGACTATTGCAATGCACTTTTTTCAGGCCTACCAAAAAAGTATAATTATAATGTAACTGCAGCTTATTCAAAATTCAGCTGCTAGAATTTTAACAAGGACAAAGAAAAGGGAGCAAATCAACCCTATACTAGCACAGCTCCACTGTTGCTAGTTTATAATGCTTTAAATGGTCTAGCCCCTTCCTATATCTCTGACACACTGTCTCTTTATACCCCTGCGCGAGTCCTCAGATCGGCTGCAGCCCACCTACTGGCGGCCCTGGACGCTCCACCCAAGAGGATCTGGGAAGCTGCCTTCACGCGCTACGCACCCAAGAGATGGAATTCTCTACCACAGGACATCAGAGAGGCCCCCTCCCTAGACCTCTTCAAGAAAAGACTCAAAACTCACCTCTACTCCCTTGCCTTGGATCTGCCTGAGGTTTACTCCTACAAGGGTTTTTTTCCTCACCCTTGTTGCTCTGAAGGGACATCCATGCGCCATGGCTCCACTATACACCTTGCCTTTTTTACTTTTCATCTGTCCTCGATCTTTGTCCTGCTGTAAATGTTCGTGCAAGCACATTGAGCTACATGCTTGTATGAAATGTGCTCTATAAATAAATGAACTTAAACTTAAACCAAGAACAATAGATGGCCATAATTGCCACAATGTCACAATAAACAGTGACACTCTCTGTGCATAAAACCAATGGTCATTTTGACTGTGCCGGGCGTTCTAGGTAAAATTATTATATGTATTTCATTATATCTTCTTTTTACTTTCTCTATAACATTAAAAAACTGTTATAAAGACAAAAAATAGTAAAGCGTTTGCTTCAATAATGCTGTGCTTAAACACTTAAGGAAAAAAATACAATAATAAGTCTCAAACTGTTTTTGAGAAATCTTTCCTCACGTCTCTCATTTCCTTGCTCTCAGAAGGTATTGGTGGCCTGGTGGTTAAGGAGCTGGAACTTGGGTCTGGAGGGTTGCCAGGTTACCACTGTGAGCATGATGCTTAAAGCTGCCTGCTCTTCACTCTGGTGATGGGATAGAGGCAGAGGCCACATTTCACTGCGTGCACTGGTGTGGATCACAATGACAGGGAGTAAAGGACCTTTACATCAGGGGTGTCAAACCGGGTCCACAAAGGGCTGCAGGTTTTTGTTTCAACCAACCAGCAGCACACCTGACTTGAATCTTCAATCAACTGATCTGAGTCTCCAGACAGCTGATTGGTCAACTAGTTTGCTCTGGATGTGTTGGAACAAAAACCTGCAGCCACAGCGGCCCTTGAGGAATGGGTTTGACACCACTGCTTTACACCATCCTTCCTTTCCTTTCAAAATCATGTGACCGACTGAGTCTGACACTGAGCAAAAGAGTATTTGCACTTTGGAGGTCTGAAGGTTCATTCTTGTTTCTGGCTTCAGTGCATTGACAACATGGTCTTCATGAGGTTCAGAACTTCCACCTGTGGAGAGAAGACAGACATCAGAGGAGACAGATCAGGGTCACAGACCTGGGTCCAGTCCAGAGCAGAGGAGCAGCAGCTTCTGGACTGGAATGATGAAGATTTCCTCTCACTGTTATCACTTGACTACACATCTGATCTGAACCTTTTCACAACATCTTCACTAACATTTGTTCACATCTGCACAAGGTTGAACTTTGAGGAAGAAAGTGATGACAGAACAATAGTGAGGAGAAGATGAGACTTTATACTGACCTCAGATCCTCCAGTCTGTAGTTTGGACTCTTCACTAGATCAGACAGAACCTTCACTGATGAAACATGAAGTTTGTTCAACCTCACGTCCAGTTTCCTGAGATGGGAGGGGTTGAACTTCAGAGCTGAGACCAGAACAGAACAGCTGATCTCTGACAAACTGCTGTCCACCAACCTGAATAAAGTGGAAAACATAGAGAGAAAAGTTGACTTTCTGGAATTAAGTGAGTTATGAAATATTAGTTACAGATATTTATTATTAAATCATCTATGACTGAATACAACTGACTGAGTCAAGATTATAATATATTACTTTAGATAGACTTAGACTTAGACCTTGAATTTAGTGGAACAATTATTAGCTCAGATATGATTCAATACAATTCAATTAGACCAGATTATTTGATCGGTTAGATTAGAGTGTAGATATAATATGATCAACTCAGATAAACTTAGAATATATTCAGTTTGTTTGGACCTCTATAGATTAAATTATTTAGATTATAGTAGATATTAGACTAAATGTACTAGTTACGATTACAGTCAATACAATTAGATTTAAACTTATACTTGGAAACTATAAACTTATAGTTATATCCGATTAGTCCAATAGAATTTGAATGAACTTATTTTTAAACTTCTACTGAGGCAGTTGGAGATGGAGGTGAAATTAGATCAGATTAGTTCAGTTCAGATCAGATTTGATTCTGCTGGAAACACACTTCACTCAGCAGATGATAAACCAACAAACCAGTGGAGCAGTTGTGGAAAGTCTGTCAGTAAATCAGAACAAGAGTCCATTTTTATTCCAGTGAATCCAAAAACACTTTGATCCATTAGAGAGAAGACAGAGTGGAAACAATCAGAACCACTGGAACCAGAATTCATTCATTTAGAATCAGTGGTTCATCTGAGTGTGAAGATGAATCAGCTTCACTGAGACATTGACAACAGTAACAGTAGTGATGGCGAGATGAAGCCTCATGAAGAAATGGTTCATGTCTTGGTGCTTCATGTGCTCACGACACCACCTACTGGCCAAGTCTATAATCACAGGCAACTCCATCTGAACCACATAATGTGTGATGCATGGATTTTTAGTGTGTCTGTTATGACTGTTTGAAATGACTGAATTACAGAAAGTTTATGACAAAAACAATTCTATACAAAAATTGTCACATGTGTGTGTAATAACATTTCGGAATGTATTGTGTGTGTGTAAATTTGACCAAATTGTAATATCATTATTGCAGGTGATACGATATTTCTCTCCTAGACTCGACAAACTATCTCCAATCTATGTAAACGCTATCCAAACTCTCAACTGACCACAACTCTCCTTCAAAAACCTCCAGTCAAACTCTAAACTAGTGATGTTACAGGATGTTCCGAGGCTTTGAAGCGTACGTCGAGCAAAGAGGGGGGCGTTTCTGTGAAGCGCGTACTGAGACTTTGTTTAGGGTAGGGGCCAAAATCATGACGTCCGAAGCCTCGCTGCCCAGCAGTATCACATAAATGCTTTGGGAAATGGTTCAGATTTTTCCGTGAGGTTTTACAGATATATAAACCACTCAAGCCCCGATCAAAATGTGGGTTTTTGAAGAAGAGCTGCGGTCAATTGAGAGTTTTTGTGCTTCAGATAGAGTTGCCTGTGATTATACACTTCGCCAGTAGATGGTGTCATGAGCACATGATGCTTCAAGACATGAACCCAGGCGGTTGAAGCCTCATGGGGCTTCATCTCACCTGAACCACTTTCCGAAGCAGTCACGTGACACAGCCAAGCAGTGAGGCTTCGGACGTCATAATTTTGGCCCCTCCTCTAAATGAAGCAAGCCTCCATACGCGCTTCGTGGAAAGGCCCCCTCCTCTGCTCGACACACGCTTCGAAGTCTCGACACATCCCGAAACATCACTAAGTAACAGTCAGTGAACTCACCACAGAGACTCCAGTTGACAGAGTGGACTCTGAAGAAAACCACACAGAACCTTCACTCCTGAATCACAAAGGTTGTTAGAGCTCAGGTCCAGTTCCCTCAGATGGGAGGGGTTGGACTTCAGAGCTGAGACCAGAGAAGAACAGCTGATCTCTGACAACATGCAGCTCCTCAACCTGAATAAAAAAGAAAAGACAGAAAGAAAAGTTGACTTTCTTGAATTTAGTGGATTAATTAACATTAATAACAGATATTTAATTATTGAATCAGCAATGATTTAATACATGATCTGATTGGATTAAATGCAGTAAATTCTAGCTAGAATTCCACTGTCCTCATTCCACCTACCATCTGGAAATGGAGGTTTCAAGTGACCAAATATAACTTGGTATTATTGGCCAGTACAGTTGAGAACTATACTGAACTGTTAAGTTCAGTATAGTTACTGTATAGAACTGTGGTTTTGTATGAGGAAGTCAGGAGTGGCAGAGAAGTATGTTAGACTGGTGCAGGATATGTATATGGAGACTGTGGAAGAGAGTTGAAGAATGGAGTACAGGCAGGATGGAACAACTGGAGAAAGGTCTCTGGAGTGATTTGTGATAGAAGAGAGTCAGCTAAGGTGAAGGGAAAGGTTTACAGGACAGTTGTGAGACCAGCCATGATGTATGGATTAGAGACACTAGGAATAGGTAGAAGATAAGAGGCAGAGCTGGAGATGGCAGAGTTAAAGATGCTGAGATTCTCTTTGGGGGTGGCAAGGATGGATCAGGAATGAGGTGATTAGAGGGACAACACAGACAGGAAGGTTTGGAGAAAAAGCTAGAGAAGCCAGATTAAGATGGTTTGGACATGTTCAGAGGAGGGACAGTGGATATATTGGGAGAAGAATGCTAAACATGGAGCTGCCAGGTAAGAGACGAAGAGGAAGGCCAAAGAGAAGATTTATGGATGCGGTGAGGGAGGACAGGGTGAGATGGAAATTGTTGACTCGCTGTGGCAACCCCTGAAATACGGGATAAGCCGAAAGGAGAAGAAGAGGAAGACAGTTGAGAACTATAACATTTGTTTTCCATTTTCCTCTAGATCTTTACTCTGATACCAAATTTGATCAAACCAACCAATAATCTAGTTGTTCAGATCTGTTCACAGTATGGTTTGCAGTTGAGAAATAAAAAAAAGAGTCCTTCATTCTGATTGCGGGAAAGCAGCATTTGATAGCAGGAAGAAAAGAGGTTGTATTTAGAAACCGACCGTGAAATGGAGGAGATGGATTCTGTACTATTTATCTGAGGACGTGATCCAAAAGTTACTTAGTTACAACATTAGTGAACCAATCCTCCCAGATGTGTGTCTTTGGGCCATCATAAGGTCCACTGCAGCTTTCTGTAGAAACAGCACCAGGCCAAGAGTTATGAAGTGGCTGAGACTGTCAAGGATTCCAGGCTTGAACCCAAATGCAGAACACAAGAATGAAGGAGAAATGGTGTTTGTTACTGGAATTGCCCAAGGAGGAAGGTCAATAGGGCAATCATAGGGCCAATGAGGTGGGGGAGCTGACACCTTGGCCTTGTTGAACACCTCCTTAAGATCGTGGTCATCCTGGGGAACAATGGCAGGTTGTGATGCTGGAACCGGTGACACAGAAACCGAAGGACATTTTGCCCCTTTGAGCCAGAACTGATGACAAGACTGGGACCAATGCAAAATAGTTCATGTGTACCACTCCACATGAGGGTTATGCTTAACTAGTCATAGTAATCCCAAAATGATTGGGATAACACAATCCAGGATTGTCTCTGGATCATTTCCAGAAATCATCAATCCAGGTTGAGTGAGAAAGGTTGCAGTTCCAAGTACACGACCATCCAAAGCCTTTGCTGAGGTCAGACAAGACTATTGCCGTTTTCTCACTGGCACTTAATACGGTATTCGCTGCGAGGCGAAGCCAGTGTCGTTCCCCGTTTGCATTCACAATACAAACTAACGCGCATTCGCTCCTCAACTAATGTGCATTAACTAATCCGCCTGCAGTCGGTGGTTTCGATACCGAATTAACTAATACGGGTGTAAATCAATAAAAAGTATAATGGTTGTCGCTCCCCGCGAGTGTGTGAACACAACAACACCCGCATTAGTTTAACCAGCTCGTAAAATCTCGCGCACACTCGTGATTTCTGAATTTACAGAAGAATGGCAGATCGCGGGGCGACTTGGAGCCTTCATTCGTCGCCTTGATCTTTCTCTAACCTGCTCCATTTCTTCTTCAAAATTGCATGTGCGTTTGTTGACAGAATCCATGTTAAATAAAACCGCTTATGAACGAGATCTCGTTATAGAATAGAATAGAATAGCCTTTATTGTCCTTGTACAGTGTACAACGAAATTTGAGCGCTCCTCACTTGGTATCAAAACACAAAGTTAAACAAAAATCAAGCAGCAAGAAAAGAAGAGTTACAAAATAATATGACTAACAATAATAATAATAATAATAATAGTAATAGTTAGTGATAAATATATACCGTATAGTAGCAGCAGTAAAGTTAACGTTTGAGTTTGTAAAAATTGCACATTGGTATAGTTCGTTATTACACATATACTTTGTTATTGCACAGTTATCATAGTTTCTTATTGCACAGTGATCAATATGATCAGTAGATAGTGAATGAATGTGTTGGTTATTTTAACCAGTTCTTTTGTTATTGTTCACCACTGAGATAACTTTTGGGAAGAAGCTATCTCTCAGTCTATTTGTCCTAGTTTTGTGTGACCTGTACCGTCTGCCTGATGGTAACAGGTCGAACAGAGAGTTACTGGGATGGGACAAGTCCTTGATGATGTTGCCAGCTCTACTGAGGTAGCGAGAGTTGGCGATATCCTCCAGACCGGGCAGGGAGCAGCCAGTGATCTTCTGGGCTGTCTCAATCACTCTCTGCAGGGCTTTCCTGTCTGCGGCTGAGCACCCTGCATACCACGCTGTGATGCAGTACGTTAGAAGGTGACCAGCAGCCTCTCCTCCAGGTTGTTTCTCCTGAGCACTCTCAGGAAGTGGAGACGTTGCTGAGCTTTCTTCACCACCGCTGTGGTGTTTACAGACCAGGAGAGATCGTCCGAGACTTGCACGCCCAGGAACCTCATGGAGTGGACCCTCTCCACACATTCGCCGTGGATGTAGAGAGGGGCCAGATCTGCTCTGCCCTTCCTGAAGTCCAGGATAAGTTCTTTTGTTTTTGAGGTGTTCAGTTGAAGGTTGTTCACTGAACACCACGCAGTCAGTCTGTTGACCTCATCTCTGTAGTGAGACTCATCCCCCCTGAGATGAGCCCGACCACGGTGGTGTCATCCGCAAACTTGATGATGGTGTTTGAGAGATGGGTCGGAGAGCAGTCAGATGTGTATAGTGAAAACAAGAGGAGACTCAGGACACATCCTTGTGGGGAACCGGTGCTGAGTTTGATGGTGCTGGACAGGTGGTGGCCGAGTCTGACAGATTGTGGGCGGTTCGTCAGGAAGTCTTTGACCCACAGGCAGATGGGGGAGGAGAGGCCCAGGTGGGACAGTTTCTGGACCAGGATCTCCGGGATGATGTGGTTGAAGGCTGAGCTGAAGTCCAGGAAGAGCATCCTCACGTAGCTTCCCTGGTGCTCCAGATGACTCAGCGCGGTGTGAAGCGCTATGGTGATAGCGTCCTCTGTGGATCTGTTAGGTCTGTAGGCAAACTGGTGTGGGTCCAGAGTGGGAGGCAGACAGGTCCTGATGTGCTTACATATCAGTCTCTCAAAGCACTTCATGACTACAGGCGTAAGTGCAACAGGCCTGTAGTCATTTGTGCTGTCCGCTGCTGACTTTTTGGGGATGGGGATGATGGTGGAGGTTTTAAGGCAGGGTGGGACAACTGACAGTGATAGGGACAGGTTGAAGATCTCAGTGAAGACTCCACTCAGCTGGTCAGCACATGCTCTTAGTACCTTGCCTGGTACTCCGTCGGGGCCGGCCGCTTTCCTGGAGTTCGTGTTCCTGAAGTGTCAGTGTGTCTGAGCTGGGGGTGGATGGGAGTGGTATGTCAGCTGAGGGCCTGGTCGTCTCAAAGCGGGCAAAAAAGTGGTTCAGCTCTTCTGCCAGCGACGTGTCCGTCTTAGCTGTTTCCCGGTTTCTGTTCCTGTAGTTGGTTATGTTGTTAATACCCTGCTACATCCTTCTCGGGTTGTTATCAGCGAAGTGGTTGGGAAACACCCTGACCCTCTTTTTGACAGTGACATTGTCTATACAGTTCTTGATGTAGGAGAGTACGGTGTCTGTAAACTCCTGGAGGTCGTGGCTGGAGAATAGGTCCCATAGGGTTGTGGAGAAGCAGGCTCCTTCAGGCCAGGTTTTTATTATCTTTGACTGAGGCTTTGTTTGCCTCAGCAGGGGGGTGTAGGTGGGGATGAGGGACATGCAGAGGTGGTCAGATCCTGCCAGACGGGGGAGGGGTGTTGCTTTGTAAGCATGCCTGATGTTGGTATAGACATGATCCAAAATATTTTCCCCCCTCGTGGCAAAATCCACAAACTGAGTGAACTTGGGGAGCAATGTGTATAAGAGACAGCCGTCGGGATGGGCGAGCTGCTGTTTATTTATGGTAATGTGCAGGAGGCTAAGAGCCGTGCCAACGTTAGCATGCGGTGGGATGTAAACAGCAATCACAATAACTACTGTAAACTCCCTTGGGAGATAGAAGGGTCTGCACGAGACTGCCAGAACCTCTAAATCTGGAGAACAGTGTGTGTCAATGATCCTGCTGTTACTACACCACTCGATGTTCACGTAAACACAGAGCCCCCCTCCTCTGCTTTTACCCGAGTCTCTGTTTCTGTCGTGCCGGTGTAGCGTGCGTCCTGCGAGCTCCACTGCAGCGTCGGGGATCAGCGGGTTAAGTCACGTTTACGTGATGAAAATAATACTGCAGTTCCGTACGAAACTCGTTGTTGCCATCTGTAGCTCCAATTCGTCCATTTTGTGGGTGATGGATCTGGCGTTGGAGAGGAAGAGGCTCGGTAGTGCTGGCCGATGTGGTTGTTTACGTAACTTCGCCTCCGAGCCCGACCGGCATCCCCGCTTCTGCTTCCTCTCTCTCCGCCGCCTTTTGCGCCTGCTGGGCGGGCTGACCATCCACGGAGACCCCGGTGGTCTCACTATGTCCTCCGGTATATTGTGTGTCCTCTGGTAATCGCCAGTAACAGAGATTGTGTCTGAGACCCAGGTCGATTAGGCTCTGGCGACTGTACGATGTAATGGCTTCACAAAAATAAAAAAATTCACTAAAAAAAGCAATAAATACGGTAAAAACAAACACCAAGTTAGGGAGCTACGAACCGCTGCACCCGTGCGCGCCGCCATCTTAACTACATATATATAACCACGTGATCAAATTGAAACTGGACCATGGTTAGACTAACGCACATTCGCTCCCTTATCGTGTGTGAATGCAAAGCGGGTATCGAATGCGCAGCAAATACCAAATTAAACTAAATGTGAATGCAAAGTAAATTGAATGCGGGTTAGTGAATACGGGATCGAATGCCGAATTACCTACTTCGGGATTTGATCCCGAATTGAGTGAGAAAACGGCATATGGGTCTCGCCCCAAGCCCAAGTGCTTCACCAATTAAAAAATTTTAATGTCAGCATCAGAACCAGAGTCCAATAAAGCCATAACAGGATTGGTGAGACCAAGCAGCCACTACACAGGCGCATGGCTCAACATAGAAGGGCTAATAACACCTCAGGTCAGGACTCAGCCATTCACTTACAGGCCACCAATCACTCTTTTAAGGACCAAGATGTTCAGATCTTGGCCAGAGAAGACAGATGGTTTGAGAGAGGTGTTAAGCCATTTTTGTCAAACTGGAAAAACCATCCATCAACAGAGGTGGTGGTTTGAGACACAACCTTTCACCAACCTACCATCAACGACTGGTATCACAGTTCACAGGTAACCCCAGGTCCACCCATTAGGAGGAAAAACCCCTTTCTCCTTACAGTATAGAACAGGGGTCGGCAACCTTTTACACCCAAAGAGCCATTTGGCGACAGTTTCCATGTAAAAGAAAACACTGGGAGCCGCAAATATTTTTTTTGTATCTATAATGAAGATAACACAGTATATGTTTTTGTTACCTTTACAGTTTTTTTTTTTACCTTTACCTTTTGTATAAACAACTATAGTGTGTTTTTTTTTTTTGTTTTTTTTGCAACACGGTTACCTGATAAATCTCACCCAGTCAGTTCTGTTCAGCCCACGTCAAAACTGTTTCTGGTGCCGTTGGTATAAAGTTGAACAAAGTATCTTTAACAATGGAAGCATGTTCTATAGATCTAATGAAGATGACAGAGAACTGGTCAGTGTGAAGGACAGATGACCTTATTGATGAGATCAGATTGATGTGGGTGTTTATCTGAATCTCATCTTTGTTCTTTTCATGACCAGATTTCACTGTAGTGACACAATCCCATTTCTAAACCTGCTGATAGACATGAATGTTGAACTCGAGTTAATAAATATTAATAAAAACTTATAGTCAACATGATTATGAGTAACTACCATTCCATTATTGCAGTTTTCTAAGTCTGTTAATAGTGCTGAGTCATGCCGTTCAGACACATTACAGACGCTCAGACATTTGAAAAAAAAAAAAAAAGGTAATATTACCGACCCCCCTGCCCGCTCTTCCCTCTTCCCTCGGGAAGAGGGGAGAGCGCTCTGTTCCGCAGTCTGCGTGCACGCTCCACGACAGCGTGTATGGTGAAATCACGAAAAGAGACGAAATGTGACGCATGTGACTCCGGAGCCGCGTGTTACCGACCCCTGTTTTGGCCGATAAAAATATTAAAAACGTTTTATTTTAATGTTACAAGTTTACTACATATCAGAATTATATTTTTAAATCAACAAACTAAAATAAAATAAAATTTTAATAAAATACTCATTATTCATTTTCCAAAGTCACAGAGAGCCACAACAGAAGGATGAAAGAGCCACACGTGGCTCCGGAGCCACGGGTTGCCGACCCCTGGTATAGAACTTTTGTTACTCCCCACTAACAGTTAGAACTGAAGAACCCTCTTGGATGAGGGGAAAAACATTTTCCAAGAAACTGAATGTGCAGTTGCCTAACTTTTAGCCTTGACCATGACCTGGATGACTGAGAACCTTCGACATACTTTAATTTTGTTGTTTAAAAATCACTGCACTGAAATTGCAGTTTGTTGTTTTTGTAGATAACCTTTGCCAACATTTGGATATAGAAGTGGGCCGGAGGTGAAGAGATACCTGGCAGAGGGCTATATTGCCAGGTCTCAGGATCCTTGGAGATACTGGTATAACCATAAGACAATTTATCCCAACCTCTACCAGTTGTCCTTCCAATTTGTCTGTATCCCAGCCTCATGTGTGCCTGCGAATGTTTTAGGCAGTTGGTGAAGTAACAGGAAGACAAAGAAGCAAACAGCAGAACAACTGCTCCATGCTTATATAACCTCCAGACTGGACTACTGCCACAGACTCTTCATCAAGATAACTGGAAAAAACATCCAAAAGCTACAGTGCATACAAAACAGTGCTGCCAGGGTCCTGGTAAGAGTCCATAAATATGAAAATATCACCCCCATCCGGCAGTAACTCCACTGGCTCCCCATTTCATATTATTAATAAGGAGGGCGATTTATTTAGGCAAAAAAGGAAAAAAGGAAGGTGTTGGTCTGAAGGTGGAAACTCTGAATGTAGGTACAATGACAGGAAAAATGTAGGGAGCTAGCTGACATGATGGAGAGAAGAAGAGTAGATATTTTGTGTGTGCAGGAGACCAGGTGGAAGGCAGCAGGGCTAGAAGGGAAATGGAGTAGCGTGTTCATTAAGGAATGTCAACCCGTCTCACGAGTATCAGACAGATTGATGTGTGTGAAGGTAGAAATTGAAGGAGTGATGTTGAATGTTGCAGGTGGGTATGCTCCAAAGATAGGCTGTGAGTTAGCAGAAAAGGAGAAGTTTTGGAATGAGCTGGATTTGGTTGTAGAGAACATCCCCAGGGGAGAGAGAGTGGTGATTGGAGCAGATTTAAATGGCCACGTAGGAGAAGAGAACAGAGGGGATGAGGAAGGGATGGGCAGGTTTGGGAATGCCGGTGGTCAACACCTATTTCCAAAAGAGAGGAGCACAGGGTGATACTCAACAGCATTAGAGCCTGTGATGAGCAGTAGCTTCAACATCTGACCCAGTCAAGTCTGAAGAACCAAGTCAAACCAGGACCAGGACCAGCACAGAGACTGGATTGGATTCATCACTGGACTAAATGACTGGAATGTCAATCAAATCAATGAACAGCCGCTTCAGTCAGTGAACTCACCTCAGACTCTTCAGTCCACAGTGTGGACTCTTCAGTCCAGAACAAAGATGATCCACTTCTGGACCCTCCAGGGAGTTGAAGCTCAAGTTCAGTTCCATCAGATGTGAGGGTCTGGACTTTAGAGCTGAGGCCACAATTTCACAGTGAGTCTCTGAGAGTTGACAACGTGTCAGTCTGTGAAGTAAGAAAATATGAAATCTGTCAAAATCAAATCAGTTTTTATTCTAAAGAACAAAGAGGTGTGGTCCTGTGATAAACATCTGCTCTGGTTTACTTTAACATCCCAAGATGTTCCAAGACGGGCTCCCGGATTCGGACACTATTATCGGACTTTCTCAGTTGGCCCTGAGGCCAACTTCGACAAAATCACTCGTGGGAATGTGAGGGTAAGTTACAGCAGAACCGAACTGCTCAATATGCGGGATGGTTCGGCTGATAACTCGACTTTAACATCGACGACGACAACAACAACAACAACAACAACTACAGCTGTGGCGACTGGACTCAGGGCCCTGTTGGGCGAGCTCCACCTCCTGAGGACACCGGACTGGAGTAGCAGAGTACGCCGTGCAGAGGGGAAGCGGAAGCGGTGTGCTAGGAAGCAGAAGAGGGGGAAGCGCGGAGGACTACAGGCTAGGCTAAAAGCTAACGCCGGTCGGCTACCGATCCCGTCTCTTTTTCTATCGAATGTCCGCTCACTGGACAATAAGATGGATCTGCTCCGACTGAGGCTGGGTGTCTACCGTGAGATGAAGAACTGTGCAGTGCTTTGTCTGACGGAAACTTGGCTGAAGGACAACATGCCGGACTCAGCTTTCCACATCGACGGACGGGTTATGTACAGGGCAGACCGCAACCAGCAGTCGGGAAAAACAGTTGGAGGAGGACTGTGCGTCTACATCAATAAAGGTTGGTGTACAAACAGCACTTTGGTGAGCAGTCACTGCTCAGAGGCCATTGAGTTTATGACCGTCAAGTGCCGGCCACACTACCTCCCACGTGAATTTACAGCAGTGTTTGTCATGGCTGTTTACGTTCCACCGGATGCTAAAGGCGCTAAAGCTAAGGAAGCGCTGACTGAGCTGCACAACAACATCAGCTCGCTGCAGCACAAGCACCCGGAGGCGTTTTACGTGGTTGCGGGGGATTTCAACCACGTAAACCTGACAGACGTCCTGCCTAAATTCTACCAGCATGTCGACATACCGACACGGGGTGACAACACACTGGAACGCGTGTACACCAACAGGAAGAACGCGTACAGAGCCGTCCCCCACCCCCACCTGGGTTTCTCCGACCATCTCTCCATCATGCTGGTGCCCGTGTACAGACCCCTGCTCCAAAACCAGAAGCCGACCCAGAGGACCATCACAGTGTGGCCCAGTGACGCTGTCCCCCAACTCCAGGACTGCTTCTTCTCCACAGACTGGCAAGTCTTCAAAGAAGCAGCTGTCCATGAAGGGGAGGTGGACCTGGAAGAGTACACATCTGCGGTCCTTGGGTACATAGGTAAGTGTGCTGATGACGTTACTGTCACCAAAACTATAACTGTCCAACCTAACCAGAAACCCTGGCTGAATGCAGAGGTGAGGTCTCTGCTGAAGGCCAGGGATGCTGTTTTCAGGACCGGTGACAGAGTGGCGCTCAGAGCGGCCAGAACAGAGTTGAATGCCGGCGTAAGGAGGGCCAAGACTGCATATGCCGAAAGGATCCAGGGACATTTCATGTCCAACGATCCTCGGAGCATGTGGAGGGGAGTCAAGTGCATCACCGACTACAACACCAGAAATGCACAATGCCCCACTGATCCCTCTCTGCCCGACTCTCTCAACAGGTTCTACGCCCGCTTTGAGGATCCGAACGCCCCCCGCAGCACCAGACTTACCCCGCCACCAGGAGAAGAGCCACCCAGTGTGACCACAGCGGAAGTGAGGAGGACCCTTCTGAGGATCAACCCACACAAAGCTGCCGGTCCCGACAACATCCCCGGACGGCTACTAAAGGGCCTGTCTCTTATACACATCTAGATGTGTATAAGAGGCAGGAGTAGCAGAGTACGCCGTGCAGAGGGGAAGCGGAAGCGGTGTGCTAGGAAGCAGAAGAGGGGGAAGCGCGGAGGACTACAGGCTAGGCTAAAAGCTAACGCCG
>JAFBJS010003643.1:96971-137013 GCA_016785265.1 Paraplagusia blochii | reverse complement strand
ACCACTTGATCTTCTGCTCTGTCTTCACCTTCTTCCTTCTTCTCACCTCCATTGTCAGCTTGCACACCACCATTCTATGTTGTTTGGCTACACTCTCACCTGCCACCAACTTACAGTCACTTATCTCTCGGAGATTTCCTCTTCTACAGAGAATGTAATCTACCTGAGTGGACCTGCCTCCACTCTTGTATGTCACCCGGTGTTCCTCTCTCTTTTGGAAATAGGTGTTTACCACGGCCATTTCCATTCTTTTAGCAAGATCCACCACTGCCTGTCCTTCCAAATTTCTATCCCTAACTCCAAACCGGCCCATCACGTCCTCATCCCCTCTGTTTCCTTCTCCTACATGGCCATTCAAGTCTGCTCCAATCACCACTCTCTCTCCCCTGGGGATACTCTACACAACCAAATCCAGCTCATTCCAAAACTTCTCCTTTTCTGCTAACTCACAGCCTACCTGTGGAGCATAACCACTGACAACATTCAACATCACTCCCTCTATTTCTACCTTCACACACATCAACCTGTCTGACACCCGTTTCACATCCACCACATTACTTGCATACTTTTCCCCGATGATCACCCCAACTCCATTTCTCTTCCCATCTAATCCATGGTAGAATAACTTAAACCCTCCCCCAATATTTCTAGCCCTGCTGCCCTTCCACCTGGTCTCCTGTACACACAACACATCCACTCTTCTTCTCTCCATCATGTCAGCTAGCTTTCCCTCTCATTGTACCTACATTCAGGGTTCCCACTTTCAGACCAACACTTCTAACCTTCCTTTTTTCACTCTTTGTCTTAATCAATCTCTCTCCTCTTCTTCTTCTTTGTCTTCGACCAACAGTAGTCCAATTTCCAGCAGTACTCTGTAGGTTAACTGCACTGTTGGTGGTCGTTGTTAACCCGGCCCCGACCGATCCGGTATGGAAATCTTTTTATTGACTCGCATCATAGATTTGGCAAAATGTTTTTACGCCGGATGCCCTTCCTGACGCAACCCTCACCATTTATCCGGGCTTGGGACCGGTACTAAAAAACACTGGCTTGTGCTCCCTAGTGGCTGGGTTCAATATTGCTACTACTTATACAAATTTTATTTCGAACACCCACACTATCTATCTACCCTTCTTTCTAAAGTTGTAAAGCTGCTACGGCCTTTAAAACAGAGGGTAGGAATATACTTCAGATATTGGCATACATTTTTGCTACAGGTAGGAAAATATGATGTGCAGCAAAATACTTCAGAACAACAGCACCCACAATTTATGTTGATGCACAGTTCAAATAACGGTGAAAAAAATCTGCTTTTGAAGTGTCCTGTGTCAGTGCACCTTCCGGGATCCGGACACACTTTGAAGGGCCTTATCCTGGTAATTAGCCCCAGGCCTCAGATAGTGTTAATTCGGCCCTGGCGCTGATTATACATGTTCATCACAAAATGAATGTACTTCAGATCTTCAGAGTCAATGTATTTTTACAGACTGTACTACAGTATAGCTTTATGTGCTTTAGCAGTAAATATATGGTAAGTTTTTATATTTTATAGATTTGCTTTCCCAATTTTTAGGTAAATCTTACAATTCTCACAAGCTTGGTCCAAAGTCTCCACTGAAAAACATTTCTGTTTTTTTGTTTGTTTATTTCTACTCTTCTAATCCACAGAATCCGTAGAAAACAGTGATAAAACACCAATTTTCCTTCTTTTGTTATAAACATTGAAAGCTGTTGTGACCAACTGATGAAATGACAAGGGGGGCCCACTTATATTTGAGTTTGAGACCCATAGAGTGTCTAGGTGATAAGGGAAATTGGTAGGGTATGGTTAAGTCTTCACCATTGTTCTTGACAGATCTGAGTAATGCACTTGTTTGTAAGGATGGTTTCAGACATACTTGATTTTGGAAAAAAATATGTCCAGCAAGTTGAGTTTCCAGAGAATTGTTTGTGTTGGCACCTATACAAACAGACATGGTAGACTAATTGCCAAGGAGGGCAATCAGTGGACATTTCCTGCCATTGTCCTGGCTGATTCTGATAGATGGTGTAACTCTGCTAGCACGAAGACATGGGCAGACAGATATTCAGGACCTCATGATACAACTTGACGAGCTGGAGATCTTTAGGGAAAAGCAGCAGTTGCTGAGGTAGGAGACTTTCTCTTTATAAATACCTGCACTGTACTTCCCTTTGCACGTGTGTATGTGTCTCATTGTTCTGCTGACAAAGACTGTCACACTATACCATCATGTGTATTTATTCTTTTTCTCTGTAAATATGTAAATCAAGTTGAATTATGATGGTAATACAGATGTGTTATTATTTTATTGTTCTTATTTAAAGTAAAGCCAAGGGACAAATAATGCTGTCACAGCCAGATTCTGCATGATGTTAATGGTATTTGTGTGTTTCATTTTAGATGATCACACAGCGACTTTTGCAAGGAATTAGGGCTCTCCTTTTTCTGAGTGGTGAGTGACACTGTTCTAATCAATTAAGCAAACACTTTGATCTGAATTTTATAATTTATCTTTAAAATCTATCTTAAAATTCATAAATTTATTTTTGACTTGTAATGAGACCTCAATTTCAAGTGAAAAGATTTGGACCAGAAAGTGTGATTAGCCTGCACCAAGAGTAGATTTTCTGCATTTTAATTATTTATTTATTTTACAATTTTTCAGCCTGTGTGTCAGCTACAAACGGAAGATGTAGTTTGTTTGGACAGCACTACATTCAGACATTTGACGGGGTCCTGTATGAGTTCCCTGGGAAATGCAGCTATTTTCTGGCTGGGGATTGCAACCATCACACCTTCACAATTCTGGGTGAGCCATACTCGGGGTCAGAAATCAGCAACAGATAAATATTTCTGTCGAAGAAAATTTGATTACAGCAAAAAGATCTTTTGACCATGCATGGTAAACTGTAATGATTGGGTTCTGTATTTTATTAAGGCTGTAATCCAATTTATTGGTCTATTTATGTTCTGGGTAAATGTCATGGTATGTATGTGTGTGTTGTGTTAAGTGCTAATGTGTTCTTTGTAGGAGTGTACTGTTTTGCAGGTAACAATTCATTAGAACATTCACTGGCCAGTTGATTCGAACCTTTAGCTTTGCAGGCCCAAGTGCGCCTCCTTAACTTAGTGGCCTCCGAACCCAATGTGATTAAATACTTATTTTTGAAAATGTGCTGACAGACAAGCAGACATATAGATATACTAGAAAGACAAATCAGACAAGGCTACCTAGTGTTGTGAAACGTCACACAACGTAGCATCTATAACACATGCTTTAATGATATCTCTATGTTGCCTCTAAATTAAATTTCATCAATTTCATTTAGAGGAACATAAATGAAATTTTTGTGAAAATAATGACATGAAAACCTTGTTTTTTGACAGGGGATTTTATTGATGGCAAAAGAACAGGAGCTACTCTGTATATAGGAGAGGCTTTTGAATTACACCTGTCAGTGGACGGCCTGCTTACACAGAATGAAAGAAGGTACCTATGCAAACTAAAGTAAGTAGAAAAACTAAACCATAATTGAAAATTGAATCATGCTTCATTTTGTTCTAGGATCCCTCTGCCCTTTGCATCTCATTCAGTGTTTGTGGGCTCAGAGCTGGGCTACTACAAGCTCTGGAGTGAGGAATTTGGGTTCACTGTTACCATTGACAGTGAAACCAATGTCGCCGTGACACTAACCATGCACCACAACAATCACACCTGTGGCCTTTGTGGAAATTTCAACTCTGTGCAGGCTGATGAATACACAGCTCAAGAGGGTAAGAGGCCTTTGCAGGAAAAGGGTAGAGTCAGAAGTCAACTGTTTTTGCCAGCTAAGTATGACGGTAAGCAAAATTAGGAAGGGCACACTACTGGTGAAATTAAGGGAAATGATTTGTGTCACAACCATGCAGGAACAGGAAAATGATAGCTTTGGACAGGAAGAGATAAAATGAAACAAAGCAAGGCAAACATTGTTGGTGGGTGAGATGAGGAATAATTCTGCCAACTTCTCTGTGTGTTAACGTGTGTGTTATTTCAGGCTTTATAACAGAACACAGTTATGACTTTGCAAACTCATGGGCAGTCACTGGGCCTGAGCAGTTGTGTCAGCGTGTGTCAAAGCCAAACAAGTACTGCAACACCACCAAACTAACAACAGAGGTAAGAGCACAAGAAAATTCAACGAAGTGCTAGAATTATAAGAAACATCCACTATGTGTGTGTATGTGTTTGTGTCTGTGTGTGTGTGTGTGTCTGTGTGTGTGTGTGTGTGTGTTTGTGTGCGTATATCTGTGTGTGTGTTTAAACTTGTGTGTATGTTGTCTCAGTCTGGCTTCTCAAGCTTTTTCTCTCAACTTTTCTATCTGTGTTGTCACTCTAATGAGCATTTACAACTGTGTCACCTCCAGCTCAGCTTCTCGTCTTCTTTCTCTTGCTAGTGTCTCTAAGCCATATAAATATATAATAACAACATAACAATAGATTAGCCAATTTTTCTTTTTAAGAGCTGATATCTAGTCATTTTCCATGCCTTCATTTGGTTCTTTCAACAATAGCTATGCCGTTGTCCTGCCAAAAAGCAGTGTTATAATGCATTCCATGTTTACATGTTCATTGTATTCTACAGGTAATGAACCTTTAGTGATAAATGTATTAAAATTGTTTGCTGTGATATTCAACTCATACTCAAGTTATTACTACTCACTACCGGCCACTACTACTTATGTACTAACATATACTAGTTTGCAATTTAATTTTCACACTGACAGCTGCTAGAGGAAACCCTAGGCTTGTGCTCCAGTATCTGCTACACCTCTACCACTTACTTTGCTACTTTAGGGGACAGGTACCAGTCAATCTTCTTTGTTGTGCATTTTTTTGGCTGGTGCACTCTCTTCTCTGTAAATTATGTTGTTTGTGTATATATATATATATATATATATATATACACACATATATAGATAGATATATTGTAAATTATGTTGTGTGTATATATATATATATATATATATATATATATATATATATATATATACACACATATATAGATAGATATATTGTAAAATAGATAAAATATGCTCTTTATTTTCATTTCATTATTTTTTCATTTGTAGACCCTAACAAGCTGCAATCTGTTAAAGACCTCCAAAGTTTTCCAGCAATGTTCTAGTGTGGTTTCTCCTGAGGCTTTCCAGTTGTTGTGTCAAGAGAAGGCATGTCATTGTATGGAGGAGAACAGTGAAGACTGTCACTGTTCATTCCTGTTAGAGTATGTCCGTACATGCAACACCAAGGGGATCATTTTAAAAGGCTGGCAAGAGGAGTCCCAGTGTTGTAAGCCTATCAAACCATTAAGAACTGTTAAATATGAAACTCCCCCTATATAATAATTTCTTTCATTTTGGTGCTAAGTTCCCAAGTGTCCTATTGGAATGCAGTACAGTGAATGCACCAAGGCCTGCTCTACAAACTGCCACAGTCTCAACATCCAGGAGGTCTGCAAGGACGAATGTGTGGATGGCTGCACGTGCCCCAGTAATAAAACACACATTTAACAACATCTCTATATTAGATGTATTTACTCTAAAATGGTGCATCTTTCATTCTTAGAGGGCAAGGTACTGGATGGCAGGCATTGTGTTGATTTTTTGCAGTGCTCCTGTGTGCACATGGGACGACATTTCCCTCCAGGGTCAACCATCTCTCAAGAATGCAACACCTGGTAGGAAGAGTAGTACAGAGCAAAGCAAAAAATTGTCTCTTTCTCTTTCTCTCTCTCTCTACATATATATATATATATATATATATATATGTATATATATGTGTGTGTGTGTTTTCTGTAGTGTCTGCCGCCATGGTTCATGGGAATGTACTAATGAAGGCTGTCCTGGTGAGAATACCCTCTAACTTATCACTTTTAAGCAGAGTCCTAATTCATTAATATAATTCTCCATCTGTTGTATGTTGTAGGTGAATGCCTAGTAGTAGGCCAGTCACACTTCAAAACATTTGACAACAAGTTCTTCACCTTTCGTGGTCAGTGTCAGTATTTACTGGCGAGAGACTGTGCAGATGGGGAATTTTCTGTCATTATTGATAATGTGCAGGTATGGTAATTTTTTGTTATTTATAGTATTTGTTCTTATGAATCACAAATTGTCTTCTGTAATCTGTTGAACTAAGGAACTGCAAAAAAGAGAGATTTTACACTACACAGTCAGCTCAAAGTTTTATTTTAATATATTAGTTTAAGTTGTAGTTTCTAAAATGCAGTATCGAAGGCAATGACAATGATAGAGGCAGATAGACTCTCAACATTGTATGCAACTATTAATCAATCAAGGAACAGCCATAGAGAGTGACAAACAAAATAAAGCCAAATAAAGCCATCTATAATTGCAACCTTATTAACAAGTTGTTACATTTAATTAAAATGTTTGTCACAATTGACAAAATGATCTTATATTAATAAATTAATTAAGAAATTAATTATCTTTGTTCTGTCTTTTAGTGTGCAAACGATCAAGGCGCTACATGCACACGTGCAGTGACACTAACCCTTCCAACTCTGGAAAACATGACCATTAAGCTAAAGCATGGAGGAGTAGTCTCAGTTAATGGCTTTGACATCCAGACCCCAATGCATCATGGTATGACACTTGCTACATCATACTTCAAGCGTCCCTGTTGTAAACCATCGAGGTCAGCAAAGTTTTCTTTAGTGACGCAAACAGTCTCAGTGACTTATTTTCAAATTCATTACCATCTTAACATTTAAAAGCTTTACATCTAGTTGCACTGCTTTCAGCACCATATTTCCCAGACTATAAGTAACACTTATTGTAACATTCCTTAGGAGAGATTGCAACTAAGGTGGGACTATTAAAAAATATAACTATTTTCTCTACATGAATAACGGGATGTACAAAGATGTTTTTTTTTATATTTTGCCTAAATATGATCTGTACTGGATATACAGATTCATATACCTCACATATGTGCACATAGCCTATGCCACCACTATACTGAACACATTTTAATATTAATATTTGACAAATGTATGTTTTCAACATGTAATTTTTACATTCAGTAATGTGTTTATAATTTGCAGGGCGTCTGCATATTCAGAGATCAGTCCAGTCCTCTGTTAGTGTCAAGCTTGGAGAAAACCTGCGCCTAGAATGGGATGGGCGAGGACGGGTGCTGTTGAAGGTAAAGTGTGTATTTGAGACATGAAATAAAAAATGACTTTCAGAATGTGGAACATATACTGTATTTATATGACTGAAGAGTCAATCTATAACTGTGAGCAGTACTGCATATAATCTGCCAAATTTATGATACATACCTTAAAAAATTCAGATGGCAAAACTTTTGATGACGCTGCCTTCTTTTTTCCTGCAGCACGCCCATGGTCGTTTTACTAAAGTGATAGTGTCCCTGTTTATGGCATGTCTTTCAAAGTTCGTTGTCTGTTTGGTGTCATTATGATTTTCCTTTAATGGTAAATTCTGCAATTTTGACCAATATCTGGCCAATAGCAAATGTCAGCACTGGGTTGGGCCATCCATAGTATTAAAAATTTTCCTGGTTGAAATACAATTATTGGAGAAAAATAATGAGAAAAATTAATGGAGGAAATTGATTTAAACATCCCCAAAGTTTAGACGATATGACATAGATGACATTAACTGGGTTTATAATGGTAAGTTTATTTGTAATATACTGCAAAGTTGTATGGAAAGGTGTTTGTATTTGTTTTTTACTCACTGTTACAACTTCTTCCGACACTAATCTTTACATATTAGAAAAATCATAACCAAGACAGACTTAAAAACCTGGGACCTATAATGAAGAGAAATAAGTTTCTGAATAAACACAAACAAAATAAATAAATAACAATCGAACAAAATCTGAAAAAAATCATAACAAAGCTGTCCTTTCTGTGTAGAACCGCTAACAATGACACATTGACCCTTAGCTCCGGCCATCTAGTTCCCATTTGTAAGTGGTTTTAATGATGGAACAAGATTAGACTTAGACTTAGACTTAGACAGACTTTATTGATCCACATGGGAAATTGTTTTGGGACAGCAGCACGTTGAACTATTGCAGATAAAATGAAATAAAGTATAGTTTGAATAAGTAGAAATACAAAAGTAGAATTAGTATGGACATTTGAAAATTCTAACAGAAGATAAAAGATTAAAAACAATACAATTAAACACAATAAGAGGAATACAATTCTAGCAGAAGACCAATGATTAAATACTATACAATTAAACACAATAAGCAATTTCAAGGATTCAAGGAAGGTTTATTGTCATTGCAACACATGTTAGACATATGATGAACGAAATAAGTTACTCGGATCCCGGATCGAGAAGAGAGGGAGAAGAAAGAGAGAAGAGGAGAGAGAGAAGATGAGAGAGAAATAAGAGGAGAGAGAGAAGAGGAGAGGAGAAGTGGAGTAGTAATATGGTGACGACAATTGCATATTATTATGTGTGGGGGAGTGGATGAGGCAACCAAGCAAATGAATAACAGTACAGTTCCAGTGACGAATTACAGTGACAATTAGTTTTAATTGTGGAATTACAAGGGTCAGAAACAGAAGTAAAAATCAGAAGTAAAATAGAAATAGTGCGTGAGTGTGAACATGAGCAATGTTCTAATCTACTACAATATTTGACGCAATAATAAAACTCTGTAGCTTGAATGCGTCATAAACCTTGTGGTTATATTGGCATGTCTTTAAAGGACTGTAAAGAACCTTGGAGTTACTTTTGACCAGCACATTTTATTTGCTCCACACATAATGCTAATCTCGAGAACAGCTTACTTCCACCTGTGCAACATTAAGAAAATTAGGAACATTCTATCTTAAATGGATGCTGAAAAATTAGTCCATACGTTTGTTACATCCAGAATGGATTACTGTAACTCGTTTCTATGTGTGTGTTCCAATAACGTAATAAAACCATCGCAGCTAATCCAAAATGCAGCTGTGCAGTTCTAACAGGAACAAGGAAGGGAGGCCATATTACCCCAGTGTTAGCTTTTGTACACTGGCTCCCTGTTCAATTTAGAATTACATTTAAAATCCTCCTCCTCACCTATAAAATATTAAATGAGCAGGCACCTTTGTACCTTAGAGACTTAGTTGTACCTTATCAGCCAAATAGATTACTTAGGTCCCACAATGCAGGCTTACTTGTGGTTCCCAGAGTCCATAAGACTAGAATGGGAGGCAGGGCCTTTAGTTACCAGGCCCCTCTCCTGTGGATTTAATAAAGCTTATAGTTAAAGCTTGCTCAGGGAATCCTGGAACAGCTGCCCTTAGTTCGGCTGTTTTGATGTTATACGCCTAGACTGCTGGGGGAATTTTTACTCATGTGTTCACTGTAACTGTGTTTACTCATGTCCTGAATGTTCACTCGGGACATGAGTAAACACAGTTACTTGCCACTAACCTTCTCAGGTCTCAGGATCCAGATCCACCTCTTCATAAATGTTATACTTGTTGCTCTGTCTCTGTTGTATCTCCTCTTTCGTGGTTCTCCCCCCTCTGTCTTTCCGCCATCTCTCTTGTAACCCCAAAGATATGTAATATTTATGACCTCTGTACTTCTGTTTTTTTTCCTTACCTTGTACAACGCCTTGAAAAGTATGTTGTGATTTGGCGCTATAGAAATTCTAATAAATTGAAATTGAAAATTGTCCTTACAGCTCAGTCCAAGATGGGCTGGACAGACCTGTGGTCTGTGTGGGAACTTCAATGGGAATCAAGGTGATGACTTCCTGTCTGACTCTGGGCTGGTGGAGGCAGGACCTCAGGTTTTTGGACAGTCTTGGAGGATTAACGCAGATTGTGAATCTCCTCACCGACATGAGGTTGACCCTTGTTCAATGAATCCAAAAAGAGGTATTTGGACCGGAAGTTTACAGGACATTTGTAGGCAGGGTTACCAATAAGACGCTTATCGTGTCTTACACTTTTCTGTCCTTGTAGTACGTTTTGCTGAAGAGGCGTGTGCTGTCATAACAACTGATGCATTCAGTCCATGTTATGTCCTGGTAAACCCTTCTCCTTTTCGGCGATTTTGTCGCTACGACGTATGTGCATGCACAGATGGAGAGGAATGTCTCTGCTCTGCATTGGCTGCTTACGCTGCTGTGTGTGCTGCTCATGGAGTACTGCTCAACTGGAGGACCCCTTCACTCTGTGGTAACTGACAACATAGAAAAGAATGTAAAGGACGAACAGGAAAAACATTTGGACTCGAATAGTGAACACAAAATGTTGGAGAAATCTGAAGATAATCCAATAGAAAAAGACTAAACGTGTACAAAATATCTAATTTTCTCCACAACACTTTGATAATACTACCACTAGAACATAAATAATTGTGAATTACATTATCAATACGTAAAAAATGAATAATATTATCAAAAGCAGTGAGTGCACATGAAGTTGTGCAGGTTTTGATGGCACTATGCTCAGAGTACCTTAGTGGCAACAAAGGTGGATTTGAATCTAAAGCGTTGCAGACCCAAGTCTGCTTCTTTAAGCACTAGGCCACCACTTCAACTTCAACTTTATTTGTCTAAAGTGCCATATCACAACAACCATTGTCCCAAGGCACTTCACAAAAATGTATATAAAATAAACAAGATACATTAAACACAACAGGAAAAAGCCCCCTGCCCTTATAGACCCCCACACTGGCTGAGGAACAACTCCCAAAAAAACCCAGACAGGGAAAAAAGGAAGAAACCTCAGGGTGATCTACAGTGGAGGGGATCCTCACCCAGGACGGACAGACGGGCACTAAAAAACTCATTTAATTTATCAATAAATAAAGGCTATTTCAATTTGATCACGTGGTTACATAACGAGAGTTTGTTAATAAGCGGTTTTATTCAACATGAATTCTGTCAACAAACGCACGTGCCATCAACTTTATTTGTTTAAAGTGCCATGTCACAACAACCGTTGCCCCAAGGCATTTCAAAAACATTTATATAAAATAAACAAGATACATTAAACACAACAGAAAAAAGCCCCCTGCCCTTATAGACCCTCACACCGGCTGAGAAACAACTCCCAAAAAAAACAGACAGGGAAAAAAGGAAGAAATCTTAGGGTGACAGTGGAGGGGATCCTCACCCAGGACGGACAGACGGGCACTAAAAAACTCATTTAATTTATCAATAAATAAAGGCTATACACTATCCAAAGGCTCCTTAAAAGTCCTTGTTGAAATAATGGAGGTGAAGTCTTGGGTCAAAAAAAAGCAGACCATAGGGTCTTAGAGAAGCCAGGGTTGTGGAGGCTAAGTCATTAGTCCAATCCACAAGCCATAATGTTCTGGGGGGAGAACAGAGACTCTTTCTTCTGAGAGAGGCTTCACAGAGAGAAGCTGGGCCAAGTTGTGGAGGCTAAATCAAGAGTCCAATCCACGGCCATAGGATTCTGGGGGGGAGAACAGACGGCCATAGGATTGTGGGGGGGAGAAGAGAGACTCCGGGGATATGAGATCCCCGGCAGAAATAATTAGCCCTTAAGTGATAAGGGAGATAAGACAGGAAATAAGGAATAAAGGAAAGAAAAGAAAAGAAAGAGGGATAGAGAGAGAGGACAACAAGAGAAAAAAAACTAAATAAAATTGTACAGTTGGGTCTATGGCCGAAACTACAGGCCACCATGGGCAATGTCAAAAAGGAACGTCTTCAGACTGTGTCAGCCCCCCAGACCGGGGCTGGCAGGTGGTTCCATAATAGAGGGGCTTGGTAGCTGAAGGCTTTGGCTCCAAATCTCGATTTAGAAATCCGTGGAACCACAAGAAGGCCTGCACCTAAGGAACAAAGTGTTCTAGTGGGCTGATAAAAGTGGGGGTTAAAGATGATGATAAGGTTCGTGATATGATAAAGATCGGGTTAAGGCACCACTGCTGCCTTATCACGAGTAGAAGTATAGTTATACCAACTATTTAATTAATTGATGATTTAGATAAAAAAAGCAAAAAAATTGCATCAGTGTGCATATGCATATGACGGCCAGGATGTCTCTGCATTACCGTTGATGTCTGCCCTGGAGGCGTCAGGTTCAAATCCCACTTCTGACATGAATCGGGCATTTTCAGGCAGTTGGTGGCCTAGTGGTTAAAGAAGCGGACTTGGGTCTGCTTTGAATCTCCCTACTGCCAAGTTACCACTGAGGTGCCCTGAGCTCTACGGTGATGGGTCACTAATGGCGTTTTCACACTGGCACTTAATTCGGTCTTCGCTGCGACGCGAAACCAGTTTTGCTCCCCGTTTGAGTTCACATTACAAACTATTGCGCATTCGCTCCTCAACTAATGCGCATTAACTAATCCACCTCTAGTAAGGTGTGTCATTACCGAATTAACTAACACGGGTGTAAAGCAATAAAAAGTAAAACGGTTGTCGCTCCCCACGTGTGTGTGAACACAACAACACCCGCATTAGTTTAACCAGCTCGTAAAATGCTACGGGAGCGGCTCATCTCCTTGTCAATCACTAGATGTTGCTGCATTATTAAGAACAGAATTACAAAACACTTCCTCATATTTTCTCTCCTTATCTTCTTCATTCGTTCTTTGTGTCTCCTCATCGCTTTCATACATTGCCTTGATCTTTTTTTAACCTGCTCCATTTATTCCTCAAAATTGCACATGCATTTGTTGGCAGACTTCATGCTGAATAAAACCTCATATTAAGGAGATGTCGTTATAAAACCATGTGATCAAATTGATACTGGACCATGGTTAGACTAATGTGCATTCGCTCCCTTATTGTGTGTGAATGCAAAGTGGGTATCGAATGCGCAGCGAATACCAAATTGAACTAAATGTGAATGCAAAGTGAATCGAATGCGGATTAGTTAATACAGGATCGAATCCCGAATTACCTACTTCAGTATTCAATTCCGAATTGAATGAGAAAATGGTGTAAGAGCCATAAATTCCCGAAGAATACTCCTGAGGGATTAATAAAGTTCTGTAGCTGTGTTTCTCCTGTTTGTCATCAAAGATATGTATTTTTTATTTATTTTTATTAACTTTCTTGGAACAAATAACATTTTTGGTTTACTTTTCAAGCTTTGGAATGCCCTGAAGGCCAAGTTTATGAAACCTGTGGCAATTTGTGTGACCGCACTTGCCAGGCTCTTTCTGGAGCTGAGGCTGGCTGTGACAGCGACAGGTTTTGTGAAGAAGGATGTTTTTGTTCACCTGGAATGTACCTGAGTAACACTGGAAGTTGTGTGACTGCCGACCAGTGCACATGTCTACATGATGGGCAGATTTACCAGCCTGGAGATGTTTATGTTGACCATAAAAGTATCTGGTTAGTGACTGGCCATGTGTAAAATGAAAAATGTCTTCAGTCAATCCTCACAGACATTTTCTTTACATGTAGCTACTGTGAGAATGGCTCCATGAGATGTTCTTCCACAGAAATGAATAATATGATGTCAGACTTGTTCTTCAAAGATGACTGGCCATCGAGTAGAGGTACAATTTTTAATATTTATAGCTTTAGTCATTGATTCATTTATCTTCATTCTCCACCACTGCCTGCATACTTTCAGGAAGGTTATTATGCTCAGAGCACCACAGTGGCAATCTGGCAGCTGCTTAATAAAGTGTTAAGCTTAAAAAAATAATCGTAAGTTTTAATCAACTATGTCTTAAAATTCTTGGTGTGTCTTTTGTACATCTTCTGCATCTCTTCAGGTGCAACACTAACAGCAATAATTTATCTTTTATTATTTTGCTAGAGAGAAAGTTGCCCTTTTTAAAGAAGGATAAATTAAATGTTAACTTCTAGTGTCTGTTGAAGTCTGTTGATAGGATTTATACCAAGACTAAATCAATCTGAAATTATTTAATTGAAAAGAAATTATGTCAGATATTAATGTTTTGCTAATATTTAATATGCTAATGTGTACAAATCACTAAGAGTTGCTGCCACCATCTTATATAGTATTATATAATTTTACATAACATTTGACAGGATTAGAAATTATTGGACATTATTATATTACATTATGGGATATCCCAAATTTTTTTTTTAATGCAGAACGTCGATCAGCCCAGTGCCCTCCACCTTTACTGCGTGCAGGCTGTGGGCGTGGTGAAAAAGGACTTGAGTGTGCACGCACCTGCCAAAATCAGGATTTGCCCTGTGTCAGCCAGATCTGCATCCCTGGCTGCCTCTGTCCTCCCGGCACGGTAGGGGTAGCTTTTCTTTTATGTTTACGGTATGCACTAGGAGATGTGTGTTTATATATAAAATAAGCTCTATTTAATATTGATAAATATCATGACTGGAAAAATGAAGAATTAAACCATTGTTGTTACCTTACAAATTGCCACATCTTTTGTATTAGTTAGGTGGTCCGTCTGTAATTATTAAAATAATAATAATAATAAAATGGTAATAAAAGTTCATATGTAGGATCTTGGAATAGTAGTGTGCAACATTTCTATATATATGGCCGAATGTATTTTCTCACCTGCCCTCTCTCGCTTTTAAACCCAAGTGACATCCTATTCCTGACCCATGGGGAATGGGATTCAATACTGCATTGGCAGTTTCAACTCTTTTGGGAAGGCTGCCCAAAAAATGTAGGAATGTGCTTATGGGAATTTTTGACCATTTTTCTAGAGGCATATTTGTGAGGTCACACTCTTAGCCTCTGCTTGAATTCGTTCAAAGGTATTAAATTGGGTTGAGGTCAGGACTTTGTGTACTCCATTCCATTCCAGTTCACACCAGACTCTGTCTTCCTTGTCCCTTTTGACCGTGCTTTGTGCTCTGATGCACAGTGACAGTCAAAACGTTGATAGATCCATACTGTTGCCGAAGTATCAAGATTTTCTTTCACTCAAACTCAGTATGCCTCCTGAAACCAAACCAACATCATAATTCCCCTTCCACCCAACTCAACACTTGGCACAATACAGTCAGAACATTATCCTGGTTACTGAGAAATCCAGACTTATCAATCAGATTACCAGATGGAGTCCAGTGGCCCATTCTGTGAAGCCCACTGTGCACTGTTCTTATGCTAGTCTGAGGGCCATGTCGACTGTGGATTGATTTTACAGAAAGTTGACTTTTTGGCACTATGGGTCAAGTTGGACAAACAGCAGGAGGGCCAATGTATCCCTGCACCCCCACTTCTTCTGTCTAATCTATAGTCTTCCTATTATTGTACATGTCCTGCATGAACCATGTTTTAAAGATCTCACAACAAAGCATTCTAATAACTCAATCTATTGACAGGTCTCTAATGGCAGGGAATGTATTTTACCTGAACAGTGTCCCTGTTACCATAATAACAGGGCCTATTCCTCAGGCCAGACCATCTCAGTTGACTGCAACAGCTGGTAAAATAACCACTTGGTCTAACAAGAGGTTCTGATTTTTATAGTTATCATTCTTAAGGATTTTCTGACAAATTTTTTGGTTTGCAGTGTGTGCAACAACAGACGGTGGAACTGCACTGATAAGGTCTGTGATGGTGTGTGCCGTACCGTGGCTGAAGGACAATACATCACTTTTGACGGCTTCAAGTACTCTTTTACTGGCCTTTGCCAGTATGTTTTAGTCCAGGTGAGACAAATGTCAAAACAGGTTACTTTGGATAGATGTCACAGCCTGTCTATGGTTGAGCCACCCTTTCAGAGGGTGAGCTGCAGTGCACTGTACAGTACGCCAAGAATTTGCCGTCTTAAAATCAAAATCCATGAAGTTCATTGTAACACCTGGTACAACTTAACTTACATTTGTTTGTTCAAGTATAATGACAAGAATAATAACTGTTCATAAGTTGGTTTATTTACAATAACCATAATCACGTAAGTTCTTTTATTAACACTAGCATTTCATGTATTTGTGTTCATTGTGTTCTTCAGGAGATTCACATATATTTCCTTTAGGTATACCACATGTAAAAATCCATCCATCCATCCATCCATCCATCCATCCAACTTCATCCCCTTATCCGGAGCCGGGTCGCGGGGGCAACAGAGGAGGGACACCCAAACTTCCCTCTCCCTAGACACTTCCTCCTGGCGTTCCCAGGCCAGCCGGGCAACATAGTCGCTCCAGTGTGTCCTAGGTCTTCCTCTGGGTCTTCTCCCATTGGGACATGACCCAAACACCTCCGGTGGGAGGCGTCCAGGGGGCATCCGATGTAGATGCCCAAGCCACCTCAACTGACTCCTTTCGATGTGGAGGAGCAATGGCTCTACTCCGAGCTCCTCCGGGGTGACAGAGCTCCTCACCTTATCTTTAAGGGAGCGCCCTACCACCCTATGAAGAAAGCTCATTTTCGCTGTTTGTATCGGGGATTGCGTTCTTTCGGTAAATTGAGAGCGTCGCCTCACGGCATCCCCAACCTCCGGTGTCCACCACCGAGTTCGGGGATTACCGCCCCAACAGGCACCCAATGCTTTACGTCCACAGCTTCGAACAGCTGCTTCTACAATGGAGGAGGAAAACTTGATCCATTCAGACTCAATGTCTTCCCACTCCCACGGAACCTGTTCAAAGTTCTCCCGGAGGTAGGAATTAAAGGCCTCCCTCACAGGGGGTTCCGCCAGACGTTCCCAACAAACCCTCACGATACGCTTGGGTCTGCCAGGTCTGTCCAGTTTTGCTCCCCGTAAGTGAAGCCAACTCACTACCAGGTGGTGATCAGTTAACAGCTCTGCCCCTCTCTTCACCCGAGTGTCCAAAACATACGGCCGGAGGTCAGATGACACGACTACAAAGTCGATCATTGACCTCCGTCCTAGGGTGTACTGGTGCCAAGTGCACTGATGTACACCCTTATGTTTGAACTTGGTGTTTGTTATGGACAAACCGTGGCTCGCACAGAAGTCCAACAAAAAGCACCACTCTGGTTCAGATCAGGGAGGCTGTTGTTCCCAATCACACCCCTCCAGGTCTCACTGTCATTGCCCAGTGAGACATTGAAGTCCCCAAACAGGGCGATGGAATCCCCGGGAGGAGCACTTTCCAGTACTCCTCCCAGTGCCTGCAAGAAGGTCGGGTACTCTACACTGCCGTTTGGCACATAGGCCACAACTACAGTGAGAGTCCTTTCCCTGACCCAGAGGCGCAGGGAAGCGACCCTCTCACTAAGTGGGGAAAACTCCAACACACAGCTAGCGAGCTGGGAGGCTATAAGCAAGCCTACTGCAGCTCTTCGCCTCTCACCGTTGGCAACTCCAGAGTAGAAGAGAGTCCAGCCTCTCTCAAGGAGTTGGGTCCCAGAACCCAAACAATGTGTGGAGGCGAGCCCGACTATTGCCGTTTTCACACTGGCACTTAATTCAGTATTCACTGCAACGCAAAGCCAGTGTCGTTCCTCGTTTGCATTCACATTGTGAAACTAACGTGCATTCGCTCCTCAACTAATATGCATTAACTAATCCACCTCTAGTTGGTGGTTTCGATACCGAGTTAACTAATACGGGTGTAAATCAATAAAAAGTATAACGGTTGTCGCTCCCCAACACTCGTATTAGTTTAACGAGCTCGTAAAATGCTACGGGAGCGGCTCATCTCCTTGTGAGATGCTAGATGTTGCTGCATTATTAGTGTAGCCGAGCGTCTTGGGTTCTTTCATTCTGTGTGTGTTATTGAGAACACAATGACTGAGGCAGGAGATGAGAGAGTGGATTTGGTCGCCACCACGTCTTTATTTTTCTTTTTTCTTCCACACCAACTTCGAACAGAACCAACAACAACAACAACATGCCGTCACGGTCGTACGGCAACTCAGACCGGACAAAAATACCTTCCCAAGTTTGCTACATTAGGAACAGGGTTACAAAACACTTCTTCATATTTTCTCTCCTTATCTTCTTCATTCGTTCTTTTGTATCTCCTTTCATCGCTTTCATACGTTGCCTTGATCTTTCTCTAACCTGCTCTATTTATTCCTCAAAATTGCACGTGCGTTTGTTGACAGAATTTATGTTCAATAAAACCGCATATTAATGAGCTCTCGTTATATAACCACGTGATCAAATTGAAACTGGACCATGGTTAGACTTATGCGCATTTGCTCCCTTATTGTGAATGCAAAGCGGGTATCGAATGCGCAGCGAATACGAAATAAAACTGAATGTGAATTCAATGTGTATCGAATGCGGGTTAGTTAATACAGGATTGAATCCCAAATTACCTACTTTGGGATTCGATCCCGAATTGAATGAGAAAATGGCATAAATCTAATCGGTATCGCTCAGCCTCCCGCACCAGCTCAGGCTCCTTTCCCCCCAGCGAGGTGACATTCCATGTCCCCATAGCCAGAGTGGTTGTTCGGGGATTGGGCCGCCGGGATCCCCGTCCACGACTGCCCCCCAAATCACACGGCACAGGCCCCATGTGGACCTTCTTGCGGGTGGTGAGTCCACATGAAGGTGGAGGTGGGTCCACGTCTTTTCTTTGGGTTTGGCCCGGCCCGGCAGGGTCCCGTGGACCCAGACCCGACCACCAGGTGCTCACCTGTGAGCCCTAACCCCGGGGCTGGCTCCAGAGTGGGGCCCCGGTAACGCAAATCCGGGCGACGTGCACTGCCTCCTTGGTTTTTTCTCCATAAAGGGTTGTTTGAACTGCCCTTTGTCTGATCCATCACCTAGGACCTGTTTGCCTTGGGAGACCCTACCAGGGGCATTGAGCCCCAGACAACATAGCCCCTAGGTTCATCTGGATGCTCAAACACCTCTACCACGTTAGGGTGTCGGTTCAGGGAGAGGAACCACACGTAAAAATTAACAAGAAAACTGAAAATTGAAGTAAACAAGATGCTGTTTATTTTTTCCCATGACATCTATCTATACATTTCTGTTGGGAGAAAAGACACATGTCTTTATGGTCCTATGGAAAGTCAACAAAGATGAATGGAAAAATTATACCAAGTGTTTAATCCCTGCACAAAGTGAGCAACACATAATTACTTGAACTTGCAGATCAAAGAACAGCTAAACTGGCCAAATGGCTACATTTTTATACTGTAACACATGACTAAGGTCAAGAAAAAACCAGTAGGATCTGCATTTATTACCTAAGCAGACAAGGTATACGCTACAGTTAAGAAGAGAATTAAACTACATGAATGAATACTGTAAACGCCCAGGAAATCTAACATATTAACATACATAAGCGAAAAGAAACTGCAATTGTGCATAACAAGAACTAGAAATATAAGAAATAAAAAATAATAAACACGTATTGAAATGAGAATTACAGGAATATATTTTTATTCATTTTTAGAGAGATAACTGTAGATATTGTAAATATTGTAGTGTTCACTGCCTTTGCAGTAAATAGTAGAATTAATTTGTTCAGATCCTTTACTTTTTTCCTCCATTGTGGTGGCTCTAAACCCCGACAGGCAGATGGTATTTCAATTAAGGTTATCAATAGTAAATTGAAGTGTGAGGAATACTGCAAATCTTTAAAATGTTTTGTAATATACACTTGTTTGTAGGATACATGCAATGGAGAGGAAGGTACATTCAGGGTGCTCATTGAAAATGAAGCCTGTGGAATTGTGGGACAGCGCTGTGCAAAAACCATTACAGTCTTCTATGAAGGAGGGTTGATTCTGATGCAACATGGAGAGGTATTACATGCTTCTGACTTGGAATTACAGTACAAGGAGTATACTAGTTGGGAGTGTAAGTGAACAGCTTATAGTTTAATAGTAATGATTTTAAATCCTCTCTCAAACCAGGTGACGATGAAGAGACCTGTTCTGCAGGGTTCACAGGTGGAGATCATCCGGTCTGGTCAATTTTATACTGTGCTTCTGGGAAAACACATTTCTATCAGCTGGGACAGGAGAACCATGCTGCTGGTTCACATCTCTGCCTCCTACAGGGTACAAAAACCTTGTCATAATTCATATGTTTCACATAAAATCTACAAAACAAAATATGTATTTATCTATCTATCTATCTATCTATCTATCTATCTATCTATCTATCTATCTATCTATCTATCTATCTATCTATCTATCTATCTATCTATCTATCTATCTGAGTTGCATGTTCCTTCATCATATTCTGACACCACCTTACAAAGTAAGACAATCCATAACCTAGTAGTTATTCCACATTCGTGCAATGGCGTGAAGTGAATATCATAGGAACGTTATATGCAGCCAAGACATTTGCGTCCTTCCTCTCACATTTAGTGAAGATATTTTTCTGTCCATATAGGGGAACACATTGTAATAATCTGTGTTGTACATAGTTAAGCACATTGGGGAAGAACTTGTGTCAGTAAAACTATTTGGTGTAACACCATTAGCACATCTCTGCCTGCTGCTGGAACGTGTTTCTTCCATATGAGGCTTCTCCATTATTAACTACTAATTTATGTCAAGTTGGTGATTCCAGGAAAAAACAGATGCATCCTGCCACAGTTTGCATTAAACATATACAAAATATATATTGACAAAGGTGGCCCATTCGGTAGGTGTGATACATGTTTGGATTTCTATTAAATGTCCTGTTCCAAATGGTTTGAACCAAATATGCATCAAAGTACTACCAAAAAGTGATATCAACTACATGCATTTTTTTTGTGCAACAACAACATTGATGTATAAATATAATTTACATCTTTAGGGCCAAGTGTGTGGTTTGTGCGGAAACTTTGATGGAAACATTAACAACGACCTTATCAGCAGCAACAACCAACTTGAGGTTGACCCCTCCCACTTTGGAAACTCCTGGAAGGTTGTTCCAAGCTGTGCTGATGCTACAGAGGTAAGTTATAAAATAATAAATATTTGTGAGCTTTTTTTCTACATAAATCTATGACAATCAATCAGTTTAATTCACCAATTCATTAAAGTTGCAGTTACATTATGTTACAATGATTTGGCAGACACTTTTATCCAAAGTTCCTTACAATTTGAGGAGAAACTTACAGTAATTCTTGGAAAAATAATTCATAGTAACTCGAAGGGTAAGAAGAGGAGAAGTTGGGTTATGTGTGTTATGTTGTGATTTTTTTGCAAATTATTATTTGCAAAAAGAGGATTTCATGTGCTTCCTAAAGACAGAGAGAGAGGATACTGCTCTTGTGAAAACTGGAGAAAAGATTGTTCCACTACTGTCTTCCAGTTTTGGACAGTTGAAGAATTTGATGAGTACTGAGGATAGACACCACATTTATTAGAGAACCAATGACTCAGCCGCATAAATTAAAGCAAAAAAAAAAACCCTACAAAATATAAAAAACAATAAAAAAGTAATCAAGATATACTGTATAGTAGATGGAAATGGGTTGGTGATCACCATGAAGGAAAACATCATAGGTTGCATATCCTTTTAAAATGGATCAGTGATGTTCATCAAATACATGGCAGAAATGCATTTTGAGACATAGTTATTAATCAATATTATTATTTATGTTGTGTATTTATGTACATTCCTTCTTTTTATGATGACAGGTAAGGCACAGCAGGTCAGTTACTTAATGAGTAATGTATACAGACGATATTGTTATCTTTATTTTTGTACTGTGGGTGTGAGTAAATTACATTACATTGCATTCAGCGTGCTTTTATTCAAGACGACTTATGGTTTAAAGAAAATATTTGCATTCATAAAAACTAAAAGTATATGTATAAGTATGTGTACATACAGTCGTGGAAAAAAATATTACACCACTCTTTCTTTAATTTCTTTTCTATTTAAAAGTCTGCTTCCACTTAATTTACATTAATCTGGACAAATATAATAACAACAAAAAAGGCTCATAATTAAGTTTAATTTCAGATTTGCTGAAATCTGAAATTAATGCTGATTTCTGGCCATTTTGCATGGTTTTATTGACGGTGACAAAAATCACTTCCGTTCCTACATCACTAGCAATAAAATTGTACTGACAAATACAGTGCTTTTAGTCATTGCATTGTTTTGTGTTCATTGTTTGCCCCAGGCGATAAACCTTTAGTGGAACAAGGCATTAAGATGAACAAGGAATTGAAGAAAACAGCAGAGTGGTCTAATATTTTTTTCCATGAATGTACACACACACACACACACACACACACATATATATATATATATATATATATATATATACTTTCATGTGAGTCTTCCTCTGAGTGTTGCTATGCTCAGTGGCTGGTGGATAACCTGAAGCCCTGTAGACCCAACTCCGCTTCCTTAACCATTAGGCCACCTTCCCCTACCTTCCCCTTGCCTTTTTACTGTATTCTTTGATAAACAGAACTAGCTGCATCATGGTATGTGCTGACTACTGTTTTATTTCCATGTCTGATTAGGTACCTGCTCCTTGTGGCGATAACATTATCAAGTTAGTAACAGTGGAGCAATCATGTCATGTGATCACTGGTCCTATCTTTAGGGATTGCAACAGAGAGGTAAAACTAACAATAGATAAACTAGCTGAAACTAGCAGAGTTTTTTTTTGATCGTTGGTTCTTCTTCACTGTTTCCTATTTTTATTTAGGTGGATCCTGAGCCCTTTTTGGAGATGTGCGTAGAGGCAGCTTGTTCTTGTACATCAGTGGGAGACTGTGCATGTTTCTGTGATGTAATAGCTGCATATGCTCAGATTTGTTCTGAAAAAGGCATAGCAGTCAGCTGGAGGTCTAATGATCTTTGTCGTAAGTGGTGATTTTTTTTTCTTAAGTAGGTATTTAAGTATGGAATGCAGTTGGAAAAATTAGGGGATATTACGTAATCTAATTCTGACACACCACTAACACACATTTAATTTAGGTCAAAACTATTGATTATGGAGCCAGAATAGTCTCAAAAAGATCCGTGTGCGTAAACACGGATCCGTGTGCGTATTCTGAGAAGAACACGAAAGAACACACGTGTAAACACGGATCCGCGTGCGTATTCTGAGAAGAGCACACAAACAACGCTTCATACGTCACTATACATTTGTGAATTCTTCCAAATACGTTTGTGAATTGTGGTACGCGCACGCAAATCGTGCTTTTACTTTGTGAAACTACGCGCACGCTAATTTGTATTTTTGAGACTCATTTTACGCCGACCAGATTTGTGAGCGTAATAGTCAGCGGATCCGTGTTTACGCACACGGATCTTTCTGAGACTATTCTGGCTCCATAATTGATGCCTGATATAAACTTTTTGCTGATATCTAAAATAACAATATTGGCCAAAGACATTTCAATATCAACCAATATAGCAGGACCCAGATGGAAGATTTACCTCCACATTAGTGTGAAATCCCATTAAGTTTCTTGTAACATATATTTATTTATCTGTACAAACAATTATTGGATTAACTGGCAGCAACATTCTGTATGCAATTATTTTGATTATCAAAATAGATTAATAAAAGTAGCTACAATGCTAGTGACAAAAGGGTTATTTAGTGTTCACGTAGATCACAGTGATGGGCTTGGAAAAGGGAGTACCGGTAATTATGCAGGGAAAAGTGTGTTTTTAAAAAATAATCAAGTATTTAAAATGGACATTAAACAGGGGGCACATTGTTTTCAGTAACTTGGGTAATAAGATCTATAATTTAATGATATATGTTTGTTTGTTGTAGCCATGAGCTGTGAAGAGCTGAACCCAAAAGTTCTAAGCACAGGAGAGGAGTTATGCCAGTGGAGGTATAACAGTTGCGGACCTGCCTGTCCAATCACCTGCCAACATCCAGATCAGCTTCAATGTTGGCTCATATGTGTAGAAGGTTGCCATCCCTCCTGCCCCCCAGGTATGTAAGCCTGAATTCTAGCACAGATCAAAATAAAGTAAAAATATGTTCTGTTTATAATGTGCATTCATAGTCAATGAGTAATTATGTTAAATGTAAAAACAAAGGCCAAAATGCAAGATACAGAAACAAATTATCAAGCCAATTATTAATACAGTTGCATTTATGGATATGACTGTGAACAATCCCAAAAAAATAACCTGTAAAATGTGGATTAAGCACAGTCACAACAATGTGTAGCACCCCTGTGCAGTTTTAGCAAAGCCAAACTCCATCCAGATCAGCTTGTGAATCTGTGGTGTAAAAACTCTGGTGCACATGTGGCCAGCCCAGACTTCTCTGAAAACTTCACGGTTTTCAAAAAAAGTATTGTTCTAAAAACCTGCAGGTGGACTTACAATATTTTCACACCCTCTAAGTGTGTGAGACCATAACCTAGCAGTTATTTCAAACATTCAAGCACTGGTGCAAAGTAAATGTTGGAGCTATGTATGCAGACTCACATTTGCTTCCTTCCTCTAATATTCAGCAAAGCCATTGTGATGTTTGGATTTAAAACCAGACCTGAGAAATCCTTTGCAAATATAATTTCAGCATTACACTTTTTGCAAATTCTCAGGATGAAAAATGCATGGCCCAAAATGCTTTTAGACCATTTTCAGCCACAGTTTTTAGTAGCTGAAAATTCAACACAAACATAAATAGTTTCAATTATATTTTTTTGTTCCATATTCAAGCAAGTTTATCAATGCTTCATTTTGCATGCATTTCAGAAAGTGTATAAAGTTGGTCCTATAAGGTAATTGGAAGTGGTCTTAAATTCAAGTAAAGATATGCAACACAATACACCACTGGAACTCAAATGGGTAGAGCTCGGAATAATTATTCCCTACCAAATGAGCTGCATACTTAGTTTAACGGCTGTTTCAATATACAAAATTTTTAGGTCAAGTTCTGGATGAGGTGTCCCTGCAGTGTGTAGATCCCTCTCAATGTCAGGTGTGTGTCCAAGATGGTCACAGAATTCCCCATAACAATAAGGTCATCTTCAACCACAATGATCCAGACCGCTGCACAATATGGTAATGTCATCAATATCAATGTGAAAATTCTGTGTATTTACAAAAATCATAATAGATTTTTTTTCCTAACATTTCAGCCAATGTGAAAACAACAAACTGAGCTGTGAAGCCTGCACCCTCAAATTACCCATGATTCCCATAACGACACCAACGCAGATGACAACTCCTCCCTTCACCACTGCAATGCCAGAAGGCTTATGTGACCGCGCAATGGATTTGGCTTTTTTATTAGATGGTTCAAAAGCCTTAAGCGAGTATGAATTTCAGCAAACCAAAGAATTTATACTTGGAGTGATTTCACGTTTCCGCATGGGATCAGCTCATACCCGCGCTACAGTTTTAGTTTATCATTCTGGAGTGAAAACATATGACTTACAGGTGGGTATATGTATATTGTAAATATGCTATTGACTTAAAATGCCATAATATTATCAGCTTATTTGGAGCCTCTAGAATTCTGCTGCTTTCTGGTCCTAACTTATCTACAGTACAGTGAAGACACTGGATTGCGAGTTTTGAAGCACCACTCATGTGTTGATTCACTCTTATGTTTACAGGATATATTAAACTCTAAACCTTTTAATTTGTTCCATTATCCACCCAAATTACACTGCTCCTTATCGTCATCCTTCCTGGTGGCGGTGAGCCCAATGAAAATTATGTGGGTCAGAACAGTGCAAGTCTGCTTCCTTAACACATCATAAATAAAAATATAAACAAACACATGTATATAAGAAAAAATATATATAATTAAGTAAAACATATTATTGTAATAAAAGAAAAAAACATTGAGCAAGAAAGTGTGTGTCGGAGCACTAAGAAGGGCCAGACATGAGGACTAAATGTAGATAATAGAGGAGGAGATATAAAGCAACCGGTACTGTTTTTACTGTTAAATGGGCCTGGGGCAGTGAGAAGACAGTATTACAATGTCAAATAAAAATTTTAAAAAAGTTCTATTGAGTACTCTTAACTTGTTTCCTGGTAAGACAAGGAAAACCTTGCTAAAATTGCTTACTTGTAACATCTTTATCGGAGGGTTTGTTTTTAGGGGCCTCACTGTACAAAGAGGTTAATATTTGTTGTTCTTCTTTGATTAAAGGTGAACCTGAAATGAGGTTTATGTTATGCAAATTACTGATAACTTGCATTTCTCTTTTGTATCTAAAGGTTCAAAAGTGGTTGTTCAAAAAGATGGTTGGTGAGCTGCATTACACTGGGGGAGATATCGCATTTTTGGATGAAGCTGTCAAATATTTGGCCATCAACATCTATGACAAGAACAAACGTCCCAATGCTGATCGCGTTGCCATTATTCTAACTGCCAGTCCCAACCCTCGTCCAATTCGTTTCTTGGTAAAAATGCTGAACAAAAAGGCAATTACTACGCTGACAGTAGCACTGAGCTCTGGGGTAAACATGGGCCAGATTAACGAAATAACCAAGATCAACCAAGACAACCGAGCCTACATACTTAATAGCCCAGCAGAACTGTCTAGTGTGACCCTATTAGAGTTGACCGATCACCTCTGCACATTAGGAAAGGAGCCTGAGTTGCCCAAAGCAGCAGTCACACAGTCCAACTTGGATAAAACACCTACCCTTCAACCAAAGCCAACACACCTGGTCCCAAGTATACCTACATTAGCCACACCTGCTAATGTGCCAACACTTACGAGCATTTCACCTTACATAACTTCAATGAAGTATGTCACGTTTTTAATAGAAGGCTCGGATTCAGTTGGCGAGGAGAACTTCAACAAATCACTGCATTTCATAAGTGAAGCTGTGTCTCAAATGTCTGAAAAAGAGGAGGTTGTAAAAATTACAGTCATCCAGTATTCTATCACAGTGACTGTGGAGATCAGTCGGTGGGATATAACAAGACAGAAAAACCTACTGCTGCAGCAACTGAAGGAGATCCGTTGGAGAGGTGGCAGCAAAACCAATACAGGCACGGCCGTTGTTAAAACATTAGAAGAAACTCATGTCACCCAGACTCCACAAGTCCCCACCCCTCCTGACCTTGTTTTTCTAGTGACAGAAAATCCCCCTACTGACACTGTGATGCTGCCTCCATCTAACACAATTCACACCCACGTGTACCCTATTGGCGTTGGACCAAAAGTGCATGAGAAGGACTTGTTAATGTATAGCTTCCCTGAACGTCCAATGATGGTTCCCAATTACGATAATCTGACAAGCCTGCTTTCCTTCATCATCAATGTTACCAACACCAACATCAATCTCCATTCTCCTACACTGCCACCCCTTATTGTTTCAACGCTCTCCAGCCTACCATCCTCAGGTGTGTGGGAGAGTAGTCTATTTGATTTATCACTCAACATAAAACTTGTTGGTTTCAACATTTCATTTCTGCTTATTTTTGCTGTTTTACCAGTACCATGCAAGAAGCCAGTAGATGTGTTGTTTCTGTTGAAGGCTGGAAAGCAGTTTGAAGACATGAAAACATTTGTAAAACTATTCATCAGCAATGCTGACATAGGTAGGTGTGTGCATTCTCCCGCACAGCATGATTTTATACTTTTAAACTGCGACAAGGTGCAATCCTGTTAACCCACAAAATGTGAAAGGACAACTGGAATATTAAGCCTAGTTCCAGACCATTGTATTTCATTGTACATAAACTGCATATCTATCTATCTATCTATCTATCTATCTATCTATCTATCTATCTATCTATCTATCTATCTATATATATATATATATATATAGATATATATATATATACTGTATATATATTCTCTCTATATATATATTTGCATTTTAGGCCCGCCATCATTATAACCATATACTCGTCTTTTACACGCCTTGTTTTTCTTTTCCAAAAAGAAACCCTGTTTTGCCCAATTTTCACTCCCCCACAACAGGAACATTGTTCTGAACTACCACATCACCGTCTCTTGACCTGATTGGGACTATGTCATTTTCATACAGTCAGGGAGACCCAGCACCTGCCGCTGCTATAACTGATGATGCTGCCACTCCCTCTGTGGCTGGTGACGGCATGGTGGGGGGGACGCAGTGTGACCACTGCACGGATGGCCACTGCTGCGGGGAAACCGGTTTTGCGGTTACTCCCGTTGATGACATAACTGCCTGTTTATCAGACACGATGGAAGTGAGCACATCTGTGTCACTCACCAAGTCCACGCAGTCAAACACTGCGGTGGCTGTTGCTGCTGTGTCAGTCACTGCTGCAGCTCTGACGGTCAACATCTCTGGCTCAGAGAGACATAGAACAGGGGGCACCGGGATTAGATCAGAAGGAGGGTGAGGTGGAGAAAACAGGGGACCAAAGGGGAGATCTAGGTACAGGGGTGACAGGTAATGGGGGGCAAATGGGGGGAAGTAAAAAGGTGGCAGACGGAGTGGTTTCGGCGTCTGGGACTAGTGACACCCCTGTGGCGATGGAGGTTGGAGGGGAGATCAGCCAGAAGTCGATGTGCAGAAGCAGGAAGAAGAGGAAAAAAGTGCAGCCCGTAGGAGTGGAGGTCAAAAATGGACGTATGGAGACGGGGACTCCTGTATATGGCGGCTCACTCCGACAGCAGTGATGGTGAGGCAGCTGAGTCGAAGGGAGACCAACACTCCACAGATACGACAGTGGTGGAGAGGATTGTGTGTCAGATGACAAGGACCTTCCTTCCATGTCCCAGACTGACACCCACTGTTTTGGTGTTTTCCATTCCCTTAAGGAATGCTTTTTTAGACTCACTTATCTTACACTGGGAACCCATAGTTGTTCATTACATTTTTTTTTATGTATTTATGTGTATAGGAATACAGAATACACTTGTGAGTATAATCCAGTATGGAGACATCAACATGGCAGAGGTCACATGGAATGATGGACAAAGCAAATCAAAACTCCTGAAACTGGTTGACAGCATACAAAGCATGAGTACAACTGGATCAAATTTAGGTATTGTATATGCACAACACAAAATATTACACAGTGCATCCATCTATCCTTCCATTCCACCATTTATAGTTGTCTGCAATAGTCTGAGCAGGCATACCCAGACATCCCTTTCTCCAGATACATTCTACAGTTCTACTGGGATACCCCGAGGCGTGGCCAAGCGACAGTCGCTTTAGTTTGTCTTGGGTCCAGGACTGGGTCTTCTCTCAGTGGCACATGATTCAAGCACTTCTTTTCAAAGGGTTCTGGAGGTCATACAATGTAAATGCCCAAGCCACCAGGAAGTTTTTTTTTTTGTCATGCCCTAAAGTTCATCCACATTGGTGAGGGTTGGATTGTAGATTAATCTGTAAATTGAGAGCTTTGCCTTTTGGATCAGCTCCTTCTTTACCATAACAAACTGGATAAATGACCAAATTACTGAAGCCACTGCACCAATCTGCCTGTCAAACTTGTGTTCCATATAACTCTCACTCATAAACCCAAGATACCTGAACTCCTCCACCTCATCTGGTATAACAAGTCACCTTTGTTTGTGGTCATGAACCTTGGCCTCAAACTGCAGACTGCCCAAGGATATGCTACAGGATGTGTAACTCATTAAACAAGAGAGTATCCAACAGACAAAGGGTGATGCTTAGAAATACTACGATGCATGTGCCAGACGTCATGCAAAACATAACTTTGATGCTTTTGATAATGTCTTTATACTGGATATTTTACACATCTCCAGGGTCTGCACTGCAGTTTGCTGTGCAGATGTCTATATCAACATCACTCGGCGGACGTGTTGGTATACCTAAGGCTGTGGTAATGTTGGTGACTGACAAATCAACTGACGATGTCAAAGAGGCTGTGAATGAAGCACTGGCAGCAGGTAAACACGTTCCATTGCACCTGTTAGTATGTTTATTGCTCATCTAGTGACTCTCCATAGGTCAAACCCTTAGTTATAATATATCTTATTTAAACTTGAAGTTTTGTGCCCCTGAGAGTATCTGTACTTCCTTCTGCATATTTGTATGCTCTTTGTTATACTGAGTTGAGTGCACTGATTGTTAACCTTGTGATTGGACTTACTTGAAGCTTTTCTGATCTGTTGGCAATGTAAACCAACCTCTTGGCCCATTGCAGTATTTTTAGTGTTCCCAGATAGCCTTGCTTTGTAGCTTTTTACCTTTCACCTGACCCACCCTTTCTGTCCACCAGCATATCCAATATTAACACACTAGTACCAACGGCTTGGTGGCAACATTTTTCCTCCGTTTTTAGGGTTTTCTGAATTTTTGTTAAATGTTAAAATTTATATTCTCTATTCAAGCATTTTAATCAGAGGATAGTTAATCTATTTGATTTTTTTTAAAACTATTTTGGCACATTGGTGCTAATCTGACTGTGATCTTGCTTTTAACATTTTACTTTCAATTTAGCAGTAAACTGAATAGGTAGGTAGGTAAATAGATAGATAGATAGATAGAATGGATGGATGGATGGATGGAGGGATGGTTAGATGGATGGATGGATGGATGATGGATGGATGGATGGATGGATGGAAGGATGGATTGATGGATGGATGAATGGATCATTGGATCGCAAAGTGTGAGAACTCGAGTTGAGAGCTGTGAACTGCACAGCTTGCACAGTCTACGCCAGGCCTTACTCTCTCTCCTTCACTATCTGAGGCTATAACTTGTCTTATAACAATGCCTTAGATCACAATTTAGTTTATTTTTATGTATATCTTCAGGCGTGTCAATTTTTCCCATTGGGGTGGGACCAAACTACGACAGACAGGAGCTTAATCTGCTAGGACACCATGGCAACCAAGAAAACATCCTGCATATAAACAGCATGGATAATTTATTGACATTGCTGACTTTGGACCAAGGATACACAGAGAGGATCTGCAGAGGTACAGAGTGAGAGTTTATGATCTTTTTATCTTTGATCTTTTTGAATTGAAAATTAAACTGAAATATATATTTTGCTTTATGTCTAAGCTGGTCCACCTGCAGTGTGTGTTGATGATAATGGAACTGAAAGAAAAGTAAGCTGCAATTGCGGAAATATTTTCATATTGAATAATCTATAATAATATAGAATCTATAATAATATTTAATAATATGTAATAATCATATTTAATCCCCTGCTTCTAGCAGCTAATTTATTTGATTGTTTATGCATTAGCCTGGGGAGTCATGGCTACTAGAAGACGGCTGCCATCTTCTTCTGTGCCACCCTAGTGGGAAAGTGATTGTACAGAACCACAAAGTCAACTGTGACAGAATGGAGCCACCAGTTTGCAGACAGAATATAACACCTGTCAAAGTTCAGGATGCTTGTGGCTGCCATTGGGAATGTCCATGTATGTATGAAGTATGGTAAAATTTGTACATGAAATATTACCATACACTTTCTGACATACCTTCAATGAATGCTTACGTTGATGTAATAAGACCCTTGCATTGTTTATAAATTTGAAATGTTTAAACATAGTTACTGTTGTTACTATTGTTAATTTCTGCAGAAATCTTGACCTGGTATATGTTGTATCCATGTTAATTAGTGGGTATATGGATTTGTTTGTATTTTAACAAATTCAAGTTTGGAATTCTATTTCTATTTTTTACCTATACTGTGGTATTCAATATTTGTAGAATATAGAAAAAAGTATATTGTTGAAATGTACTGCATAGCTCTTATATGGTACTTGTTTGTTTTGACAGGCATGTGCATGGGCAGCTCAACAAATCATGTGGTGAGATTTGATGGGTTGGTGCTCAAGCTTGACAGGGAGGGTCAGTGTTCCTATACCCTCCTCAGTATTGGCAAGAGCAGCAGTGAAGGATCAGATATCAAACTTCACAGTGGATCTTGTCAAAACTCCGAGGTCTTCAACAATGTGTGCATGAAAGTCATTGAAATTGTTCAGGGCACACATAAACTCCTGCTAAACGATGATATGACGGTGAGCTGTTTATCTGGCTTTGCTAGGTAAAGTGGTGATTGGTGCTGGAAGTTTATCTGTCCATCCTGTATGTGTTTGTTTTGCCATTGTGTAGGCAGTGTTTGATGGTAATGAACTCTCACTTCCATGGCGCCATAATGGACTTGAACTGGTGCGGTTTGGTGGAGTGATGCTGCAGCTGAAATCAGACGATGGCTATGTCCTTTCTTTCACTCCGCAGAGCAATGAGTTCACAATCACAATGTTGGATTCCTCAATAAGCAGCTACTCTACTGGGCTTTGTGGTAAAACAAACATTGAAAACACTTTAAAATCATACTTAAACTTTACACTTTCTCTGGAACATACAGAGGTCCTTACTTAAATTGCTGAAACCAGTATTTTTTAACATAAACAAAAATGTGTTGAAAACTATTCAAGTTAAAGCATTGGTCCAGATAGAGAACATATTTCAGTACTTGTATCCATTTGAAAATGTATCCATCAATCTGCTCTTTGGCTCTCCTCTTTGTCTCCTACTTGCGCTCCATTTCTAGGATCATTGTTCCATGAATGTATCTACTGTCCCTGCTGTGAACATGTCCAAACCATCTCAATCTGTCTTCTCTGGCATTTTCTCCAAACCTTACTTTCTGAGTTGTCCCTCTAATTACCTCATCACTGATCCTGTCCATCCTTGTTGCTCCTAAAGAGAATCTCAGCATCTTAACCTCTGCCACCTCCACCTCCTGTCTTCTGCCTATTGCTAGTTTCTCTAATCCAGGAGTGCCCGCACTTTTTTGTCTTGTGAGCTACTTTTCAAATGACCAGGCTTGAGTGATCTGCCCAGTTTGAAAACTCTAAATATATTTAACAGGATAATTTATTATATACAGTATGCTTTATATATATGTTATACTGTCTCTTATCTGTTTCCAGTGCATGTTGGACTACGGCAGGGCTGTCATTTGTCACAGGTTCTGTTCATCACTTTTATGGACAGAATTTCTAGGCGCAGTCAGGTGCCGGGCAGGGTCCAGTTCGGGAGACACCAGATTTCATCTCTGCTGTTTGCAGATGATGTTGTTCTGTTGCCTCTTTGAACCAGGACCTACAGCATGCACTGGGGCGGTTCGCAGCCGAGTGTGAAGCGGCTGGTATGAAAATTAGCTCTCGAGATCCTGCCTCAAGTGGAGAAGTTTAAGTATCTTGGGGTTGTGTTCACGAGTGAGGGAAGGATGGAACAGGAGATTGACAGGTGGATCGGCGCAGCGACCGCAGTAATGCACTCGCTGCATCGATCCGTTGTGGTGAAGAAAGAGCTAAGCCAAAAGGCGAAGCTCTCAATTTACCGGTCAATCTACGTTCCTACTCTCATCTATGGTCATGAACTTTGGGTCATGACCGAAAGAACGTGATCCCGGAGACAAGCGGCGGAAATGAGCTTTCTTCGCAGGGTGGTAGGGCGCTCCCTTAGAGATAAGGTGAGGAGCTCTGTCACCCAGGAGGAGCTCAGAGTAGAGCCATTGCTTCTCCACATCGAAAGGAGTCAGCTGAGGGTTTGGGTCATGTCCCACTGGGAGGAGACCCAGAGGAAGACCTAGGACACGCTGGAGCGACTATGTTGCCCGGCTGGCCTGGGAACGCCTTGGGATCCCCCCAGACGAACTTGAGGAAGTGTCTAGGGAGAGGGAAGTTTGGGTGTCCCTCCTCCGAATGTTGCCCCCGCGACCCGGCTCCGGATAAGCGGATGAAGATGGATGGATGGACTGTCCAACTCAATTCCTAAATGATTCCCACATTAGCCCAGTGATTAGCATCTAGAGATAAAATTAAGTTTTAATTACTATTACTTTATTATGTTATTGCTCAGGATCTACCAACACTCCATTGGAGATTTACTGGTAAATCCTTATCTGCCTATTGGGTACCCCTGATTTAATCCCTTGGAATTTTGTCCTTGGGATGAACTAACCTTTCTGAGTGCCCGAAGTCCGGTTTGAAGTAGACAGGAATGTTGTGTTTGCTGAAAATCCTACGTAGTTTTCTCGGTATCTATTACCGAGAAAATAGATACCGAGAGGAGTTTCTATGAAGGGTACCGTGAAGGGTTTTAGATGAAGGGTTAACCCCTCGGGGATAAATACCCCGGGTTGACCCCTCGGGGATAAATAAAGTTTTTTGAATCTTGATTTATATTTGAATCTTGAATCTTTACCACCTCTGCTCCTTGTCACCTAACCATTCCCCTATTCTCCCTTTCATTTACACGCACGTACTGTCTTGTTTCAACTGACCTTCGTGCCTCTTCTTTCTAGTCCAAACCTCCACCTCACTAGATGTCTTCTAGCTGCTGACCTCTCTAACTTAGTTATGCTAAGATATGTAAATAATTATTAGACCAGCCAGTAGTCATGCCAGATTTGGCACACAGATCTGAAATTTGTGAGACATAAATGATTTAAAAGGTCACTTTTAAAAAGGTACTGTTGCTACTAAGATCGTAAGAAGTACTAGTAGACATGTATTTTTGTATACCGTTAAATTTGTTGAAGTTATGATGATAATGAAGATGTCATTTTAGAAAAGTTGTCTCAGGTGAAGCCGGACCACCCCAACTGGAATACCTTTGCCTTGCATTTCTGTGACAGACACCCAGACTTTGCTGAATATGTTGTTCTAAAACCAAGTTAAATCTACAAAAACTTGTGGTGGAGTATAAAACTAATATGTTGTCGTATCACCTATCAAATTATGATGGTCCATAACATAGTTGATATAGTTATTTTTGGTTGATTTAGTTATTCGCTGGTGTGAATTGAAGTCGCAGGAATGCTCTATACCAGGGGTCACTAACTGGCGGACCGCGGTCCGTGTCCGGACCCAGGGGTAATCGTGTACGGACCCGGATCTATAATCTATTTATGCGGCAATTTAACGGGATAGTTTTAAGGTGCGCAGCTTTTTTAGTGTTTACGACCAATGCCATTGTAAGCACAGGAAAAGCTGCGCCGCTATCAGGAAATAAACTGACCAATCGTGTACAGGTTAAATTATCCCACGTGGTGCTTTTTAGCCAATCAACTCTCGGCATTCTCGGCAGTTAACAGCGGCAGGCAGAGTGAGAGGGAGAGACACGGCCGCCACAGACGGAGACGTGGAGAGAGAGAGAGTCAAGGGAGACAAGGGAGACAAGTGAAGCGGGTTCAGAGAAACTGAAAGTGTTTAATTGTTAATTGTTCATTTGTTATGATTTGTATTGTTAAAGTGGTTGAGATTGTTCTGACAAGGTGTGTTAAAGAAAAATTATATAAGCTGTTGCTACACCTTATTTCTCTTAAGTTAAGAGCTTTATTTGAAGATGGTAATACTACTACAACATATATATATATTATATTATATATTATTATAGTATACATAACACTCTGGCAAGTTGGACATGATGTTCCGGACCTTTATTTGAATAATTTTTTTCTGCCTGGACCTCTTGCCCTTTTAGTTGAATACCCCTTCTCAATACAGTTCACATTACTCTTATATTGAACATAGGATGTTTGTTGGTATCAAAATGATACCATCTTGGCTCCTCATAATTGTTACTTTCCCACAGGTGGGTGTAAGCAAGCACATGTCAACAACCTTTCATTACGAAATGGCAGCACAACCACAGACAAGTCAGCCTTTGTCACAGACTGGACTACAGCTGGAGAAACATCTAGGTGTGTTTCAAAACAGAAACTCTCATGCATGTCCTCTGCAGCAGTAGGATGTCAGGCCCTCCATTCAAAGGCATTTGAACCCTGCCATTCACACGTTCCGGGTCACATATTCATTTCCAAGTGTGAGGAGCAGGCATGTGAAGAATCAGATGTGTGTGAAATTATATCTGCCTATGCACACCACTGCAGGCAGAGAGGAATATGTGTAAACTGGAGGAGCCCCAACCTGTGCCGTGAGTGATGTTGAATGTGCATGTCTGTGTTTCACTTTCACTTTTGAGTCTTGCCTGAAACTGTGCCCTTTTCCTTTGACAGCATTATCATGCCCCAGCTCCATGGAGTATGATGCTTGTCGAACAGGTTGTGTGGATGATTGTGAGAGCATCCTGATATCGCATGGTGACTTGCCATTTTCCAGCGGTAACAAATCATCATGCATGACAACTCCTGCTGAGGGCTGTTTCTGTCCTGGAGGGATGATCTGGCATCATGGACAATGTGTATCCCCAGAAGTGTGTAGGCAGTGTGTAGACCACCTTGGACATGCACATAAGGTGAGAAAGAAAAAATAGTTTCAAGAATATTTATTCAGTCAAAAGGAAAACAAAAATAATTATGATACCTTCAAATAAATATTATTACTACTAATAAAAACAAAAAATCTACTGACTGCTGAAGCACCCTGAGCATGGTATTGTCCCCACTCACTGCTCCCCGGGCGCTTATGGGTTAAATGCAGAGGGATGATTTCCCGCAGGATACTCCCTAGGGATTAATGTATTATTATTATTAATCTATAGTGTATGGAAATTTATTAAAAAAGGGAAAGCAAACTCCTTGCCATTGTAATATGCACAATGTTTACATTTCTTTTGTCATTGTGACTCACACTGCATCACACAATGAAATGTCACCTCTGCATTTAACCCATCACCAAAGTGGGCAGTGGGCCCCCAGTGTGTGGTGAACGATACCATGCACAGGGTACTTCAGCGGTAACTTGGCGGTAGGGGGGTTCGAAACCGGGAGCCTTGCAGACCCAAATCTGCTTCCTTATCCACTCAGTCACCAACTATAACAACAACTACAATGAAATGTTACCTCTGCAAACCCATCACCAAAGCGAACAGTGGCCAGCTTTGAGTGTCCAGGAGCAGTGTAGACAGCTGTTGGATCCAAACATGGAAGCCTCCAGACCCAAGCCCAGTTCTGTAACCACTAAGCCACCACTGCCTTAGTGGTGTAAATAAGCAGATCAAACAAAGATTTATACAGAGTTGCTTTGTATTTACAAAAGTGATGGATCTTATTTTGATCATGATATGAGAAAATATTGACGTAGATGTCTTACTTATTCTCATGCAGTACATGGAGAGCTGGGTACCTGATGAAGACCCATGTATGATTTGCATGTGTTTAAACCAACAACGGATCAACTGCACTGCACGACCCTGTAACGATATCAAAAGTAAGCCAAACAATCCCTCATGTTTGGTCACATTACTAATGAGACATTGGCATGGATTGGAAGTGTGTCTGTATCTATCTATCTCTGTGTGTGTGTGTGTGTGTGTGTGTGTGTGTGTGTGTGTGTAGTCCCATCATGTGGACCATGTGAGGTCCTGAAAGAGGATACAAGAAGCACCTGCTGCCAACAGTATAAGTGTGGTATGTATGTGATGTGTTTGAAACACATCATCGTTTTTATTTAAAAAAGAAAAGGGCTATTTATTGTAAATATAAACCAAGGAGTTCCTGTTGTTTTATTCAGTTTCAAGATAGAATGGTTTTAAAATAGTCAATGTACAATGACCTATGTTGCAGCACAGCTTGTATTCAAAGCTTAGTTTGATGTGCGCCAAAACTGTCCTAGGCTTTTTATCATAGAAAAATCTCACCGCTAAACAAATCTGACAGAACATTTGTGTAAAAATGATTGTTCAACAATCATTTTATATTGTGTATATATATATATATACATATATATATATATATATACAGTGTATATATAATGTATATACTGTATATATATGTATGTATTTTTCACCCTCAACTCAATTACTGTGACTATTAAGTATGCGATCCAGCAAACTGTCACCTTCATGAAATACCAAGCTGTGAGGACGGTCAGACTCTGGTTCTAAAAAACCCAGGAGAGTGCAATCCTAAACATGAGTGCGGTAAGATTTTCTTTTTATTTAGTCTTTAAAATTTTTTCAGATGTTTTGTCAACGTCAGTCTTCTCTTTACAGTCTGTAACCAAACCGAATGCCCTCCTCAAATTCCACCCACCTGCCAACCACATCGCCAACTGTCGCTAAAAAAGACAAAATGCTGTGATATGTTTGAGTGTGTGTGCAGCTGCACAAACTCCACTAACACCTGCCAAGTTGGGTTCATAACATCAACCAAAGTCAATGACTGTGGCTGCATAGAAATCAGCTGCGTGCCGGACGAAGTGAGTGTGTGAAAATTTCAAATGTACAACTTTGGCATTTGTTTTGATGTAATACTGCTGCACTGTTGTGTGAGGAATTAATTGCATTTTACTTGCCTAATATGTTAATTTGGTCATATTGTAGCAATTTTAGTATGGGATTGACAGATAAACAAATATTAAAGCATTTTTTTTATAAATGGTCAAACATTTTATTTACATTAAAAGTTACTAGTTAAACTTAAAAAAATGTGTTCCAGCCCTGCAGAAATATACTTCTAATTAGTTAGAGAAAGATTACATTGTTGTGTTACTTAAAAATGGGTTATTTGGCCATATGACAGAATGAGTGAAACAGCCTGACAGAGTATGTGGTATAATATGTGTTTAATTGTAAGAGAAGTTTTAACAACATAAACTACTTCTAGAACAATTTTAAAACTACAGAAACAATCACTAGACTCTAGGTTCAAAAATTGCCGTTGATACAATAACTAAATAACACATAAATGTGTATTTTAACACATTCCTTATTCAAGAGCCAAAGCGTGTTGGAGCTTCTTTTAGCTTCTTTGAATGCAAGTGACTGCAACCTACACTCTTCCATTAGTGGGTCAAAAATGACCAATATTAGAAACAATGAGTTTTATGCCATTTCATTTTAGTTCAGACTAATCAGTACTATAAAAAATAGCATTATATTTAGGACCACACAAAACTAATATCATTGCAATCTATCTTTATTTTTGACTTTTTAGCATTTTAAAACTTTGTCCAGTCATTAACAGTTCTAATCATTTTCTCCTTCCTTTGTATTTTTAGTGGATAAAAATCAAAGGTTCCAATGGAATTCCATATCAAATGCAAATGGATCATTTATGTAGTCTTTCAATGTCTGGTCCCTGATGTCAAAGGACTTAGGCAAAGGCATCTTAAATATAGCCACAAATTGAGTTTTGTATATAATTTGTGTATTCTAAAGCCCATTTAAATAGAAAATTCAAGAATTTGCATTAACATGACCATGACATGAACCTACTGTATGTCAGGATACTCTCAAAAAGACAAAGATGGCTGGAAGAAGCTATATTGATAATAGAACGGATAAAAGATAAAACACATTAGAGAAGGGTTGAAAAGCTGTTCTAATGTGGACAACTGTGGCTGCAGGGTTAAGTTCCAACCTCTCTTGAAATTGCGATGACATATCATAGTAGGATAGAACTAACCTTATTGGTCAGTGAAAGACCAATCAACTGTCTAGAGACTCAGATCTGTTGATTTAAAATGCAAGTCCAGTGTACTGCATGGTTTGAACAAACCCCATATGGAACTGGTTTGTGTGTGTGTTCTTTCCTAGGTTTGTGTTGTTGGCGGAGTAGTACACTTGATAGGAAGCGAGTGGAAAGAAGGTTGTGAGACATGTAGCTGCACACAACTGCAGGACCAAAAAACATCTCTGCACCTTGCTCAGTGTACGCCACCAGTGTGCGATCGGATGTGTCCTAAGGTAAGACATTCACACACACATGTTTATGTTCTGTGAGGCAAAACCTTGTCCCTTAACCTAACCTCAACTAAATGAATGCTTAATCCTGGCCCCTATACAAAAGTGAATTATTCAATGACTGTTTGGCCTCTTACTGATTGATCATTTTTAGAAAAATGCCTCATAATAAAATGAATTATTATCATACAAATCAGTTAAACATCATAGTATTTTCCCCCATATTGATTTTTGGTCCATTCCTTGAACATTAAAGGGATCCACCTACACATCAATAGCAGGAGAATGCTGTGGAAAGTGCACGCCATCCAGCTGTGTAGAGGCAAAGGTAGCTTTGCGAGGGGACACGATGATCGCGGGAAGGCTAAGAAATGTAAGTGTTGAAAAATTGCAAAAACTTAATAGAAGTATAGTCATCAGAGTAATGTTTTTTTAAAATAATATCTCTATCTATCTATCTATCTATCTATCTATCTATCTATCTATCTAAATGATTTCCTAAGTTTTAGTGGAGTGTAACAGCTACACTGCGGTTGTTTGCTTTGTACTGATGTTGGATCACATCTGTTGTGTACCATGTTTAATAATTTGACT
>JAFBJS010003643.1:73817-96963 GCA_016785265.1 Paraplagusia blochii | reverse complement strand
TATCTATCTATCTATCTATCTATCTATCTATCTATCTATTTATCTATCTATCTATCTATCTATCTATCTATCTATCTATCTATCTATCTATCTATCTATCTATCTATATCTGAGTTGTTGTAACATATAAAATATGCATTATTCTGACCATGTGAATATTTTTGTAGGTGGGTGAGAAGTGGATGTCTCCGAATGAGAAGTGTGCCCAACATGAATGTGTGAAAGTGGGAAATGAAGTGTTTATCACTACAGCTAACATAAGCTGCTCTGCCCTGGAAATTTCATCTTGCCCCCTTGGATCTGAGTTACAATGTGACACTGAGGACTGCTGTCCACACTGCCGTTGTGGTAAAGACACATGCAACACAGCATTTGCCCTTTTCATAGCGATTTCCTTCCCATACCTCAGGGCTTAGCAGATTTTTTAAATTCCAATTTTATGGTTAGTATCGGTAGAGGGGTTTCTTTAGGCAACTGGACATTCAATGTTTGAAAAATGTTTTACACGGGGCTTCTTCAGTTCCAACTGTTACTGGTGAGTACAGGAATTATATCCTGCGAGTGAGAAAAATGTTGTTTCTGGACCCTGGGGACACTGTCAGAGATTTCATACAACAAAATGAACTCAGAGCAAGGTTGTGTTTGTGAAGCCTTTCAAAGGGGAGAAAGCTCAACAGTCGAACAGGTTACAGCAGCGTCTGCACTCAACTCCGAAGTCTCTTCCCTTGCCACTTCCTTTTATTTAGTGTTTAGTGCATGAGGTTACATACCCCTCACATGTTACCCACATTGCAAACATATTAAGTTCTTAGAATACAAAGTGTGAAATGGTGATGGTTAATTGGTAGTAAAACGCCAGGTTCTACTGATGTGAAACTTCCTGCCTAGGTCAGAGTGTCCTTTTTTCCTTCTGTGCGTTCTGGCTGGACAGAACTGCACTCCCCAATTTATGACAGAGTTTCTCCCATGACCTCTTTACTCAGACCTCACTAATGCAGATGCAACTGCATTAGTTTCACATCTTGAATGAAGACAACTTGGCTTGGTTAAAACAGTGTAACAGGTAACATAACATGTTATGTTGAAAGAAAGAACATTATCACAATATGTAATCATCAACATGACTTTCACAAACTTACTATGAAAGATCATAGGTGAACAAACAGCATTCAGTACATCTTTTAGGATAAAAACACCTGAAAGACACCTGTGGAATCTGTTAACAGTCACAAGGAGGTTTTGTTAGGTGGACCAAAACCACTATGACTGTCAAAATGGCTTTGGTCACATGCTTCTTTGATGTGTGAAACCCATTAATGAGCAGGGAATCTTTTTGGGGTTGTTTTTTTCCCCTAAGGCATTTATATGTGGGTGAAATGTTATATCTCAAACCACCTTTTCCGTTGAGAGGGGTTTCTTCAAGTTGACAAAAGTAGCTTCTATTATCCCTCTATTAAACCCTCTGTCCAAAATTTGAACATTGTAGTCCTCAAATTAGTGGTTTGTTGGCAGCCGAGTCCTGCCCTAAGGAGTTGGCCTTCCTCTGTTGGGCCTTGCACCTATGTAGCTGTTGTTTGGTCTGCCAATATAAGTCAGAATAAGGGCATACTGTACAGTATTTCCTCTTCTCTTCTGAATAGCATAAACAAGAGTGTCCAGCTTGTTTCTTGACATGTTGTCATTTGGATAAACCAGTTTTTGTTTCGGGGTGTTGCTGTGTTTGATATGAATGCATCTTTGATGCTGTTTGAAAATACTCCTAAGTTTTCCCATAACCTATGTGACATCACTCTTTCTTTTGTTCTCCTTTTGTCTAGTGGTTTTCTAGAATATCCTTATGTTATGATTACTGAGAATCTTCATCAACTGTCAGGCAGGGTTAATTACAGTGTGGGGGAGGTTCATAAGGTTCATCAATCTTGCCTTTACATTTTTCCAGATTCTTCCCTTTTCATATAAAAAGACATATTAAATGCAGAAGAAGAGCCACTGTGCCCTATACTAACTGTATAATATATAATGCTCTGTCACATTCAGCATCATTCTCAAGTTTCTCTTCTATGGCTCAACGTAACTTAGTGTACACAGATTTCACCACAAATGGAAAGTATCATATAATTCACTCCTTAGCTAATACAATGGTAACATAATAAACTAGGAAATTAGAACACCAGAGTCCAAGAGTGATAGTGAATTTGAAACAGCAACACAAATAAAGCCAATAGATAATCATGTATAAATGGAAATAATCTGGTACTTAATTTTCTTTGTGCAGCTCCATTGAATGCCTGTGTGCTGAACAGTACAATCATTGGAGTAAGTCATGTAGTAAAATATTGTTTAACATAATAATATGGACAATTCTATTTTTAGTGCTTTATGCTGATCTTATGTTTGTTCAGGCAGGTGAACAATTGATGGTGGATCTATGCACACACTGTGAGTGTACAGTGGAGGATGCTGCTGTGAGAAAAACAAGACTATCCTGCAGGAGAATACATTGTCCTGTATGTCCAAAGGTAACCTAACCTTAATCTTCAAACTAACTTCAACCTTAATCTCTCTCTCTCTCTCTCTCTCTCTCTCTCTCTCTCTCTCTCTCTATTTTACATTGATTTTCATTGTATTTTATTTATGTTATTACACTTATCTTATTCTCTCTTCTCTCTTATTTTCTCATAGTCTTATATTTCCATTCACAAACTCTACTGTCATTTTATTGTGTAGGAAAGGGGGATACAGTTTAAAGAGGGGTAATAATAATGTGCAGGAAGGTTATAGGGGTAAATATTAGTGATGTGCGCTGGCCGCTGGTTATTGCTTGTTTGATAATACGTTTCTAGTATATTCACAGAAGTATCGCTTATGGGTGCTACAATTTGATTATTCAACAATTACCACCACACAAGCAATTATATATGTGTTCCCATCATTTTGTTCTTATGTAAAAAAAAAATTATGAAAACATTTTTGAATCGTAACTGAATTGTAACACAACGCATCAACATTAATCTAATAATCAGTGTATTGGCACACTCCTAATACCTATCTTGCCTCTTCTTCATGGATTTTCCATTTTAAGGTGGGTGGATTACAATTGCAGCTGTAGGAGATAACTGTTTCTTCTAGTCTTGGCTGGTGCGACTTGTACTACTGAAAATACAGTTTTACATTTAAATACAGCTCCTCGAGATACATTTTGTCCTTGTTCATTGTTTAAGGAAAATTAGAAATTTCTAAATATTCGACAAGTAAAAATATAAAAACTGTTATACTAACTACAACTTTTCATTTAGGGATACACAATGCAAAAGGTGGAAGATGCATGCTGTGGTCGCTGTGTTGCCACTGCCTGTTTTATCCAAAGTTCTGCTGGAGAAGTAATCAGTATGCAGGTTTGTGCCGGCTGACAAAAGGTACACCTACACTGACAATTAATGCAAACAAATTGCAACATTATCTCTATTAACATTAAAATGTAAAACTGATCAAACCAGGTTATCAACATATCACCAGTACAGATGGAGAACTGTTCTGACTCTTCATGACTGTATTATGTTTGCTGGGAATGTCTTTCTATTTAAGGTGAACACCACAAGAGAGGAAGGCTGCGACATTTATACCTGCGGTGTAAACAGTAAAGGTGGCCTTGTCTTGCAGAAGAATATGACAACCTGCCCTCCATTTAACCACCAAGCCTGCATTGATGAAGGGGTAAGAAAAAAACTAACCCTACAATATTTGACATTTGTCATTTGAACCAAATTTATTTTTCTTCACTCTTGGTTTTTAGGGCAAAATCAGCCGAATAGGAACAACATGCTGTGAGATGTGTAAGTAGAACAGTGTTCTGTGCCAGAAATGAATATCTGGAATTTATTTATTAAATTGGTTCTGGTTTTATTATGCAAACTTTCAATTGCAAAGGCATGGAGCCACCATGTAGGAAGGCAGTCGGAACTCTAAACTACATCAAGTTGGGGGATTGTCAGTCAGAGAAGCAGATAGAAATCAACTACTGTGAAGTAAGATACAACCCACACACACACTCACTCTCTTTCCAGATTAACCAAACAAATTTGAATTTGACAGCTCTCACATCTGTCTTTCTGTTCTGTTTTTTGTCTTAGGGCAAATGTCAGAGCAAATCTATGTACTCCCTGGAACGGCTTGCTGTGGAACAGGATTGTGTGTGCTGTGCTGCTTTAAGGACGGAGCCCATCACTGTTCCTCTCCTGTGTGCAAATGGCACTAACGCTCATCACACTGTGCTGTCAGTCACTGCATGTGACTGTCTTTCCAAGCGCTGTGTGTAGAGCAAGAGGGGGGAAGTTAACAAAGAGTTAAAGAGCTGGACCTATCAAGCAAATCAAAAAACATATATAACCCAATATAAAATGCACCCATGTAACACATTGTCATAATAAATAAAAAAGCAACCTTCAGTAACACAGTTTATTTGTTTTTTATTTTATGTATTCATCCTTTCTTATTTATCCGAGTCACATGAAGCCAAGGTGAAGTACCATATTTTTTAAGTGGCACTTTCTTTATCCATTTACTGGTTTTGCAACTTGTACTTTGGTGACTAACATACCAAAATAAATATAATATCAAGTTTTTTATTTTCACACTGACAGCCACCAGAAGGCACTCTTGGCTTGTGTACCAGAATGTGCTACTCTTGTACCACTGTAAATGTACATGTTGTGGAGTCTCAGTCAGCACCATAAACCACCGAACAGGTGAGAGTTTATTTTGCAGGCTCAGCACACGCGTACAGAGCCAAAACCAGCACCTGAGAAGGCCCCGCCCCTTAGGCTGTGTCATCCAAGGGAGGTATCTTCCCAAGTTTCTATTCAATCAGTGGCATTGGTTGGACCGCCTCCCCACATGAACACAGCTGCCTGGAAATCACAATGTTTGGTATAAAAGGTGGGTGACATTCAGCGCAACTCTCTCTGTGTGAGCTGGAGCAGAACTCTTACCATCGGGTGGTAAGTGAGAACTCCACACAGTTCAACCCAGAACATTATTTTCCAAAGGGACACTATACTTAATCTTTTATTATTGTGTATTGTAGGCAACCCACGTGCACTTCTAATCTGGATGACAAAGAACCAGGAAGTGGACATTAAAGTGCCTTTGTTTGGAAACCCCTGTGTGGACGAGGATTGAAGGAAAACATTGCTACACACGTACCATTATTTTTACACTGACTGCTTTTACTGGCCACTGTTTTGGTGGCTTTGGAAAAAGCCCAATTGGAGTAGCCACAGGTGCTTTGGGCCCCTCTAATGTGACCCTGCTCCTTAGCTTTGGCATCCCCTTGCGATGGGATGTGTCTGGCTAGGGTTCTGATCATGCCCAGTTTATGTTTTAATGGATGATAGAAGTCAAAATGTAGGTACTGAAGCCACCAAAACAAATCAAACAAATGAAACCAAACAACCACTGTACAGACATATACAACACAGAAGACCCAACGCATCAGGACAGGACTCTGCGGTTCATTTACACCTGGAAGACAAGAGACACAGCTTTGTGGATGAAGATGTCCAAATCCTGGCCGGAGAAGACAGATGGTTTGAAAGAGGAGTTAAGGAAGCCATCTACGTCAACCTGGAGAATCCCTCTCTCAACAGAGATGGAGGACTAAGACACAATCTTTCATCCACTTATAAAGTTGTTTTGAGTTCTCTGCCCAGAAAATTCTCTTGTGATCAGACCAGGGCTCCATCACAAAGGAGAGAAACAAGTGATACCAACACTACCCCCCACACCTCCATTCACACCTCTAACTCAACATACAGCTCTCGAACAGGGTGTGACACATCACCCTGTAACCCCAACTCCCTCCTATAGCCTTTTGTTCTACAACAACCCCCCTTTCACAGGTATGCAGCCTCGTTTGGGGTTAAATACCAGGACTCCCCTGTAGTCGGTTAGAACTGAAGAAGCCTCCTGGATGAGAGGTGAAACATCTTCAAGAAACCTATGTTGCTTTCAAGGTAACTAATTTTGGTTTGAATTACCTGGATGACTGAGAATCTACACAGATGAGTGGTAGCTTTCAAAGGCAGGTGGACAGCTGAGTCCTGACCTGATTAGGGTCATTAGGGTGAGGAATTACAGAATTCATATTGATAAGTGACACTGCTAATGGGGATAAGTTAACAGACTGCTCACATACTTCAGTCATGTTGATTCACAGGATACCTTTTAAAGGTGAAGGCTATGTGAATTATTGCTTTCATTGACCCTTGCATTTGTAGGCAGCTGGTTAACCTGTATTTTGACGTTGAACCATGTAGACAGTGTTTTACAGTGACGATCTACTGTGCTATTTATCTGGAAAGAACAGCTGAAGGGGGTTGAAAGAAGTCCTATATTGTCCCCTTGTGTTCACTTTCTTTTGCGACTGTGTGAGTAAAGGTAAGTTTGAGATACTACCTGCTACATTTTTGTAGTGAAGTCCTCGTAAGTTGTGTATTACACACAACTTACGAGGACCTCACTACAAAAATGTACCCACTGGAAGGTGGTGGCAACATGGCAGGTAAGGAATAGAACCCAAAGCCTTATGGACCCAACTCCACCTTTGAATAATACTTTATGATTTCCCTTTATACATGGCCTCAATGCGATTTACCACTGCTGGCATCTGTATTTTTGTTTTTGTTATAGTTTTTAGTAGTTTATAGTATTTTAGTTTTTTGAGACAAAACCCATCACCCACATACAAAACCCTTTTGGGAGCAATACCCAAAAGATTTGCCCCATCAGGAAGACTGGCCTTGGTAAACAAATTACCACATCACTGAATCATTATCATTCTCCAGTTAATGTTCATGTTTCCTAAATCAACATCTCACAGTTATTTGATGGGGGGGTTAGGCTTCAGCTTTCTGAGTTTCTGCTGCAGTTGTAAAAACATTTTCTCCAACACTTGTTCCATTCTTTCACATCCACAGATAACTGGAAACACTAATTTGTGGTGCTCATTAGTGTGTCTCTGATGTGAACACCTTTCTGACGACTACTTGTTTCATTACCTTATTAGCTGTTCCCCAGCATCATCGTTTAGTGTCATCAAAGGCACACTTGCACATGGGGCACCCCACACTTTACGCACTTTTCAGTACCCAAGAGTCGACGTCCTGCCTAAGCTCTGTTCCACATTTGCTTTGGATTCCATTGTCCCAAACCATTGTTTTCTGTTGAAAGAATGATCTCTGTCCTACATGTGGGTCTTTTCTAATCTTAACATGATAGGTGATGGTTACAACATATTTGAAGCATAAGCGTAAGCAAAAATTCAGCTTCTGTGTGCTCTAAATTTTATTGTTTAGTCCTATTTGCTGCCGCAATGTCTTTATCCCTGTAGAGTTGCATTAAAACAGTCAAAATTGTGTCAAAATTTACAGAGACACATATTACTAGTTTTACACCAAGTGAGTTTGTCCTGTCCTTTTTTTGCTACATTGTTGTCTTGTTGTCTGTTTTTTTTTTTATTAAACAGCATGGTGAGGTTGTGTAGCCATCCAAATTATTTCTTGCTCCATTGGAGCTAAGCCACAGGTACGGAACCTATTTTTACATGAAAGTGTTTGGTTTATTTGCCAGATGTAGGCAGTCAGACTCAGCTCAACTCAGGCTTCTGGAAACAGTTGTAATCATCTGCTGTAAAACCGTAAAGACAGAGTTGAATTCTCCGGCTTTTCAAAGCTAAGACCGAGAGTTTAACAGTTTGACAGACTGTGACACAGTGGTTAATGACTTATATTTTATTAAGCATTTTTAAACAAACAAAAAGTTAATTGCAAACATTTACTGTATAGTAGAATTGTTCTTTAAAGTCAGATCATTAAAGCAGTGCAAAGGCAAAAATGTATCAGTAGAAGATCTTAAACATTAAGTAGTTTGAGAAGTAGATTTTTGTAACTGTAGTGCTAATGATGCAACACTATTGGCCCACTGTTGACAACAGTAGAGAACAAGAGCATAGAGAAGCCAAATGGAGTAGTTCAAATGTGGAACAGACAGCAGTGTGATATATTTAGCTGAAATACAACCACAAAATGCCTGGTGACATTTTAGTGCCTCTCCCCTGAAATGACGTCTGGCTTTCTTTCAATGATGCAGCAATAAAGTTCCAAGATGTCAGCTGGAGCTTATTATCCCTGTTATCCATGCACTTTTCCAAACGTTATTGTAGTAAAAATAGATCAAATTAAAATTTGTAATGGGGGAAAAAGAAATATAAAATATATTATATATATTATAAAATATAATAACACCACATGCAGTGAATATGTCTAAATATTATACATTTCAAGTAATTTCAAATGGCAATTCTCAGACTTTAATCAAACAAAATCCCGAAAAGAAGATGAGGTTTTTCAGTCACAAGAATTTTTTTAGACCAAGCATGGGGAAAATAAAATACGTAAACCTTTCCCTTCACCTTACCGGACACTATCACAGATCACTCCTGACACTATTCTCCAGCTGTTCCATTCTGCCTGTACTCTATTGCTTATATCCATTCCACAGTCACTGCTGTTCTAAACAGTTGATCTTAAATATCTAAACTCCTGCACCTTCATCAACTCTTCTTCTTGTAACCTCAGCATCCCACCGTCCTCCCTTTTATCTAGACACATACTATGTTGAGCTGTTGACCTTCATTCCTCTTCTCTCTAGGGCAAACCTCCACTTCTCTGTGTTCTTTCTAGCTGCTGCCTTCACTCACTATAGATAAAAAATTATATTATATTAGATAATGTCATAGATCACATCTATGATATGATCTAATATAACATAAACTTTCTAGTGTGGCAGTTTGAGGTAAATAATCTCATGGGGCAGGTTCAACAGTATGACAGCTTCACTCACGGCAACCACGATTTCAAAAAGTTTGATTTCTGTCCAATTGATAGGTAAGGTTGATTCTTGACTTAATGCTGCAGTCTCTGCAATGCTTTGGTTTTGTGAGAGAGGAAACAGCCAATGTGACTTGGACACAAAGTACAAACAAGCAAGTTGACGGCTCAGTTCCATCAGCACACAAAGAGATAATACAACAGAAAAATAAGAAGAGGAAGAGAAGTGCAGTGAGTCAATATCAAAAAGAAAATGACAGCAGCGAAATTTGTAAGATGATAGTCAGGTTTAGTGGAAATTTACATAAACATACAAAAATTATTTAAAAGAAATATGGAGCTACAAAAACAGAGAGAGGATGATTGAACCTCCCCATCCCCTGGTAATGGGTAAAAAAAGCAGTTTTAACAACTTAATGCCAGAAAAGAAAACATCACAAAAACACTTAAGGTCATGAAAACTTATTTTCATGACATCTGTGAAGATTCTCATTCATCCAGGTCATGATATCCAAAAAGGGTTTAGTCGTAAGCATAGGCGTAGCCACAGGTGGGCCAGGGTGGGCCCACTTGTCAGTCAGGCCTGCCCAATCCAATGTGAGAGCTGATCAAACTTGGCTATAATACTTTGGGGTTGGCCCACCCTAATTTTTTCGGGGCCCACACATTTTAAGGCGTCTTGCTACGCCCCTGGTCGTAAGCAACTGGACTTCTTCTTTGAGTTGAAAGACGTTTCATTCCTCAACTGAGGAACTTCTTCAGTTTCTGGTTGATGTCAGAGTGAACTTTAGTAGTTCTACCCCCTATACCACTAACTTCACCACTGGACAAAGATGTGAAGATTTGTTTTGGTCACACCTTTTAGACAGAAACTAATTTTCATGACCATAATTTTTCAACTTACCAATTCAATTATGCATTGACCTTTTGGAAGGCTATTGGTATCTGCAAAACTGTCCTGTATTTACTTGGTCCAGGATCGATCACAAAATCTACACTATCGGTTAAGGCTATGATGCTTTTTATTGTGAGACCGAAACCATAAAACTCAGCTGAGCTCTGCGACTGTCTCTGCCACGTGCTACAGACTTACTGTAATTTTCATATAAGCAGCACAGGGGAACTGCCATTGACCTTATCAACATAAAAGTTTCTCTTTCCGTTTCAGTGCTCATGACGACATGAGAATTCTATATATACTGTAATAAAATGAAAATAAAATAAAATCTCTAACATTCAATTGGTATCGGTCATCTTCATTAATAAACCCTTTAGGTGGTTTTCTGACTCCACTATCAGTTTATTTTATTTTTCTCCTAGACATTTGACAAACTATTTTACCAAGTACTACTTTATTATTAATTAAGTAAACCAAGTGGACTCTTAAAGCTAAGTAAACCAAGGGTATTCTTTCTTGTTAGAAACAGTGAGGGAAAAGAAAGTCCACACTTTATGAATGCCATCACATCTTAACACTTTGTTGAGTGAATCACAGTGTCACAATGACAAGGAGCTTGCTTTGTTTTCCTTACTTGCCTTACCTTATCGTCCATGCAAGCTAAATACAATTTACAACATTGGAGGCAAGATTATCAAACAACTCAAATCACCAACGCAACCTGACATCGGCCAGCCAGAAGGCTATGGAGACAAAAAAAATCTGATTATTTAGAAAATGTCTCATTCCATTATTCTCATACTCATTCCATTATTCCGCCATTAGATAACAATTGAGATATGAATAGATAAAACATTTGTCGATGCAGGTTCTCAGTCATCCAGATCATGGTCAAGGTTAAAGAGTTTAGTTAGGCAACTGGACATTCAGATTTTTTGGAATACATCAGAGATTGACAGCTTCACTGACCACATCAACTCAGTGGACAAAAACATCAAGTTCACCAGAGAAGATGTAAAGGACAAAAGCCTTGCCTTTTTGGACTGTGGAGTTCACATCAGGGAAGACAGACATCTTAACATAGAGGTTTACAGGAAACCAACCCACACTGACCAGTACCTCCGTTTTTCATTCTCTTCACCCACTTGAACACAAACTGGGGGTTACCCAAACTCTCCAGTCATGGGCAGACACCATCCCCACCACAATTAGAGGTAAGATGAGAGAACAAGCACACATCAAGACATCCCTTAAGAACTGTGATTATCCCAAATGGGCTTTTCTTAAAACCACTAAGGAAAGGACTACAGAGAGAGAGGACAACAGGAAGGGTAATGTCCTCATTCCTTACGTCGCAGGGGTCTCTGAGAAACTCAGGCGAATTTTTAATCAGTATCAGATCCGTACGCATTTCAAACCCAGCAACACCCTAAGACAGAAACTGGTTCATCCCAAAGACAAGATCCCAAGACACAAGGTGGACAGCGTGGTCTATGCCATTCAGTGCAGTGAGGAGTGTGCGGACCTCTACATTGGGGAGACCAAGCAGCCACTACACAGTTGCATGGCTCAACATAGAAGGGCTAACATCTCAGGTCAGGACTCAGCCTTTCACCTACACTTAAAGACTACTAACCCTTCTTTTAAGGACCAAGATGTTCAGATCTTGGCCAGAGAGGACAGATGGTTTGAGAGAGGTGTTAAAGAAGGCAGTTTTGATGAGAGGTGAAACGTTTTCCAAAAAAACTGAATGCCCAGTTGCCTAACTAAACTCTTTAACCTTGATAAAACACTTGATTACTTAACAGAATTTGCACAACAGGAAACAACATAACCATGTAAGAAACCATGAATTTATGAGAATAGACAATTAGTAATTATATTACTAACATTAGACATTAGTTGATAAATATACTTATGAAATAGGTTGGTGATACAGTATGTTGTTCTAATTTTTTAATCACAAAATGAGCAATCCCAAAACATCTATTGGAGTGACACAATGTATATTTAATGTGTATATACAATAATTTAATAAAAGTTACAAAATGTATCAAATGTAAACAAAGTAAATGGGATAGAAAAACAAACAAGTATATGAGATCTCAATATAATCTAAATGCAAAGAGAAATGCCATGCTTGGGGACCACGGCTTTACCTGGAAGCCTGCTGATTACTCACGTATCAGAAGCAATGACTGACTTACTGTCCCCAAACATCAGTTTTTATATAGTCTTGACTACATCACAGATTAAATTATGTCTACACAGTTCTGTCTTTCCAGTTGGTATCATTTTAATTGCACACTTCATTCTTTTATCTCAAGTGTGTTTAAGCCAGTTCATAAGGCCACCCTGTGAAGCCCTTCTGCGATTCAAAGTGTTTCAGTAAAGCCTGCGCTCAATTTACGATTTCAGTAAACTGCAAAACTGTTCTTAATGGAACAGCGTCTCTGACAGGTCACTCAGAGTTCACAGTTCAAACAGTTTCTCATACATCTACAACATTTACAACTCATGAGAACCAGCAAAGGAAACAGATTAAATTAAGAAGTAGTCCTGGTGCTGGTGGAAAATACCATGTCTGACTTGTGTTGTATGATGATGAACTTTCTTTAACCAACTATCTCAGGATCTCTTTCTGGACCTAAAGTGAATCAATAATATAGGTACAGCTTAAGTAGCGCGGGAAACCCGTTTCGAGGGTTTTGCTTTGCGTCGTCCGCCCTCGTGTCCCTCCCTTCCCGTGTCGCTCTTCCTGTTTCCCGCCCCCTCCCATTCCTCTCGACCCTGATGAAGTTTCTACTTCATTTTGTTAAAGTTACACTTCATACAGGATGCTAGTCGTTTCGTTCTGAATAATAAACTTTTATTTTGGTCGAAACTCTAAGCGACGTCTTACTTTAAAGTAACAGCCAAAATTTCCGTAACAGAATCTATGCCGACTTTAGTTTTTTATCACAAAATAAAGAAAAAAACTAGTGTGCAGCTGTTTATAGCGCCTCTGTAGCCGCTTACATTCACATAGACGGGGGCGGGGTGTTTTCAAACGGAAGAGAATTCACTTGCAATACAAATACGGGCGGATATATCGTTATTGACAGCGGGAACAAGCGTTCTCTTCTATTCGTGTCTTCGCATTCTTAAACCCCCCTCTCCGAGTTCACGTGTCTGTGCGCGTCGACGACCAGCCGATGTTGGACGTGTGTGTTCTAAGCAGTGAGGAAGAAGAGGGTGACTTCATGGAGTAGCGGTGGGCTAAGTCGATTTCTGACCGCCTGCCCTGGTCTTTCTGTGAGTACAGACACTGAGTTGTGTCGCTTAAGGATGCAGGCGAAGCAGCAGCAACGAGTCGAAAGCAACGGCAGCAACAGCGGTGACAGTCTGCAAACAAATAGACAACTCAAAAGCTCATCATGCTTCTCAAATATCAAGATATTTCTGATATCAGAATGCGCCCTCATGTTGGCACAGGGCACTGTCGGTGCGTATTTGGTGAGTTGAACCGAGCCCATGCTGCCTTTTTACTTTTTCGATCTAAGATGACATGTGATGACGTGTGATGTTGCTTTTTTAACGACTGAAGTGTGATGCTTTTATAGATACATTTATTTGTAAATGAATTCATCTATTTCCTCTCAAATTCCGGGCTTTTATTGCCAGGTTTCGTAAAACAAATTGGTTACTTCGTGTTCAAATAGCTAACTTCTTTTTTTGCCATTTCTGTTATGGGATTGACCACTGCAGTAGTTCGGTGGTAGGTGATTAACACCACAAGGATCCATCTCCGAACAACAATTTAAAAAAAAATTAACACTGGCATACTAATTTAAGGATGAATATTTTGTAAATGACTCGAAGACCTACGAATACAAAGTAATAGAACTTATTTCAAAACTGACGTTAGTTCATTCAGTTTAAAGATTAACTCACAAAAGCTTCACTTAATACAGTATTTGCATTTATTTGCCTAGACCCGCCAATGGGCCCTGTGACCTGTTGGTGCCTCATAGGCTGATGAAACCTAATTTGCAAAGACATCAGATACCAAGTCATTCACAATCTGTTAAACTCACAGTCAATTGCCATAAGCCTCTAAGGTTTCTCTGATTGGATGATGAGACAAGACTGTTTGCAGGCTTTAATGACACAACTGACCCTTTTGAGTTTCTACCAGCTGCTAACCGTCATTGGCTGTATGCCCTACTTTAGGGCCCTGTCACCATGCACAGCCAAAGCAGATATAAACTCCCGGCCATTCTCTTTTAAATGAAGAATTAGGACTTTAAATCAAAGACATTATGACAAAAAGGGATACTTTTGGAGAAATCTGATTCATTTTTATATTTAATTTATAAGTCTTTGTTATAACAGAGAAACACGTCCTGTCCAAGGGCCATTGGTACCCCTTCCCCACTTTCAAACTTCACTTTTCATCTCTCTGGTTTACAATGTCCCAAAGACCTTTTAAAATAAGTTCACAAGATCACATCCACCTGTGGTCTCAATCCGTTTTATCCAGCTGCATTGAAATCTCTGAGACTTCTCCTTCTGCAACATCTCTGATCCCAGATTCTTCAAAAAAGAAGCTAATATCTTTAATCTCCATCGACCAGGACATAAATTTGAACTTTTGGCTATACCAGAGGCCAGCTTTTAGCCTATTCTGAGGATAGCTTCAGCTATGTTTGAATAAGGCAGACATCATCGTCATTAATATCCAATCTCTCTACCCTTCTTGCCTATACAATAAGTTTTATTAACTAGTGATATTGGAAGGACTCGCAGATGAAGCAAAGTGGCACATTGCTCAGTATACGTGAGGAAAAATTAAGCTATTGTGACAATTGTTATTCTTTAAAATATGCCAAATCAATATTCTCTGTATGTTTTTAATCAGCAAATAGAGTCCTTTTTCTGAAAGAGCTTCACCACTTTTTATTTTTTAATGATGACAGTTTACTTTGCAATTATTCTAATGATGTTGATGTAATTTTTTTGCTCTGTGTTTTCGTTTTTAGGTGAGCGTTCTAACCACATTGGAGCGGCGCTTCAATTTGCAGAGTGCTGATGTTGGTGTGATTGCGAGTAGTTTTGAGATAGGCAACCTGGCATTAATCCTGTTTGTCAGCTACTTTGGGGCCAAAGCGCATCGACCACGTTTGATAGGCTATGGAGGCATTGTCATGGCATTTGGTGCCTTCCTCTCAGCACTTCCAGAATTTCTGGCAAATCAATATGAAATAAGGGAAATGGGGAGAACTGACTTTGGCCGGGATTATTGTAGCAACGCTAGCACTGAAGATGCCCAGTTGGAGGACAAAATGTGTGCTAAGAAGGCCAACACCAACATGATGTACCTACTGTTGATTGGAGCCCAGGTCCTACTGGGGATTGGAGCTACACCTGTGCAGCCACTAGGAGTGTCATATATCGATGATCATGTAAAAAAAAAAGACTCCTCCCTCTACATAGGTAAGCTCTCTCTCTCTCTCTCTATATATATATATATATATATGTACACACACACACATTTATAGTCATACTAGTAATAACTTTTTAAGTATCTTTATGTTCTGTATCTCTTTTTTTGGATATTATATATAATATTATACTGTATTATGTATTCTTTTGCTGTCTTATTTTACCATTTTTATCAATGCTGCTGCTCCAGCACAACAAATAATTTAAAAGAACAGTGGCAAGAACAGAAACTCATAAAACATGCTATAAATACTGTGGAAAGCATGAGCACAAATATTTATGCGGCAAAGGAACTGGTGGACAGCTGTTGGATTTGAGAATGTATAGGGCTCCATGTTAACAAGCTATTGCAATATTCTTTGTTTTTAATCTAAATACATTTTGATAGTAAATGCATCTGACTGCAGGATCACGCAAATGATTTCACATTTACACTATTTCTTTTGCCTCTTGGACCCAAATATAATCAATACCAAAAGCTAACTTGTCACATCTGTTAAATGTTTACAGCTGATTTGCTTAATTGCTAAATGCTGTGCCTATTTGTCACAGTGATAGATGCATGGCAGTCATTTGACAGAGGAAATCTTCCAAGAGAATAGAAGACAAACACAACCAACAGCATTAAACATTGTTATTTAATCATTGCCCTCAGCTGATAATTGTAAGCTGTCCATTGAAAGAGTATCATGCCTGCAGCCTCATGAAAAGAGTGAATTGTGCTTGACAAAACACATGGTTAGTTATTCTTGTGTTTGCATTTTTTCTGCTGCTGTTATCACAAAACATTTCTTATGATGTGTTGCTTTTGTATTTGGATTGTAATTAAAACAGTGAATTAACGCTGTTAATAAATAGTAGAGGGACCAGAACAAAGTACTGAGGCTCAAAGAAGAGCTGTAATTACAGAACAAGGCAGGAATGCCAATCAGCCAGCTGTGGGGTGGGTCTGAGTGGGCTTGGAAGCACATGCATACCACCCAGACCTGTAAAAACAACGTCTCAAAAGCCTTGCTGCCTGAATGTCTGCCTATACGGTATACTGTATAAAGCAGCAGCAGCTACAGGCAGGTTGTTTAGACAACTGTTAAACATACTAGTATAAAATCTGCTCTGTTTCAGGGAGCTGTGTTTCTCACAGGTCACCTTTAAAAGTCAGAGCATGGATCTTATCACATTTAAAATACTTTAAAGCAAGCTTCAATACTAAATAAAATAAAATAGCACAGCAGTTTAGGAAAGAAAGAAAAGTATTTTGTTTTTGTTCTGACCATTAAGATTTGTGTTGTCATAAACTAAAATATTGGATATTAATTCCCAACCACTGTGTTTTTTAAGAATAGCCAGGTAAGTCAACTTTATTGACTTACTGTAGTTGACTTTGACTTACCTGACTATTATTTAATAAAACTAAGCTATGAAAATAAATAGTTTACAAGAATTTTAAAGTGGAAAAGAAAACAAACTAGTTTAATTTCATTGCAGCCCCAAGTACAATGACAATAAAGACTAGTCTATCGTCTATACAAATATGTGCATGGTCAACATGTATGTATGTCTGAACAAACAGGATTATATTGCAATTGTATTCCTGTTTTGTATGTGTCGATGTAAAGAAGGTCTGAAACCTCAGTCGGAATGGTGTTGGCGACATAACTGACTGACATACTGTATAATATAGAACCTAAGTTCTATAACATATTTACCTGTAATATAGCAAAACATATAGAAACAGGAAAACAAAGCATAGAAAGTATTTGATTTAACATCTTAGTCACATTGAACACTGTCTAACAAAAACCATAAAAAGGCCAAAATTGTTAAAAAGTACACATGCAGACAGACCTATAGTAATTTAAGTCGAGATCTACATATCCTTGCCAACCAGTTTCCACATTGAGGGTTCAATATAAGCTACTTAAAGTCAGTGCATGTTAATGTCATCTTGAAGGATTACTTTCTAAATAGGTTCTCCCTTCCTGAACATTCGTTGCATGGTTGCCTTGCAGTAACAGTTAGATTTAACAGTTAGAAACGCAAGCTTTGCAGCATTGTCACAATGGACAGTGTGGTGATGTTTTCTACATGTGAGGTATAGTAGCTAAGAGAGCAAACAGAAAAAATAATTCAGAAAATATTTTATTTATTTTTCTGAACCCAGAAAATGCCTTAGTAACTTTGATTGTTTTTTGTGAGTGTCATAGGGAAGGCTCAAGATAGGGTTATTGTGCATCAAAGATGATAACCTCATGTTAACATACACGCAATTGTATTGTAAGGAAGTTGCACAGAGAAATCAACGTAAAATATTAAAGGGGATGATGAGAGCATAATGTTTCTTATTTTATACAGAGTAATAAATAAACAAATTATTCCCTTGTGAATTGTTATGTTATCGTAACATTAAATCAATTAAATTCCGTTTTTTGCCATTGTGATTCACACCACAGCGCACAAAAAAAATTTGGCCTCTGCACCCATCATCAAAGTGAATAGTGGGCAGCTAATGAGCGCCCGGGGAGTAGTGTGTAGGGACATTACCATGCTCTGTGCACCTCAGCAGTAACTTGGTAGGGGGATTCGAACCGGGGGACGTTGCAGACCCAAGTCCGCTTCCTTAACCACTAGGCCACCACTGCCCTACATGAGTGTGAGGTTTTTTTTTTGGTAACTTTTTACTGAATATGCTGATGTGTGTTGTTAACATTTCATAATCATAAATATTAGTAGTTCCGGATATGTTATGGTTATTTTTGCAATATTATATTTAAATGGGTTTGAAGTTATTTTAAGAATGTAAAATATTTCTATTTATTTGCATGAAAACAAATGGGAACACATGACTTAATGTTACTTATTGTTAATCAATTTTTAATTGTGTTATTCACGTTTCTTTTACATCCTATTATCTTGTGTGCAGCAATCTATTAAATAAGGAGCAGTATAGTTCTAAGGCAATGTTAAGGCTACAGTGGCGCTTTGATTGGATCACCAAAAGACTTTGTACTCAGTACTGCGTTGCTCCCAAGTCCCAGGTTGGGTTTTCTCAGAAAAGACATCCGGTATAAAACTCTTGAGGGATTCTTTGTAATTTAAAAACAATTGCTGAGTGTATGTTGACTTAGAGGCATGGACAATGGCCCTATCCACAATAAGGGGGAGTGTTGAAGAAGTAGTCTGCTGACAAATTTGTATGAATAGGCTTGCTTAACATACTTACAATTATTTCTTTATTCATTTTTACAATATCTTATAAGCTAAGCTTCTAGTTGTCTTAGAAATTTGTAAATATGTGAATTTCACACTATAGGTATAGTGTTAAGTAATTAACAGTTTAATTTTGTCATAGTTTCAAAATGGTTGAACAACACTGATTTGTATTTTAGGACATTAAATAGCATAACACTGTGTGTTCACTTGATGTAGACGCACAGGGCTGCTAATGCAGATTGAATGAATGTGCACTTTCAGTGAAGAAGAATGGGCTACGTCTGATTCGCAGCACAGCTTCTAATGGCACTGGTACTATAATTCTAATGATAATAATAGCAGCCATGGGGAAGATGCAGTTAAGTTATGAGAAAATCAACAAACAAGGGGTGCTGTGGATCTGATTTTAAACATTTAAAAATGTGATTTCTCTAGTGGTGGGGGAAAAAGGACTGCTTGTGTGTAAGACAGGCTCAATAAATATTATAACATGAAACAAACAAACTGCTACAAACCACACTTCTTACAGTATTTATATGTTAGGTTGTCTATCTACTGGCAGCTCTAGGTGTGAGGGACTTGGACCATCAAAAGTCCTCAAAAACACTGCTATTCTCTCCCCTGAGGAACTGTTGTTAATCTATCTATAACACAAGTAGCTAAGGAGTGTCAAATCAGTAAATAGGTTAAACCTATAATTGAGATGGATCAGTCTTTCAGCTCCTTAAGGCATCTTACAAGACTGCAGTCCTACTTGTTCATCTGGCTAATCCCAAAAGCATGTTGCGTCGTTGTGCCACATAATGTAGGTGAAGATGAGAAGTCTTGTGACTTAAATGGGTTTCAGAATTGAGACCATCACAATTCCTAAAGCCTACATTTTATTTACATGTGACATATTTCTAGTGCACAATGAGTCCAAGTAGCATCTGCTGATTTATCTGTATACTATGTAGTTGTTATGTGGCTATCGAGGTTAGCCTATTTGGCTGTTCATCAACTTGGGGGGATTTTTGTGGTTCTCATTGCAAGAAGAGCAAGGCATAGTCTTGATGGGGATGTCTATGTATTATATCTATATCTTGTATATGGATTTTTGATGGTTTATTTTGTGTATTACATAGCTGATGTATTAGACACTTCCAGTGGATTTAGGGATGCTGACCATATCTGATCTGTCTAAGTGATAAGAAATTAAAGACAAAAAGAATAAAACTAAACAAATGTAAGCTTACAAACAACTTTTAAGTAAAATAAATCAGATAAAAAGAAAGTTTGAAATAAGACTTGAAATAAAATGGTGAAAGGACTACAAATGGTTTTTAAAAAGCACTATCTATCTACTCTCAGTAGAGAACTGGAAAAGAACAAGTAAGAGAAAGAAAGAAATCTGTGTGTGTGTGGGCCATGCAGGTGCACATGGCCCACACACATGGCAGTCACTTTTTCTTCTTATGATAACATTTGATTCAATTTTTTTCAACATGTGGAAATTTACTGTGTGAGTATTTGCAGCTGACACCAGCTGCACATGGGAGGAGCCATTAGGCATACAGAGTGGGGATTCTATAAAAACAGAAACGCTAACTACTATACTATGGAGTGTCAATAATACTGTTACCCTAAACAAACACGAAGTTATGAGTGACAGAATTGTAAAGCTAGATTCCCAATTAGTAAACTTGGATTAAATACAACTAAATATCATGTCTGTATGTACAGTTATGACCACATATTGCTATAATTTCTTTATGCTGTGCCCTAGAGTGAGATGTATATAAAGTTAAATTTAAAGTTTTTTAAGCAATGTGTATTATGTGTTTTGTTTTCAATAGGGAAACGTTGTCATTGGACAGTAGCCCCAAGCCAAAAAATGTATGCATTGTCAGTTGAAACTAGAATTACAAACCCTTCACTTACAATTCCACTTCAATATAAAAACAGGCAGAAGTATACAACTCTTGCTCACTGTTGCTGGTTTAGAGAATGTTGGAAAACTGGCTGTTGGCATGACTTATAGGCTCAAACATCCTGCCAAGGATCATTAAAACGGCGGATGAACACATCTCTGAGCTTCTTCCTTTTACTGAAAAAGGGGCTCAAGCAAACTACACCACAATCCTAGTCTTCCTCGGGTCAACAAGAATTGAGTCTTCCCATGAAGTACTGCTATGTATTGTACTCAACATCAGTTACTTTCTATTTCTGGTCCCCACTTATCCAAAAAAAATCTCAACCTCAACAAGACCTTACATGGACAGTCTCTGTAAGTACCGAGCTTCGAGAAATCAATGCTGTGTGTGTTTGTGTGTTTTTTTTTTTGTTTGTTTCGTTTTTTTTCTTCTTTAAAGACACTTTTGGCGTTTTTAGAAGAGACATAAAACTTAGTAGAAACTCAGTTGTGGGTTTGTAGAGATAAGAAAATACATATTTTCAGCATCTCAATAGTTTTCAGGGTCACCAAGTCTTGTAGTTTGACCAATTGCCAAAGAATACATAGTGGCAGAAAAATGATTAACTCTTATAGTTTTGCAGACTTTTTTATGAGTATTGTAATATTGTGTAAATTTTTTTTTTTTCCTTAAAAGATTTGTCCACATTAAACAGACAACAACAAACTGTGGCTTGTAAATAAGCTAAGCGTCATGTAAGGTATACTTTGCTTTGCAAAACAGGACAGGCCTGTGCTGCTGCATTTTTGTTGTTGGTCATACTGGAGGCATTGGAGATGCAAATAGAGGTGTGGAACAGTTTAAAAAAGTTAGGATCAAGAACTTGTACTCTACTGCAGTTGACAGATGATGGAGTTCATGTTTTCTTTATACAGAAAATGTATATTAGAATTAATTCATAATCAGACAAACCAGGTTGCTTTACGTTTACATGATTCATGGCTGCCTGAAATATGGGCATAGTGTCTCACATGGTGTACACATTTAAGCTCAACAATTGTAATCAATATATATATATATATTAATAAAACTGTATATATACAATATATAAAATTGAATGTTTAATAATGAATATCAGTAACAAAAAACAGGCAAAAGGACAACATTTCTGCAAATTAGTAGTACCTATCCCTTTTTGTACCAAGGACTCCCACTTTGTGGTTGATGTTGGAAGTCAGCTAATACAATACAATTTATTAATATTAGTTTTATTATTATTATTATATTTGAATACTTCAAACGTGAAACAAGCTTTATCTTTGTCCTTGTCAAAATTGCCCAAGCATTCTTGTCACGCCACAGGGGTGTTCCACTGTGACACTGCATGTTTGAATGCCATTACAAAGGATAAACTATGATGTCATTGAGACTATTGTAAAACCAACACTTTGACTGCACTATTCTCTATTTGTAGAGGAGCAGTTTGGAAAAAAAGCAGTTTATTATTTTTATACTAGAATTTGCACTCATGATGATTTTTTAGAGTAATCTATTTGGTGTTAAGCCCTTTATAAATAAAGAACAGCATCTTCAGATTATGATCAGCGTTGAGGATGAAAGAAGCAGTGGTACGATGACTCACAGACAATGTTTCTGTCATCCATGTGGAACTTAAGGATAGAATCTGGGTTAGTACTGGTCTCACCATCTGCAGGAAAGTTCACACAGGTGTGCAGTGTGATTAAGGTGGTGGGCACAGTGACTGCTGCCCCCATGACGTGGTTATGGTTGTGGATGTTACTTAGGGACGTGACGGATTATGAACTGCCACTGATGAAGCATAAAAAGCTCCTAAAAAAAGCCTATGAAATACTTTTTTTATTTCTGAATGTGACACAAAGGTTTCACAGAAAAATCAGGTAGTTGACAAAGACTTTCCTAATAAATGGTGTGTTGTAAAATGAAAACCCCTATATTTAACTGTCACTTTATTACAAAAAACGAAATCTAAAACCAATTAAGGGGCCACTTCTGGTGACACTAATTGATGACTTTTGTCTTTCATTTCACTAATTTGGACCTCATTTTCCCTTTTCAGGAATCCTTTTTTCCACACTGGTGTTTGGACCAGCATGTGGCTTTATCCTTGGCTCTGTTTGCACTAAATTTTATGTGGACGCCATCTTTATTGACACAAGTAAGGGTCATATTCTTTCAGCAATGTTTGCTTGTTTGTCTCTCATGTATGACCTAAGCTGTGCTCTTCCAAAGATACCCTTGGAATCACTCCAGAGGATCCACAATGGATTGGGGCTTGGTGGGTTGGCTTCTTGCTGTGCGGCGCCTTGCTTTTTTGCTCTGCTATCTTGATGTTTGGCTTCCCTCAGTCACTGCCGATTGGAGACAGAGAGGACGGGTTAAACAGTGAGCAGGTCATGCTGTCTCATTCTCAAAGTTCAGACTACGAAACTCCAAAACCCAGCAATGGAGTGATATGCCATGAGCCTGCCAACATGCCGACCTGCTGTCAGCAACTTAAAGGTGATCATGAAAGCACTTATGCTGTCTGTTTAATTTTTTTTGTCTTGTCTATATTACTGTAATTTTTGGAGTATAAGTCACACCATTTTGCATCCTGGGCTGGTTTTACAATTTTTTAAGTGTGAGTTGTATATTAATATACCTATCGATGCGTTCTTTCAAGTTGAAAAAAAAGTTTTATTTATATATATATGCTGTGTATGTATATATTTATATACCTGTCTCTTATACACATC